>OZ026499.1:4323878-4721378 GCA_964019985.1 Aurelia sp. 4 Dawson et al 2005 | reverse complement strand
ATCCCTGAAAACTGTTAGAGGTGTTCAGTTTTTTTCATAAATTTATTTTGAGTGGGCTTGTCTGGATTTCTAGCTACTGAAAGCTAATTTAGGCCCACTTTGCATGCCGCATCCAGGCATGGGATGGGACCCCTAGTTTAACGTCCCTTCCAAAGAACGACGAGGTGAGTTATGAGGTCAGGCCTTCGAGGTCACCCATCCAGAGTATGACCTCACTCGACCCAGCTTAACTTCAGTCACCTGACGAAGACTGTATAAGCCACTCGGCCACTCACCCCAAGTGTACCATCTCATAAGGTCTGAAAATCAGTTTACTTTTGGTTCTTATCTTTGGGTGTCTTTTGCCTTAAAATCAGTCTGCAAGTTCTTATTTTACTATGTTCTTGTTTGCGGGTGTACATCACTTTCAGTTTACAGCCTCGTTTTGGAAATTATTCAAAATTCTTCCATATGAAATTATAGAGGCCAGATCCGGATTTAGCAGCCAAAATTTAGTCTGTGTTCAAGTTTTCGTGGTGTTAGCGACCGTAATGTTAATTTTATGGCAATGTAAAGTTTGACCGTGAAAATGACTCAGGGTTTCAGGATGTAAAGTTTCACCCCGAGCGAGTGTCCACAATGTTTAAACTTTAAATTCTCATACTGTCAACATTACAATCGCCAGCAGTGTAAAAACGCGTAACTAGTCTAAAGTTTGAGTGCTAAATCCGCCTCTGGGTTCGAAATTTCTGTAAGAACTATAGGAAGAAATTTTAACAAGTTTCAAAAACAAGGCCGCTTAATAAGGTGTAATATTTACCAGAAGTCACATTTACAGTACCAGTCAAGCGATGGTTGTTAAAATGCGCTATTACCAAACTGAAGTTTCAAAAACGAGGGAACACAGGTATCCTTTAACCCACTCCCTATGGGCCCCTATGGCCAGTCGCTCATTTCATGCGGTTTTCCGGCAGCTTTGTTTAACATACTACAAGGACGTGGTTCTGTCGTTGCAGCAACTGCTGTAGGCGCAAGTTTATAAGATTTGGGATAAGCTTAAAGCAAGAAACTACTTTTGATTAAATGGTGTTTAACTCAAAACTGTTTTCACACGTTTGGCAATGGCTTGTTCAGTAATAACCTCAGATTCTTGTTGCTTATTTTGAAGCACTTTGATGCTGATTCGTTGGCCTTATCAGTGTTATTACCACATCTATTCGGCGGCCGGTTTCATAACACGCAAGTCCTTTTTGGGCAGCGCACAGGTTCCGAAGCTTTGAGAACTTGTGTGAAGGGTGGGTTTAAGATTCTATGACCTATTTCGTTGAATTGAATGGCTTCATAGCAATAGGAACCAAAGGGGCGCGTCCCCCCTAGATTTTGTAACAAGCAAAAAAGTGCCTCTTTTATTTTCAGGAAGTTCCCCTTTAGCTTAAGGAAGAAAGTGCCCTTGAAGTGTCCTGGGCCCCTCTCCTGGTTTGAGATGCTTCCTACAGCCCTGAATGGTTTGCGAGAAGCTTTAGCTACTATGCTACCAGAGAGTTTGCAAAACCAGGACGGCAACGCAAGTCAGAATGTCATCTGATATTCTGCAAAGGAAATATTGTTTCCTTACGCTACCTTTGATATATCATCCAAAAGATGCCTGAAAAGTTGAGGCCTCCTAAAACTCAGAGATGCCTGAAAATCCCTATGTTTTCTTTGAAGACAAACGTTCAAAGAGACAGAGTTTACTTCGGAGGCCTAGAATTGCGGTACAGAACTCCTAGAATTGCGGTACAGAACTTCAGAAATAGAGTTTCTTTGTTGTGAAATTGAAAGGACAACTTTAGAGACTCTCAACGGATGCAAATTCGAACGGAAAACAAGGAATCTTTTGAATCTAAAATGTACTGTGTTGCCTAATTTAGGGATCTGTTGTGGGGAGCTAGGGGGGCTCAAAGTTACCAATTTTCGCACAAGTGTGCGCTGTTTCTGCTCTGGCAAAGAAAACACTCTAATTCAGAGAATATTGAGAATTTCAGAAAATTCCCACCATAAAACGATAGTGAAATCTCTAAAGTTTCTTTGAAGCCATTCATTTTTCTTCAAATTTAATGTCTTTAAAGTACGCTTTTAAGGCCCCGTCCACACGTATACGTTTACGTTTTGTAAACGCATAGAATGTTTTCCGTCCACACTGATCCACTAATCGTTTATGGAGCGTTTTAGCCTGTCCACATGTAAACGCCAAAACAATGGGAAATGAATCATGAGCATGATATCTATGATGTCATCGTTTACAAAAGTATGCGTTTACGACCGTCCACATGAAATCGCAAAAGCAGTGGTAAAATAAGAACTGCAGATGATTGGTGAATATGAAGTCTGTGATGTCACCGTTTACGAAAGTACGCGTTTACGACCGTCCACACGGAGACGTGAAAACAGCGTTTTCAAAAGTATCCACTTTGGAAAGCGTTTTCGAATGTATGTGTTTAGGATAACTTGAAACGCCGTTTACTTGTGGACGCAAGGTGTAAACGTATAAGAATGTATGCGTTTACAGACGTAAACGTATACGTGTGGACGGGGCCTAAAAGTAGTACATTACAGCTAATTGATGCGCACTAACACAAAAGTAGAATCCCTTCTTTCAAGTACAAAGTAAAAAGTTCTAATTAATTTGATAAAATGATATCTATGTATATACCGGGTGAGCCAGAGAAAAGTTCCCACTTTTAAAAGTTTATAGCATTATACATGCTGCACAGATTTGAATGGTTCAAATTCCATTTAAAAGACAAACGATCGGAGTGTTTTGTGATATTTCTGCTGTCTTACCAGCGCTTGAAGCATCGGTAAATTTAACTTGATAAAATTTTCATTGTTGTAAAGTGACTGAAAAAGGACCTACCTAAAACATTGATCAAATTGTTACGACTCTCCTTACACAGAACAATACGCCATGGGCGTTTCATCTCTCTGAAGAGTTATACGACATCAATTATCAAACAAATAATGAAGATTTTCAGTCCCATGGCAATAAAATTTGCAGATGATATCTCTCATTCATCTGAAATTGCACTTTCTTTCTTGTTCTGTGAGAGGAGTCCTTTATGATTTGATCAAGGTTTAGGCTATTTTTCAGCCATTTTGCAACCATGAAATTTTTTAAGCTGAATTTATCTATATATCTAGTTCTCTTGACACAGCGAGAAAAATTGCAAAAATATGTACATCGATCTTTTGGCTTTTAACTAGAATTGGAATCACTCAAATCTGTGAAGTGCTCTTGATGCTTTCAGTTTTCAAAAATGGGAACTTTTTCTGGCTCACCAGGTACATGTGATACATACGTATTTATAGGTGAGTTTGAAAATAAGTAAAACAAGGCCAGTTCATTAACCAAACCTATGCCACGAAAGTTTTACATAATCGGCAGCTACATCCATCGCCTTTCCAATACTTTATGCTCTTTATAAAGATGGAAATATTCAATTACTATTTGAGAGTCCATGCCAAAGATTACATCCCTAGAAGGCATGCCCCAAACCGAACTGTCCGGGCCTTGAGAATTCGTATAAGACTTTCGTTCCTTAGATGAAACGAGGATGCTCCCCTCAATGAAAATTTCAGTCGTAGATATCACCCCAAGCTTTATGACTGAAATTTTCATTCAGAAGAATCATCTAAGAAATGACAGTCTTTTACAAATGCCCAAGGCCCGGATAAATCCGTCGGGAATAGAGCGTATTGCTTTCTTTCCCAAAGGAATAGGCCATAGAGTTTTACACCAACCTTCAGCCTTGTTAAAGCTCAGCTCAGAGGTCAGATTTTTTAGATACATGGCTTCACCCAAGGTTTTCGAACTATATCCATGGGGCTATTTTAACCTTGGTAAGAAAAAAACCAGTATGCTCTCAATAGTTTTACAAGAAAGCTTAGAATGCGTTTGTCTTTTTTATAGAAATTGTATAAAAATTTGTAAGAAAAACATTGTTCTTTCACTACTGTAAATAGGAATAGGAAAATATCAAAATATAATAAACAGAATGGTTGTTCTTTCATGTTTTGACTTGTTTCATTCAAGGGAATCCCACGGGAGTTCGCAACGGGTTCACATGTAAACATCTGTTGTCGCTAGGTAGGTGGCTTAGTTTATCTTCGACCCTTTTTTGTATCTTTAAAAACGATTACAGAATTTGCAGATGACCCTAGACCCAGAAGAAAGGCGTCGGTTTGAATCGCAACTGATAAAAAGCAAGATTGTCTGTGTCAGTTATCGCCAGGTCGCTGAACCACCATAATCATGTATGTTAGTAAGGGCATCTGTAAATATACGAAGTGGTGGGAAAATTCTCCATCAGTCCTGTCAGTGTCGCCTAGACTCGATTATATGCCGTAGTTTCACCTTTTTCCTGAACTCATACCGCGACAACTACGACTCATTTCCCATCGCTTGTAGAAACGGTAAAGCTCTGTACTGAAGCCTCTTAGCCGTTCTACGAACCTAGTCTCCAGGGTCTTTTGTCATATTCGGACGAAAAGGCCCTTGGATTGACTGGTCACATGACCATCAAAGCATCCGCTGCCTGAGGGTGTCATCAATTATAGAAATCGTAGTGTATGCAGCAGTCTATGTTAGGCCACGGCTGTCTCAAGTTTGCTGTGGAGCGGGTGTGCGGGGTGTGTCAAGCGTTCAGTTCGTCTCCGTCCCAATATGACAAAAGGCCCAGTGGATGAGGTTGCTGTTCTACTGAAGGTTCGATTAAGTGGCATTAGAGCTTCTATCACTACTGTGTACATTCAAATTGTATCAAGTTATCATTTGATTCAGAGTCTTTTTAGAAATTAGCTATTGGGCCTAAATCATCTGCTATTTTTTCTAACGACCTCACGACCACCGTATCTAAAATGCAGTCATTTTAATGACTTGAAAACGTCTGTCAATATACCACTTGATCGATTTTCATTTCCTTCTTTTTATAGTGTGTCCAGTATCAAGTATTCCACACTGTAAAATATGTTAGCCTACGTGTAGACCCCGGGGTCTACACCTAGGCTAAGAATATGTTGGTTGGTTAGCGGGAAAGATGCGGGAGCAGGCCAAGATCAAGGTTACTTTATCAATGTCCAAGTTAATCTTGCAGATAACTTTGAAAGGGACCGGAATGATAAATAGATGAGCTTTTGTGGGTAATGTTTCTTTTTGCCCTGACTTCTCTGGTTGATGGTCACTGATACAGTAACCGAACACACAAAGCATAGAGAATTGCAATGTCAGAGTATTGGACCTTGCGTTTTTGATCCACTTATCAGACTAGGAAGGAGGACACCTTTCATTTTGAGTTTTGTGTTTTATTTCGAACTATGTAATTGTCATTGCCAAGATATCGGCACGCTATTTCTTACATACAATTCACTGAGGATAAACACTGTACCTAGACTTAACGTAGTCTGGGAGGCTTGTTCCATGAGTCCCCCCAAGGGTTCTTTGATTTAACCTTGAATATTGTATTGTACCTGTTTTATTACATAATATCGTGTCAATCAAGATGTGGCAAATGATGCATACATGTGAATTATTACATAACCACTTCATGATGCACAATCTTTGATAGTTAGAACTATCATTTTGAGGCTCAAACTTCCCTCTGATAGTTTAGAGCATTGATTACCAACTGAGGTCCGTTTCAAGCGCTGTATTCTAACAATGTACCTTAGGTTTGGAAAAATGAAATGATATTTGACATAATTTCTGTATAAACGCAAGAAAAAGTCTCAAGAAGTGCATTAAACAGAACCAGAGTTTAAAAGTATATGTATCAGTAACATCACTGTTCACATAAATAAATAACAGATACGTGTTTACCTAAGAAAAAGGCTATTTTCTTTTCTCCAAGCACCCCCCCCCCGATTATTATAACCCCCCCGATAATTGATATATCGAACCATTTCCAACCCCCCCCCCCGATTATTCTCACCCCCCCCCCCCCGTTTATTCGGTACTCGAGGGTACTAGAGACAACAGAATTTTAAAAAATTGAAAAAAATACGGATATCCAAGGTACAAACAATGATACTTTAAATGATGAGATACCACCAACCATTAAACTGATGAAAATCGTCGTAGTTTCGCTCCTTGATAGCCTGATTATCGCTACAACTACGACTCATAATCAAACTAATCAAAAGTTCGGCCATAGAAATTTATGAACCTCGCTTCGATGCCAGAAGCCAAGAGCTTAGGCCCATTCTACACGATCACAACTCACGAATTCTAAAACGCCTGCAATTCGTAATTCATTGAGGTTGTAAAGAAAACCAAACCAACCTAAGTCAAGATGAGTACTTCTTCTGTTCACTGCTTGAAGGTTCCTTCACTTTGAGATGGGAAACCTGTCTTCAAAGGCCTAATTATTCTTAGGGTTTCACCACAGCAATCCACCTTTTCAAGGTTAGAGGCGCGAAAGCGGAAGTCTTTTGTTGTTAGAGATATTGTATCTGTGAGTCAAAATTTCTATTCTACATACAAAGGTTAGTGTAGAGGCAAATTTTCACTTTCATATCTGTCTTTGTTTCGAATTTATGGCATTATGAATAATTTGAACTCATAAGGGCTTTGACCGTGAAATCAAAGTTTGGACAAAAATTTGTCCAAACATCTGATTTCACGGTCAAAGCTCTTATGAATTCAAATTCTTTAAATCGCCATAACTTCCAAACGAAGACAAATATGAAAGTGAAAATCTGCTGCCATGCTAAAGTTTGTACGCAGAACAAGGTTTTGGACTCAAAAATGCAAAATCTCCAACAACAAAAGACTTCCGCTTTCGCAACTCTTACCTTGAAAAGGTGGATTGACAGTAATCCTTGCACGCTTCATTACTTTTGAAGCCTCAAGACTAAAGGGAGGCTAATTCTCGGAAAGAGGTTGAAATGTTGATAGCCTATTGGTCAGTTTGAAGATAGTCAGCTATTGTTTGGAACTCTGCAATCTCATTGGCAGATAGTTCGATTATCAGTCCATTTGCGGTGGAGTGCCATCATCCAATTTAATAAAAATAGCGAAAACTGAAACTGAAGTAATTAGTCTTTCCAGCCATTAGAGAACAAGGCAATTTTTCAGATATTTCAACAGTTGGCAATTTTAAACAGGTAGGCTAAGTTTCTGTTGCTATCTTTGGCATGGTTTCAGGTATCATTTTAGTATCTATGGTTGTTTTTATCTGTTCTTTTCTATTCAAGGACAGGGGAAACCTACTTGTTGAGCTATGTTTTGTCGATTTGCCAGGCACTGAACTTTGTTCATTGCGCTTACGCTTTGCCACCAAAACGCTTTCAACAAGGAAAGGGAACAGAACTTTTGGCATGGTCAATTTGCAGTGAGACTTTCAATCGATACATTCATTTATATGAAAAATGACGTCATAAATTTACATGACGTCATAGCTATTAAATTTTGGTGTTGTCTTCAAATTGCAACAATTATGCATCAATTGAAAGCTCTCGTCAAGATCAATCGAATGATGCATGTTTCAAGTAATTCAGACAAGATATAAAGAAATTATGGATGTTTAAAGCTCCTTTTTGTCAACTACTCTCCAAATATGGTGCTATTGTGGTCACGTGATCAAATCTAGACCAATGATGTACTAAAATCTTAATTGCCAAATAAATTTGATTAAAATTCGCAAAGGTTTGGCCTCCATATCGTTGCATTTTGGTACTATGTAGCAAAGTTTGGTTGCGGGGACTAAAATGCCCCCCCCCCATGTGAAATAAGGCTCAAATGTTCACTTCAGACGTACGTAGCCTGTGTTGGAGCACAGGCTATTCAGACCAGGAAACCTTTGCTGGAACACGGGCTATTCAGACCAGGAAAATTTTGCCAACAACAAATCCGCTTCAAGAAGGAATGAATTTGAAAAGAATTCTTGGATTTAGGACAAAACTATCATCCTTTCTTTTAGCTACTTATTACGACTTCTGACGCTTTGAGGCGGAAAACGAAGAACAATGTTTGTTTTAATGTAAAATTTAGTCACATGAGCTGTCCATTATCTTATGTCAAAAATTTTTCTTCCAGTTTCACTCTTCAGGAGCAAATCCTTCCTGGTTCCTCATCATAAATCGGTACCACACTTACTACACGTCTCTCTTTTCGGCACAAGTAGTAAGATGTACAATATGTGAGTGAGCGCCCCGGGAGTATTCCCATTGTGGCCTGACAGGGGGTTCAGTCAGGGTAAAGAGGACCATGAAAGCAAAGATTTTGAAAAATACCCTCAAATTGTAGTATCTTTTTACAAGGACCCTAAAATGGGAGCTCGTGAACCTGAAAACTGGGTCATTTTGGGTAGCATTTAGTAATGAACATTTTCTTGCGTTTTTCATACTTTTTTATTGCAAAATTTATATAACAAAGCAAGGAAACTTTCAAAATCATTTGTAATTAAAGCTGTAATGACTAAATTGGCGTGCGGAGGAGCGTACTGTTGAAACATCATAAATGGCTAGGAATCTTCGAATACACCCATGGGTAGTATGTGGTTGACAAATAGGGCCATTTGGTAGCCCTTAAGTAAGACCCGCAAACCGACTGGACCCCCCTGTTAGGCCACAATGGGAGTATCACCCGGGGTGAGAAAGGAGAGGGCGAGCAAGGAGATGGCTTTGGGGTTTCGCGGGTTGCGGGTTTGGTCATTTTTGGCGCCCGGGTTTTCTGGAATTTCATTTAAAATTTCTATTTTTTCGGGTTTTCGAAGTCATACCTTTCACGTAGTTTGCTGAGATCGAAAAAACAGTTTTCGAATGCTAAAAACGAGGCGCAGAAAGTCGGTGACATTGAAAATGCTGGAAATAATCAAAGATTATTGACGAAAACTGAAGCCTTCGTTCAGAAGTGCAGTATCGGGCTTAGGTTTTATTGCCTGCGGGTTTTCGGGTTTTTGCCAATCTAAGTCGGGGTTTGCATGTTCTGGTACTCCCAAAGCCCCCCTCAGGAAGTACAGAAAGTATTTGAGTAATTTCCATCCAAGCATTAGAGAGACTTCAAAAATTTCTTCCTTGTTTTTATATGTTTAGGAGGGTACGGATCTGATAGTCTTAAGAAACTTTCAGTATTGGCCAATGTTCTTTACGCGTACTTCGTCATTTTGCACAATTACCCAGTGCGCTCTTCGCTCTACTCGCCCCGTTCAGGTCTCTTCCCTCAAAAGACAAACATTAGCCCAGCAAGCAAGTCTGACCATGGTCTGACCTGACCCCGTGAATTTGGATCACGAGAAGGAAATCAAAGAATGCAGATTTTGTGAGAAGAAAGCAGTCAATAAAGCATATCGGTTTATTTCGTCGTTGTCTTTCGCGTCTGCAAACGCTGAGAGAAAATTGAATGCAAGCACTCGAGCGAGACCATCCACATAACAACGTGATGTGCCCTAGCCTGTTTCCAAATTCGAGAAAGAAATGAAAGCACCAGGTGTCGACAAGAGAGACCCAAGAGAGTTTCAATTTATAGATACAAGGCCAACGTTTCAGGAAATATTGATATTTGTATCAAAAAAAGAGTTGCAAAAGTTTGCAGGATAAAAAGTGGGACACCAGTTGTTTGTGGTGAAGGAACACGCCTTTTGGGAGTGTAAGAAAAAGAAATTGGAAGAGAATTAAAATCGACGTAGAGAAAAATGCTGACGAATAATTCAGACGAAACTGGTGATGTAAATGAGGTTTGTTTGTTTATTTTTGGTGTTTATATTTGTTTACTTTAATCAACAATGCTTGTTTTTTCTGTTTGTTACGAATGGATGATGCAACTGCAACGAAAAGCAAGAGGGAAGATCCCAAGCCAGGCCAAAGAAAAGGTGTTCTCGAGGCTTGCCGTCCCTCGGAATTCATTGTTCGGCTCGAGCGGGCCCCCCCCCCCATTAGGTCTCGTGTTCATACGTAGACGTTAGACGTTGTAGTAGCAAGGAGCCATACTGGGAGGATGGGGGCATTGCGGGCGACGTGCCCCTCCATGTTTTGGGATATCCCTTATTTTGACTTTGACGTTGTGCCCTCGTAATTTGATGAATTAAGGCTTATTGCAATATAACTGCAGTTCTGCTCGAGCGGAGAATGCTCGACTCGAGGGCATTTTGCGCTTGAGAATAAAATCAGTTCCATAGACCTAATCGGCTAAGCTTTGTTTTACCCATTTCAAGTCATATGACCATTCTCCTGGGAAGGTTTAGTATTATGCTGGACTGGAAGGGGATCGTCACACATACTGATGATGTCAACATTATAGTTGAACAGCGGACAACAATGTTTTCACTTGTACTTGAGAAACACGCTCCCTTACGCAATAGGCGTGTTTCAGAAAGATTCTGTCCATGGATAACCAAAGACTTCAAACTTATGTGTGCATCAAGGGACAAACTAAGGAAGCAAGCCATTAGATCTAAATCTGAAGTTTTATTTGATGCATACAAACAAATGAGGAATAAAGTAAATAAGGTCAATATTGATCTGAAGCGTGATTACTTCACCAACAAAATTGCTTCTCACAAAGGGGACATTAAAAGTACTTGGAAAACTATAAATTTGGTACTAAATAAAAAATCAAAAACCACGCAAATTGCGACCCTTGATGTTGATGGGAAAAAAATATCAAATCATGAAGCTATCGCAGAGCATATGAACACCTATTTTTGTAACATTGGTCAAGACGGTTCATTTCATTTTATACATATTTAAAGTTGGTATTTACAATAGTAGATAATCACCATAGAAATAGGAGGGCTAGAATGCGCGGTCTATTGTTCTGCTATATTTTTCGCGGCACAACTATGGGCAGTCAAGATGGCGGACGTTGGTTGGCAGAAGCTGCGAGTGGTGGTGTCACAACATCGTACATATGAGGGACTTTTGACGAATTCCCGTGTAAATAAAGGCACAATGATGTTCTAAGGGTAGAAGGCCAACAGTTACAGATCAATCTATGTAAGTATCAATATCGTTCGCCTATTTGTTGTCGTTGCTACGGAATTTCTTTGCTGTATTTTTAGGCCTTGTTGTAAAACGGCGGAGAGATGCTCGCTACTATTTCAATGCAAACGCACCGCTCACAAAGCTGCTAGACATCGATTTGAATGCAAATAAAATAAAATTGAATCATTCACGATCCTCCTAAATAGCTCTGGATTAACCTTACGACTAAGTCTTCGAAGCAAGGGCTGGAGGCTGCTGGGGAGAAAAAGTTGATCAAAGGTAATGGGCCTAGGCCTACCGTGTGCAATGTTAGGAGGTGAAATGTGGAAATCAGACTCACCGATCCTGGAGACACAAGACACCAATGCTTTCACGTCGTTGACTACTGCTTAAAAATACCAACCACGGTGACATCAAAAAGTCTCAGAGTTCAATTCAATGCATTGACCAAAGATTACGAAATTCCCTATGACTATCATTTTCCCACACCCTACATATACTTATTTAATTATATTCATCACATAGCAGATATATAGCTAGTGTTCCTATCAATGTTCGAATGATATTAAATATTAAGCTTAGATTCTTGCTGATATGATTAAAATGAACAATTGCTTATCAAAGGTTTGGCATTTCCTCCATCCCTCACTACTTTACCCAGGTTACTTAACCGCCGCCTGGTACTCGGCGTTACCTCATGAAAAGATAAACAGTTGTTCATTCATTTTGAAATAAAATCAATTTTGTGAGTTTACGCCTCTTTGATGCCTTATTGTTTTTGAGAATTCTCTCTGTAAATACCCTTCCAAACTGATGATAAAAAATAATGAGATACTGTTTGACAATTTCCTTGATGATAATTGTAATATGGTCATCTCTTAGACTTTGATCTAAAATATGGCATTCCTTGCTATGCTCACTTATTGACTGAAATGCATCATTCTTCATTGCAGACAAAACATCTGACAAGATCTGAGCATTAGTTTCTTTGGACAAGGACGCCCATTTACACAATGCAAGGCGTGCTTTTCTGTCAACACAGTTAACAACCTTGTATACGGAGCTTGATGGTATCAGCAATTCAGCATACTTTTTGCATGATAGAAGTGAAAGATGACCATTATGAAAACTTTGTGCAGTTTCAGAGCTTACGTGTAATGCTGCAGCACAGTCAGGACAATCTATAAACTCAAGCAACTTCTTAACAATGTATCCAGAGATGTAATGTAAGACATCTGAGCGCCAAATGGTGGTTGATAACAAGAGATTTGATACTCTTGAGTCAACTTTACTCATCTCACTTTTATCATTAGTGGAGACATTAATGCAGTTCGCAGTAGAAGGAGACTCAATCTTATTTTTCAAGAGCAGTTGTCTGATTGCATATTTGAACTGCAATGCTGTTGGATTGTTGTTCCATCCAAACCGACTTCTGATTTTGGCAAAATACATCTCCAACTGATCTTGTGAAAAACGATAGGTCAAAACATATTCAAATGGTGTTTCAGCTCGTTGTAGTAGATTTTTGCTAATCCTCAATATGGATAGTGCTGATATGTAAAATCCGATCACAAACATTTTTCGTGGACCGGATATCAGTGTTAGACCATTGGCATCTTTCAAAAACTTTAACGTTTCAATGCCACTTTTCAGATAGCCCTCAACTTCAAGCATATTTTCAAGAGTAATTGGTTTTTTATAGTTCTTGCCAAACTTACTTTTACTGTTCAAGATATCAAACAAGTTATTCATAAGTAGAATAAAGTCACTTGTTGGTTTGCTATCTTTGAATTCTTTAAGTTTTAAATTCCTTAAGAATGTTAAAGCTGCATACACAGAATGGCTTAATGTCTGAGCAGCAACACTCACTTTCATTTTGTGATTTTGCCATTGAACATGCTTGGCTTTTAATTTGTTTCCAAGATGGAGGATGTCCTTTTGTTGGGCTTTGTGAAGCTCCCTTATGTATTCCCAAGATATTTTCTCTCCACCAGAGGTAACAAAGACTTGCATGTCAGCAAATGCATTTCTTGCAAGTTTTAGCATGTGGCAAATATCTAAGATGACATAAATTTTGCCTCCTGGCATTGCAGGGTGATCAAAAGATCCATCTAGGTTTTTTATGTCACATCCAAACTTTGTTGCCATGCCAAGATTTTTAGGGGCACCATCAAAAACAACAGCATGAACATCAGCCCCTTTTTCTGTTAATTTTTTTATAGCCTCAAAGACTAATTGTTTTAGAATTTCACCATTGAGACAGTTTGTTAAGAAATAAGCAATTGGAACAAACCATGGCTTCTGAAGACCACATGCCATGATAACAAGTGCATTTGTAGCCTCAGTGTCAACTTCTTCTGCTTTTATTCCTCCATAGTCTACTTGGCCAATGAATTTGGAGGTTTTCTGGTCCCATTGGACTTGCTTTTTTATGCTCATTTCGTCAAGTAAAATTATGGAATCTTTTTGGCCTTCTGTGACTTTCTGCTCAATGTAATCAAAAGGTTTTTCAAGGAAACCTGGCTCACAATTTATGTTAACACACCACGATCTTATAGTTGCAGGGTGTGGTAAATGAAGAGCTTTCCTCACAAATTTATATGCTCTTGGGCTGTAAAAATGGAGGGTTAAAGCAAATTCTTTGATTTCTTCCGAATATCTTGAACCAGCTGATTTCTCAACATTTTTGCATTCATTTCTAAAAAGGGCAGTCGCCATATGGCCAAAGTTTTCATTTAATGTTTGAGCTAAGTCTTCATTCAGTAATTTGCATGCTTGCAATTTTGAGATCAAGCCACAAATTTTTTTTTCGAGTCGTAGATTTTTCTTTTTTAAGTTTCTTAATTTGTCATTTTTTTGTTTTAGTTTTTTGCGATATTTTGCTTCCAATTTTCTAGGTGAGATTTTATAAGCATATGTATGATCATGAATTGATGTTTCTTTTGGATTTGGCTTCTTAATCTTTTGTAGTGGGAAAGCCGATGCAGATTGTGAATTTTGCCTTTTACAAGGGGAACGCCTTAATTTGGTTGTTTTTTTCAAATGATCAGGAAAATTAAAAACTGTTGGGACTGCTTCTTTTTTCAAGTACTTCTTGCCGATAGATTCAGATGGGTTCAGGGATGGGGGAAAATGATAGTCACTTGGGAGGAAGTGCTTCTCACAAATTCTTTCATTGCGTGTTGGCTGCCAATCTTTACGATGCATTGCAAGGACCCATTTCTTAAGCAATGCTGCATTATCGTGAGGAAACCTGAAATCAGACCAGCTTGAAATATTTCTTCGTTTTTTGGAAACAGTTGCATCCCAAAAACTTATTTGGGGATGGTGTCCAGTGTATTTGCCAGTAAGAAGTTGGGGATCTTACATGTTTACCCCAGAAGACATATCAGTCAGACACAACAGAATTATATTTAATGATTTGATAATGTCAACAGAGGTAAAATGGGTAGGCTGGGGGATAAAATAGGTGATGCTGATGGCAAGAGCAGTGGGTTATCAAACTGTTAAACAATATTTCCGAGAGTTAAGTTCTTGACATAGCTTATTTACGTTTGCTCCTTGCAGACTTTAACCCCAAGCTGGCCCACTCCCGGCCCACTTAAGCCCTGTTCACTGCAGATCTCCTGAAACTGAAAGGCTGCAAATCCCTTCTATCTGATCTAAACCATTTTAGAGCTCATAGATCACATTTCACCATATCAGCGAGAAGGAATGAAGAAATAATAATTATTCCAGGCCAGCAAATGCGACCGGCCTAAAATCTTACCGGTGAAAAGCGAGATTTTTCTCGCCAGGAGCAAGATCTTTCTTTAATCTCCATCTGTTTTCGCAGCCAAAAGCCGCGCAAGAAATAACCATCTTATTTTCAGTTTCAATCGAAGAAAAACCAAGGATTTTGACGAAAATAGCGCTGCAATAACTGTTCAGCCTGGTCTAACATCTGTTTACGCACTTAGGTTCACAACAAACGGCCCACGCTTTTGCCAACCAACGTCAGCCATATTGGTTCCGCATAGTTGTGCCGTGCCACGTGATCAACCACGCATTCTAGCCCTCCTATTTCTATGATAATCACATACTCATTCACACCAACTATTTACAAGAAAATTATACTTTATACAAGCAAAGACCTGATTCGTTTCGACCGCTGTGCAAAGTGCTTTCTGCGCCTGCTCAAGCTGCCAAAAACAGAAAGGTGGGAGGGGGTGAACTTTTTGGGGACTGCACGCAGTTGTGGCGGAATCTATTGTGATCCAGGCCTCTTGCGACGCGGTTTGGGATCAGGCGCATGCGGAAAGTGTTCAGAAGGCAAACAAGCATGGCTGAAAAAATCACTGACCTTGGAAAGCTTCGATAAAGATTGATTATTTAACTTTATTTTCCTTGGGATGGAGGCGATATTTATCAAGAAAAATTCGAAATGAAGAAAGGCTTTTTTTGGAAAAACGGCTCGCTGCCGCAAGCTGAGCGTTGGTGGATATAATCTGCAGAATATGAGCATCATTTTGAGACAGGTAAGTATTCCTAAAAAATTGGCCTTGTGTTACTTTTTTTGCCATACAGTTGGGTCAGTTTTGAAGGGCAAATAAATCACTTGTTTGTTTACATGTAAATAATCAGCTCATAGGGGGCTCTACAAAATGAATATTCCACGGAAATTTTTATAACTGTCTCGTCAGGGCCTATAATTTCATGAATCGTCTTCCGATCATCTATCCTGGTACATCATGTCCACAAAAATTTTTATTTTCTTGTAACAGGTCATTTTCTGAGGAAAAAGACAAAAATTTAGAGACCTTCAACAACTGAAAATTGCAAAAAATCTAGTCGTTGCCGCAAAACGAAACTATCACCACTGCGTTGGTGAGATGTTCAGCTTCAAATTTCTCAAACCGGTTTTGGTCGAAAAATTGGCTAACATTGATTATTTTTGCGTTTTAGTTTGTGAACATCACTTGAAGAAACTGCGACATTCATGCCTAGGCCATTCTATTGTCTTAGCATTTTGCTGTTGTTTGTCCCTTGATGGCCTTTTGTTTTTCTGTCCTGCCTTTTCACTTAAAATTTCCGGATGTTTTGCTGCCCTGCTGTGTTGTTTCATCATATTTTAGAAGGACTATTTGTCTCTTCAATGTATTGAAATAATATTAGATTGCATTTTATAACTTGTTTTATTGCTTTGAGTTCATATTTGGATACAAAGCCAAAATGCAAGACTTATTTTTGATTGATTGATTTATGAACTGCCCCAAGTTTGATGGCTGCGTACCAAGAAAGCATGTTCAGTTGTTTCACACATTTTATCAATAATATTTCTACAAAATTGTGTTTGTCCATTGCCATTTGTCTAAGTTTCTAATTTCTCCTTTATTATTTTCAGATACTGTAACATCAAATCACATTTTGTTTGAATGTGTTTGGTCGTGATAGAGCACCTGCAAGTTGCAAATTTTTGGCTGGATGACTACTACTATGTAACCTTACAAGATTTCCAACACATTCCCACAGAAGAATGAACACTGTTTGAATAGGATGGATTCTAGGAAATCTGGAGTGATACAGACTTGCATGAATATTGCCAAGTATTTAAAACAATTTAAGGAATTTCAGATTGATTTCAGTGCTAGCACCACAGCGGGGACTGGGGGACTTTTCTCCCCCATTCCCAGAAGTTGGAAAAAATCTTCAAAGACAACTGGCAGAAAATTAATTAGGCATATCTTTAGATTCAACAATCAATTCAAGAAATCCCCCAACCCACTTCTTTCACATTTTTCAGTGCTGGTGCTACCACTGATTCATTTCTTTCCTGCACCAAATTTTTGAATGATTCTGAATAATTTGATGATGTTGAATGCAATGTAGAGTCTTGAGGGATGTTTTCTGTGACTACTTTCTAATTATTGTTGATCTCCTTGTTTGAATTCCTCAGCGTACTATGAAATAGTGAGATCCTATACATCTGAAATATTCTACCATTTGTTGCAAAGATCCAGAATAGACAATTACATTCAAGATGGAGGGGAGGAACCCCAGGGGGGTTATCCCTAACTTTCAGTATGGGGTCCATGCCACTATTTCCTTGCTGACCCCAAATATTGAGCTTAACATTTTGGGACCCCAAATATTGACTCCAATTGTTTGGAGACCCTCACCAAATTCCATGATTCTTCCTTTTTCAGATTTTTGGACCCAAAATATTGAGCTTAACATTTTGGGACCCCAAATATTGACTCCAATTGTTTGGAGACCCTCACCAAATTCCATGATTCTTCCTTTTTCAGATTTTTGGACCCTAAATATTGAATTTTTGTCCATGTTGTAACTCACAGACCCCAAATATTGATTTATGTAAAATTTCAGACCCCAAACATTGGCATGGACCTCCCCCTATTGGAAGTTATGAAGTACCCCCCCCCCACTGGGGGAGGAACTTTTTACCAAGAAACATTGTATTCCAAGCTTCCTGGCTCCCAAAAAACAATTTGTGGTACAAACAGGCACCATATGGTACCTATGCAAAAAATTGGTACTGAGTCTACCCCAACAGGATCTCATTGCTTTTTGGAGCCAATCATCTGTGTGACAGTGTACTTTGATACAAACCAGTTACACTATATTTTAAGTCTAAATCAGTTGTTGAGGTAAGGTGCCACTGTCCCCATTCAAGAAGAGGACTTGGCTTTCTAATTGGTGCCCAAACGTTGGCAAAAAGTGCACCCAGAATTGTGAAGGTAACCCACTTTTAGAATCTTCTTTGGACCAAAATGAAGGGGAAGTATCAAATGAAACCATTTAACAGAAAATCCTAATTCATTTCGCGAGCTGTCATCAAAAACATTGGCATTCAATTATTGGCTCTTGAAGTTTGGCTTGCCTGCATCCACCACTAGCCTAGATGTTTCTGGTTGGATTTGAAAGGGGTCTTGGATGGAAACTTAAAACTGATTGATAACAATTCTTGCTGGAATTTGTGAAATAAGGGATAAATAATCACTTTGATATCAGATATTCATTGCAATCATTCTCTGTTTATCACGTCAGCTGATTTAATCCGATCTTTGTACTGTCGTGATTATCACGTGATCACTTCGCCTCGTATCCATGACGCTTCTACGCGCGCATAAAAAACGAATCTGCCTCTTGCTACAAAAGAAAGAATAATTAGTGGCATATTTTGCAGGTGCAGGTCTTGCAGGTCTAAATGGAAACTAAGTTTTTTGGGGACACGAGATACGTTTGGTCCGAGGAAACTGATGTTTCCCCCCGTGCAGTGGGCTAAAGCGCAGCAGTGTTTTGGAGTTGGAGCTCTGACGGCGCATAAGCTTTAACCCACTGCACGGGGGGACGCATTAGTTTCCTCGGACAAAACGATCTCGTCTCTCCAACAATGAAAGGAAGCCTTCTGGCGACTCACGGGAAGCTGCTTTTTCCATTGCAGTAGTCTAGATGGAGCGATTTGTATGCACTGTTCATACGATATATTGGATACAGTGGCATCCAGTATTCCATAATTATGACTTTCTGCACTTTCCCCGCACAATGAAAGCTTAGAATGTGTCATGACATTCAGTGATAGACTCAACAACAATCAAATCTTTTTAAAATCCTATTTTAGTATAGGTAAATACTAGAAAAGAAATTCAAGGATCTAAAAAAGCCACGAAGAAACTAAAACAGATAGAAAGGTATGGTTGCAGAGCAGTTTTACTGTGTGTGGAACTTGTTTGATATCCCACATGATTGCATACATTTTTCATATGAGATATAGAACAATATTATAGCATTATTGCTATTTGCAAAAATGCTATTTTCAGCCAAGGTATTGTTATGGTAAGGTATTGCTTAGCGCAATTGATTCTTTAGCAATCATGACAATCTGTGTTTCCTTTCAGCTGTTTCTTGTGGATGATGACCCAAAGAGACGTTTGTTCCTTGAAGAATACATCAGATTCCTTCTAAGCAGAGGTGAGAAGTATCCCCAAAAGGTACTCGATAACTTTTAAAACGGGAGAGTTTTCGTTCCAACATAGGAGCATAGACAAAAATTCAATGTTTGGGGTCTACAAATCTGAAGAATGGAAAGATCGTGTTGTTTAATGCGATTCTTTACGGTGGCCAATATAATGAATGTCGTTCTGCATAGGGGCCCCGGAGATGAGTAACAATATTTGAGGTTTCCAAAACATCAGACTAAATATCTGGAGTCTAGCCCGGGGAGGGGAGGGGTAGCTTGAGTTTCCGAGTCACGGGGTTGTGCCATTCAAATCGTAAAAGTACCACCCATAAATCCGGAGAAATTTCTCAAAAGTATACCCATAAATCCGGAGAAATTCTGAAAATCATACCCATAGATCCGGGAATGCCAAAACAGCTAAATGAATTCTGACAGAGAACTGTACCCATAAATCCGGAAGATGCAAAAAATTGTTCCCTTAAAAATAATTGTGATTCCATCATGAATATCAATTTACATTAGGTACATGATGATCATCACATTAACAGGGACATTTTGCTGTAATTTTCGTCAGATTGAACAATGATAAAACCAGATGTAAACCAAATTTTTAAAAGGTGCTGCCATACGTGAACTTTTTCAAGAAACGCTTCAAGGAGCCAAACTTTTAAATAAAAAAATTCAAGAAACCTAAGTACTACTGGTAAAAAATTGATTTATTAACATTTTATGTTACGTTTCTTTGTGCTTTTAAACTTTCGGACAAATAACCTTTCGGACAAAATTTTGTCCAAAATGCTCGATTTTAAGGTAAGACACATGTTCGCTGCTTTATTTCATTCCAATTTCATTCCAATCGGCATTTGTTCGTGATCTAAATCGTATTGTTATCTTTTTCTTTAGAGAGACCAATGAGAATTGTACCAGTTATAGGGAGGCACCCGCTCGATCTGTTCAAGTTGTACCAAGTTGTGAAGTGCCATGGTGGATTTTGTCAGGTATCTAATTATTTTGATTTGCTTTTCTCGGACGGTCAAATCAATAAGTTGGCAGAGACCTTTTAGGGATCAGTCATTATCAATTTTTTTTTATTTAATCCATATTTAAAGTTGGTATTTACAATAGTAATTATAAAAATACTAATTCAAACCAACTATTTACAGCAGAAAAAATATACATTAAACAAAAATTAGCGGCATATTTTACAGGTGCATTTATCACCAGCCCAGTCTTTGATCCTCTTTTTGAAAGCCAAAAGTGTTGGCACATTTTTGACGCTATCATCTAAGGTGTTCCAGAGTATACTCCCTCTAAATGATAGTGATTCTTGCCCATAGCCCTGTGTCTTTATTTGTGGCAGTTTGCACAGATCAATGCCGGGAAGGGGGCGAGAAGATGATTTTATTGAAACGAAAATTTTTCATAACCCCTCCACTTCGTCACAAAAGTTTTCAAGGACCCCTGCTCTTTTTAGCTGTAATTTTTTGTGGCCCCACTCTGTATCAAATTTGATGACAAATTTTTTAGCAACACATCAAATTTTCAGATAACAAGTGACGCAAAAAGAACATAGAAATTGTTTCAAGAGAAAAAATGTTTCCCTGTGATTCATGAAAATATTAATTAATGATACTGTGGGGAGAAATGCAACGCTTTACAAAGATCATATAAGGAAGGAGTTTTCTTTTCAGATAGCTCAGAGTAGCTTTGTAGTTTTTATGCCCCCTTTTTCAGACTTAAGACTTTTAGTGGCCCCCCTTTCACTGCCTAAAATTTTTGCCGGCCCCTCTAAATAACTTCTAGCTCCCTACCTGGCAATGACTGGTCCCTTAGAGGTTTGAATCGAGCACAGGTGGCGGAGCATCTTTCGCTAATACTTGCACGATTCAGTAAACAGTAAATTTAGTCATGCCTGCTGGTTAACTTTGTTAAATTTCTCTTGAATCCTCTGTCGATTACACAGACTTCTATCTGTATTCGTTAGGCCATACATTGTGTTGTGTTGTGCTGTCGCAGTTGTCTATCAAAATACTTATTTTCGATAGAAGTGTACAAAGGTCTTCAAAAGGCCTCGTGATCAACGTGTGACGTAAGAAGACCCTGGGGCGAGGTTGCCTAAGACTGCCTGTGTATCTGAGTCAATTCGATGTGGAGGGGTTCAGCTTCGCAGAGGGTGTGTCAAATTTTTTAACCAATCGGCAGTTGGTACGTTGCAAGCGGAACATGAATTGGTTTGGAGCAAAAAAGGCCTGATTTATGCTCAAGGTCAAACATGTTATTCTTCAAAATAGATTTGTTATCGTTTATCATGTCTATTGAAGTTTTTAGATTATTTCTAGTTATGCGGTTTTTCGGCTGTGCTCCTTTGCCTGCAAACCCACTCTTTTTTCGCGTTCCAAATTCCTAAGATTTAGTGTTCTTTCTGCAGGTCGTAAAGAAACGAAGATGGAGCAGAGTTGTTCGTGAATTGGACTTTCCAATGCCTATAACTGCCTTCAGTTTACGAACAAAGTGAGTTATTACTTTTGTTATGAATTCAGTTCTCAAATCCCTTGATTTCTTCAGTTTCTTTCAGTTCCCAAGGCAGCTCAGAGAAGCGCATCACTGGACGATTTTAGGCCTGTCTGAAAAGCAGCTTCCCTTGCAAAAAATTTGTTTGTTTAATGGTGCTGGGCGCCGTGCTGTAATCCACTGACTTTGCAGCCAGAACAGTTAGGCGGACGGGTTTCAAATCCCATTGAGCGTCATGACAAGGGGTCGCAGACTCGATTAGCGCTTAGAGCTTTTTTGCGATCCCTGCCCTTGGCGCTGAAAACCGCAACTTCACCTTCACCTTCACCTTGTTAAAGCCAGACTGAACTGCATTTAGTTTTATCTCTCTTTAGTGCAGTGCTCAGGGGCACTACATCTATTTTGGATAGGAGAACGTGCCATCGGGAAGGGTGTCGATTTTCATTATTTTAGCTTGGCCACCTTTCGAAAAGTTGGTATAAACTCGGAAAACATCAGTGGCGGATTTATGGAGGGTCCAGTGGGGGCAATTGCCCCCCTTTTTGCAAGAATTGCGCCCCTTTATCGTGACCCCAAGACACTCTTTTTTAAATGTTTCCATCAGATTTTGGCACAAGCATACAGATCATGACGAAATTTAATAGAAAAACCAAAGAATTTTCTCAATTAGAAGCAGAAAACTTTTCGCGCGCGTTCGGAGCGTTTATTTTTCATGATACTTTGGGCGTCCGTCCTCTTTGCAGGCTGCCCCTCCTTCAACTGCGGGCTGGATCCGCCTCTGGAAAACAAAGCGTTATTGAAGAATTGTCGGCGGTTAGCAAAAATTCTTCAGTAAATGGCTTATAATTTCTACCCTAACCCCCTAATCCAATCTCCAAAGTTCAAAACTCCTGTGGGAAATAAAAGGAAAGCGTGCGTGACAAAAATCAAGTTTGCGTGACATGATTACTTGTAATCTTCTTAGTCGAGTCACGCACAACGAACTTTAATTTCTCTTACGAATTACAAGTGTTTCAGTTTCCTGCAAATCTACGCATTTCTTGCGAGAAGCGTCTCTTACCACAAGTCTTTTAGATCCGGGGGTAACTACCATATATGCTGGTACGGAATGTGCCTTCTTGGGGTGCCTTTTATCGAGCAAAAAATAAATGTATCAATTGTGGTAAAGCCATAAGTAGTCATAAAGTTTGGGCTGTCATTTAGAAACATAACTCTTTCGGCTATTGATTTTGATAAAATTTCTTTTATTTGGTTAAAATTTTTGATCGTTGTCACAATTTTAGAGCAAATATTTCCAATGGCCTGTAAATTTTGGCGTATTTTTTCGAAAAAAATTGATAAATTTTTAGGGTCTGAATTTAGACGTCAAGTAGCACAACCTCGTCATCCGCCTATTGAAGTTACCCCCCCTCCGTGTTTTTAGAATAGGCAATGAATTATTTGTTACATTGATTTAATCAATTAATTGAATCAACCAACCAATCATACAGACTAGTTGATCAATTCGATTAATTGATTGCTTGATTCATTCATTCATTCATTAATCAGTTGATTATTTGAGTAGTTGATTGGCTGATTGATTGATTACTGATTTGCTGATTGGGTGAATGTTTTAGATATGATCTTATTTGACTGGCTGATTTGATTGATTGATTGATTGATTGATTGATTGATTGAGTGATTGATTGATTGATTGATTTATTGATTGATTCAATGATTCAATGATTCATTCATTCATTCATTCATTCATTCATTCATTCATTCATTCATTCATTCATTCATTCATTCTGTGATAAGTTAATCATTTGATTATTTGATAAGCCGATTGTCTGTTCTGAAATACTGATTGGTTGACTGATTATATTGATTTGATCGATTGATTGATTTGTTGATTTGAATACCTGATTGATCTGATGGATTGATTGATTGATTGATTATTTCGTTCATTCATTCATTCATTCATTCATTCATTCATTTATTAAATCATTCTGTGATAAGTTAATCATTTGATTGGTTAATTAGCTGATTGTCTAATTACCAAGCTCCTGATTAATTGATCGATTGATCGATTGATCGATTGATTTCACTGATTGACTGATTGATTTATTTATTTATTGGATTGATTGATTGATTCATTCATTTATTCTTTCATTTCGTCGTAAGTTAATAATTTGATTATTTGATTAGCCGATTTTCTGATTACTGAGCTACTGATTGTTTGACTGATTAGATTGATTAATTGATTGATTGATCAATTGATCGATCGATCGATTGATCGATTGATTGATTGATCGTTTGTTTGAATCACACGTTGATACCTGTTTCTCTTTATTTTCTAGCTATCTTCGCCATCTTTACGAATTTGAATGCACGAAGATGGGCAAGCCGGTACCTGATTTCATCAAATGGGCAAATCATGAAAATACCCAAGAAAACGGGGAAGACGAGGAGAGTGATATCATAGCGAATAAAACCTCTGCTGATCAACCAACAAAAATAGTGACAACGGCGCAAAATGTGACAACGGGACAAAGTAATGTGGCAATTGTACCAAATGGTGTGACAAATATTGTACCAAGCATTATATCGATTTCACAGGTGAAGCCAATTATGCGCTCATACGTAAAGCCAATTTTACCAAAAGTGACGACAACAGCTCTTGTTGCAACGAATCACAGCATTACCACCGGCAGTTCAGTTGTAAGAAATGCAAATTTGGTGACAGTTGCTCCATGGGGGATCGCTAATACCTTTTTGGCAGGGGCACATAATGTGGTCGCTGGTCAGACCATCCCAATGTCGCAGGTCAACGTCTTTGCACCTCCAGTGAGCCAGAATAGGAACGTGGTAGCTGTCACTCCGGATGGGAAGGTTATCAGCGCGCCACTTTATGCGCCAAAGGTTGATCAGTCTGTAACAAAAGATAACGTCACTGCAATTCCCAGGACATCATCAGAGATACACAGTCAGCAAGTCAAGTCGAGCAATGGCATTAACCAGCCATTGTTATTGAATATTGAAAGCCAAGATGACGTACTTGAAGTGTTTCCTGAGAGCAGCGAGCCAGGTAGACCCAAGCCTAGTTTAAATGCTGGTAGAAATTATCAAGATTCTCTCAAGGGAGACAAAGTTGCAGCTGCTACGCAGACAGTTGTTGATAAAATAAAAGACGATGCTGCAAGGGAAAATCTCTCGTGGATTGCTAACAAAGGATGTCTCAAGTGTTCGTGCTGTGGCAGAGATATCACAGGAGATAGAGGAAAGCCGTTAGCTCGACAGCTGGATGATGATTTAATGCCAGTTGCAAGTAAGGTAAGTGTGGAGGAGCATAGGTTCTTGAATTTCATGTTGGAGTAAAGAAGGGGTTTTAAAATTCTGTGAGCTATTCACTGCAAAAAATGATGGAATTTCACCACATTTTTTGTTGGGGAAATTTTGGGGAAATGGACTCATTTCCCATAATTTCCCAAAGGGGAAATGGAAATTTCCGTTTCCCTTAAATTTCCCATAGAAACTAGTCCATTTCCCTTAAATTTCCATCCAAGAACTATGGGGAAATTTTGATATTTTTTGCTGTGATTTCTTTATGCGCATTCTAACCGGTTTTGTGTTGTAGAGGAAAATGTAAAGCCCGAGGTCTTAAAAGTACAGACCGAGCTTCCAAGGTCCGTTCAATAAGGAGCGCTTAGTAGCTATTTTGTGTACGATGCAAAATCGATTAGAAAGAGTTTTTACCAGATAGCTTCTATTTTTTTACTCGTACCACTTAGTCAAACACACTTTGTTACATTCATGTCGCTTTTTCATGTCATTTTGTAAAGCTCATGATGGTGATTAAGCCCAATTTCCAGTCAGCGGAATTTTCCGAGCGGGCGGAATTTTAGACAATAAAAAGTTGCTCATCCGTAACTATCTATTCAATTTCAGGGCGACATTTTCTCCCGCGAACAATAGAATTTCCGTCCGCTCGGAAAATTGCACTGACTGGAAATCAGCCTTTACTGATGACACTGATGGTGTGATACCCTTCGTTTTCTAGTGCACAAAAGGAAACATGTAATTTGCTCACAGAAGGTGTGTTTTATGTCAATTCTTCTCTGAAACATGTTCTAACGACCTCCCCCTTAGCTGACTGCGCATTGCTTGGTGCTTCGCAGTGGATTGTCTTATCACAGCGAAACGAGAGGTCAAGCGAGGGAAAGAGCTTAGGCGTTTCTATCGTTTCTCCCTCGCTCCCTTGTGATAAAAGAGTCCACTGCAAAGTATCATACGCAATCTCCTTAGAGGGAGGTGGTCAGAGCAATACAAAAGTGCGTATTCAGTGTGTAAATTGTATGTTTCCGTTTGCACATGGTTTCCTAAGAACACGCCTCTTCTTTTGTAGCGTCGGAGACATAATGAAGAGAAACACAATCAAAAGGGCAGCTCCCATTTTGAAGGAATTGTTATTGTTGACGACACTGAAGAAGAGCAAGACATTGGGCCTAATTCAGATGAAATCTTGCGGCGAATCGAGCAAAAAACTGCTGTATCACCAGTATATTTGGAACCTAGCACACAGTCGAGGCAATTTACAAATAAGTCTCCACCAGTTCTGACAACCAATGCTTCTCGAGAGAGTGATAATGCGAATTCTCTTACAAACTTTGATGCTGTAAAAGAACCATGCCCGCCCTTGATCAGAATTGAAGATATCCGCAATGAGAAACTTCAATCAATAAGCGAAGACTCACCAAGAGATTTAAATATCTACTCCGGCTCAACAACACAGTCTGCCATTACATTAGAGGAAATTACCCGTCCAGAGTCATATTCTGATGCTCTTGCAAGAATGTCAGCCAAGCATACAAATCCTTCAGCCGCCTTCATGACTGCATCAGCAGCCGCCTCACCGTCGACTGTGACATCTCGTTATTTTGATCGCCGAGAAGCCCTCAATCCTTTCTCAGTCCCGTCCACAATGCCTCCACTTCTCTCCAGCTCTCCTGATCAGCGAGAACAAGCTTCTGAAAATCTTTCAACAGGAAATTACATGAGGAAGTCACCATGCCAGTGTCGAACCCTTGGTTGCTACATCACCTCCCAACGAAAGTCATCTACTGAGATATTTTCACCTCCCCTCACGGGCCCCCGAACCCGAATAGCCCCTGCTGATGAATCGCCTGTTACAACTTCCCCACCACTTCCTGGCTGGATTCCTTCTTCTTCTCACAAAACATCAATTTCGATGCCAAGACTCATCAGAAGTGACGCTGTGGAGGCAGCTGCAAACCGTACCAAAATAATGCCAGTACTCCAGCAGCCTCTATCATTACCTGTAAGCCGTACCATAGCAGATGATGCACCAATCGAAACTGCTATAACCTCTGCTACTACACCGCAGGGGCCGTACTTCAAAAACCATGTTAACGAGCATCGGCCTGAAACAGACGAGAGCCACACAATTTTCAGTAGGCCTAACGTTACTCATGAAAATAACGTCACTGACGTCTCGTTCATGGCCTCACCTATGAAAGTAATAAGTAGGACATCAAATTCTTCGCAAAATATCGGATCAATTTCAAGTGAAAGACTTCGAGCTGAATCACCGAAGAAGCAAAATGGTGATGATGCTACTTTGAAAAGGGTTCCTGCTTTCGGATTCGAAATTAATGAGCAAACGGAAAAGAGTTTGTCGTTAGTTATTCACTTGAACGGTCTCAGATACGAGGGGATTCTGTTTTCATGACATTTTCTAATCTAAGGCCCCTTCCACACGTATACGTTTACGTTTTGTAAACGCATAGAATGTTTTCCGTCCACACTGATCCACTTATCGTTTATGGAGCGTTTTAGCCTGTCCACACGTAAACGCCAAAACAATCGAAAATGAATGATGAGCATGAAGTCTATGACGTCATCGTTTACAAAATTATGCGTTTACGGCCGTCCACATAAAATGCAAAAACAGTGTTTTCAAGAAAAACTACAAATGACTGGTGAATATGAAGTCTGTGACGTCACCGTTTACGAAAGTATGCTTTCACGACTGTCCACACGGCGACGTGAAAGCAGCGTTTTCAAAAGTATCCACTTTGGAAAGCGTTTTCGAGTGTATGCATTCAGGATAACTTAAGACGCTGTTTACATGTGAACACAAGGTGTAAACGCATAAGAAAGTATGCGTTTACAGATGTAAACGTATACGTGTGGACGGGGCCTAAGAGTATTGAGAATATATTTGTAAGAATTAAACCTGCTCAGAGCGATCACTTAAAGTTTTATATAAGTTATTCAGATATTGTCAAGGTGAAGGTGAAGGTGAAGATGAAGTTGCGGTTTTCAGCGCCAAGCGCTGGGATCGCAGAAATAGCTAGGCGCTAGCTAATCGAGTCTGCGACCCCTTGTCATGATGCTCAAGAGGTGCTGGTGGGATTTGAACCCCTTCCGCCTGACTGTTCTGGCTGCAAGTCAGTGGATTACAACACGGCGCCACAACACCTTCAACATCACCTCCATTGCAACAGCCTGTTGTATTCTTTCATAAACCTAGGTAATATTTTCTACAAATTGTCGGGTGTTTATACCAGGGTCCTTCGTGATACAAATTGAGATCTTGCAGTGCCAAGGATGAGAACTGCTTATGGCCAAAAATAATTTGCGTTTCCTGGAGCGAAGAATGGAACAAACTCGACTTGGAAATGAAATTAGCCCCTTCGATTCAGTCATTCAAAACGAAACTAAAAGCTTTGAATTGAGAAAATTCAAGGAAAGCTGTTCTACATCGAAAGTGTCATCGTTAGTTTTCTTTTTCTCGTTTTATAACCATGTAATTAGAAACTATTGTAAATAGGTTTGTTTCTCATTAGCTGTTATGTTTTTTCTTTGCTGGGATAGATGGAAAGCAGTTGCTTAATCTATTTTTTAACTGGATTGTATCCCAGGGTAAACATTTTCAAAATGAAATGAAATGAAATAGACCGAAAACGAAGTGTTCCAAGAGTCGACAACAAATAGTTGCATTTCAAAACAACTCTGGCCTACAGAACACATTAGAACATTGATAGGGTTCTGGGTTCGAGTGCCAATCACAACATCACTCCCCTTTTTAACAGAAATACGATTGAGCAAGTTAAGTTAATAAACTAGAGTCAGCAAGCTCTCGATAGCGATTGGTTGGTCGTCGTTCTCTGTCTGTTCCACCTTCTTACAACTCGTTGTTGTTGCTGAAACCTTAACGTAGCCATTCTCGTCGCCAAATGTTGTATTCTTATTCATACCGATACCGAAGTGTTACCGAAATGTGCCGAGAGTTGACAACGAACAGAACACCATCTTGCATTTCGAAACAACTCTGACTAACAGATCATAACACAATCATTAATGTGTAGACTCATGATATAGGCCCAGTCATCGCAACAACAACAGTAACGACAACGACAACAATGACAACAACAACAACAACAACAACAACAACATTTTTTTTGCTAAACTGGGACTCACTGACTTTCATATAACATCTGAGACGGAAATGAATAGGTTTATGTGTGACCCGTGGGATGAGGCTGCGGCGTAGTCTCAGATGTGAGGCTCGATGGTTGGACAGTGAAGTTAATGAAAGCTAATTGGCCTTTGAGGGTAGCACGTGCTAAAGCGTGTTCAAGTCATTGCTGTAAAGTAGAAATAATTGGGTAATTTGCTCGTGATTTTAGCTCGTTTCTTAAGGTTTCTCAAAGGTACTTTCTCCATGGACGATGATGCACCGGTTCTTTGGAATGGAAGACAATGATAAAAGAATCCCTTACCCATTAGTTGCCCACTTCCCTCGTCTGCATGTCTGTTTATCAATTTGAATGAAAAAGACAGTTTGAATTGCAGATGTCGTTGAATTTCTTATCTCTCTCTTCGCTCTGACTCGCAATTCATTAGGCCCACGATTTTGAACTACCACGAGTTGACTCTCCTTCTTTCACGTTTACGTCGCTCTGAAGGAGAGTCAAATCGTGGGAGTTCGAAATCGTAGACCTAATGAATTGCGAGTCAGAGCGAAGAGAGAGACAAGAAATTGAACAACATCTGCAATTTAAACAGTCTTTTTCATTAAAATTGATAAACAGTCATGGAGACGAGGGAAGTGGGCAACGAATGGGTAAGGAATTCTTTTATTATTGTCTTTCATTCCAAAGAGGCGGTGCATCATCGCCCATGCTTCTCTGGACCGATTTCAGCTAGGTGAGTTTTAAAATGTATTTGAACCTTTCCGCCATTACAGTCAATGTGGAAGAAGCGCACCACGTAAATTCGACGATTGGAAGAAATATAAAAAACTTACCAACCAGTCGCATAAATTGGGAGCTCCTGAAAACACGTCTGGATATGACTCGTAAGCTAAATCCGCAATGACTTGTAGCGCATGCTCCCGCTTCTCATGGGATTCCTTAGTGACGTAGCTGATGATAGAGAAGAATAGAATTTCATAACTAAGAATAGAATAGAATTTCATAAGAATAGAATGCAAGCACATCGGCAAATGCGCAACAAAGTTAACAAACTTAACACAGAGTCCAAGCGTGAGTATTTTTCAAATAAGATTGCTTCGCATAATGGAGACCTTAAAAACACATGGAAGACCATTAATCTTGTTTTGAACAAAAAATCAAAAACCACGCAAATAGCATCTCTTGATGTTGATGGAAAGCAGGTTTGCGACAATAAAGCTATTGCAGAATCGATGAATGATTTTTTCTGCAATATTGGCAAAAACCTCAGTGACAAATTGCCACAGACAGAAAACCCCCTTCTTGAAAGTAGGTTCTCTGTTAACGAGCATAATGTGCGGTTTGAATTTCAAGCTGTAAATATTGCTCAGGTAGAGAAGGTCTTTGGAAAATTCAAAAAGTCCTTGGGTTTTGGCACTGATGGTATTGCCAATCATTTCTTGAAAATTGCGCTTCCTGTCATCGGTGAATCACTTTGCAACGTTTTCAATCTTTCTATAGCAACTGGTGTATTCCCAGATTGTTGGAAAATTGCTAGAGTTGCCCCCATCTTTAAAAGTGGTCAATCTGATGATCGATCAAATTATAGGCCGATTTCAGTGCTTCCTTTCTTGTCTAGGGTATTTGAAAAGTTGGTTTTTAACCAGCTTTATGAGTATCTAGATAAAAACAAGCTCATATACTATAAACAGTCTGGGTTTAGGTCCTTACACTCCGCTGTCACTTGTCTGCTGAAGTCTACAAATGATTGGTATGTTAATATGGACAAAGGTAGATTCACTGCTACAGTATTTATTGACTTGAAAAAGGCATTCGATACTGTAGATCACGATATTCTACTCCAAAAGTTAGGAAAGTATGGAGTGATTGGCCTTGAACATACCTGGTTTTCCTCATACCTGAAAAACAGGCGGCAGCTTTGTAGAGTGAATGGGGTAGCCTCAAATATGGAAGAAATAAAATGTGGAGTTCCTCAAGGCTCTTGCCTTGGGCCCCTTTTATTCCACATATACATAAATGATCTGCCATTTGCTCTTAAAAACAGTGAAGTAACGATGTATGCCGATGATACCAGTATATCATATTCTGCTAAGAATATCGAAGAGCTTAATGAAACCCTTAACAGTGATCTAGACTCTTTGAAACAATGGCTTGAAGGTAATAAGTTGTCTCTCAATGTAATCAAAACACAAGCAATGGTTATAGGCTCTAGGCCTAATATCAAGAAGATATCAGATAAATTAGTACCGACCCCGTCTTTCGCCATTGGCAACTCGCATATTGATGTTGTAGATAATGTGAAATACTTGGGAGTACAACTTGATAAACATCTTGTGTGGGATGAGCATACTAAGGCTTTACGTTCAAAGATTTCTCGCTCTTTGGGATTCCTAAAATATGCTAAGAAATTGCTTCCAAAGCATACCCTGAGTCAGATGTATAGAGGTATCGTTGAGCCCCATTTTCGCTACTGTTGCTCTGTGTGGGGTAGCTGTGGAGAATCTCGCCTTTTGATGCTACAAAAGTTACAAAATCGTGCTGCGAGAATGGTTACCAACAGTAGCTATGATGCAGCAGCAGCAAACTTGATTAAAGAGCTCAAATGGCCGACAGTCCACGACATGATCAAACAAGAGACGACTACCATTGTTTTCAAATCAATAAGTGGTCTCGCGCCCACTTACCTCTCTACTTTATTCACGAGAAACTCGACACGGGAGATTGTAAATTTGAGAAATCGTGAGACTGACTTACTTGCTCCACGAATGAAAACAAGTAATGGCCAAAAAGCATTTTCGTTCCGTGGAGCAAAGGTTTGGAATGAATTAAAACATGAGGTCAAGCTAGCCCCCTCTCTGTCTACTTTTAAATGTAGACTGAAATGTAATTAGATTTTAATTTTTCATTTATTCTAATTTAACATTGTAAATATTCTTTTTTATTTTAGTAGTATTGTAATTAGGTTTTTTCCACGGCCCCCTGAAAAGCAGCCACTCTTGGTTGATGGGGCCACCGTGTATAAAAAATTTAAAATGAAATGAAATGAAAAATAACTGGATGATTATTCAAACATTATTTTGTTTGCCTCTGTTCTATTGAAATATTGCTTCCGTTGGGTGGAGCATAATGGATTACAATACTAGCTCTTTTCCCTAACACAACCATGAATAAACAAAAATCCAATTAAAATACGATTCCTGTTTGAATATTGAAAACAATGGTGATACGCTTCTTCTGCTTTGACTGTAAATGGTATACTTGCTAATAGCACGGATGTACTATCCAGGGGGGCAGTAGACTTTCACACTGGAATTGTTTTATTGACTCACCGGGATCATTTTTTGGTAATTGACGTTACTTCCACCCTGCCCTCCCTGGAAGACAATATATTTGGAGAAGCACTTGATCTTTCTTTCTGAATAAAAGCGTGTGTCTTCTTCACGCTCGAACCGACGCATATCTTTGCTCTTGTCCACTCGACTGTGTGCCACATATCAGTTTAACGTTTTTTTACTGAGAATTAATCGTCCTAATTTCGTTGAGGGAAGACCAGAATCGGTGAAAGGAGAAAGCCACTTTTTGAGGCTTTGTCGTGAGAGCTAGAGCATGATTCAGGAACAAAATCAAATTTAGGGATAGACCTAAGTGCCAGCGTCCTTACAGCCATAGGGACCGTCCATTGGTTCACTTCCATTCGTGCCAATTTTTTTCCGCCAAGTTCAAATATGGCGTTCTTCAACTTCCCTCTCGAACCGAGACATATCTTTTGGAGTTTTTAATGTCTATTCCACCTACATTCCTAAATTGCAGTTACACTTTCGCATAAGCATTCCACAACTTCCCTCTCGGTGCGGAACATCGATTCTCGTGGTTGCTCTGAGGATTCTCCTCACCCGGCATTGGTGGCAGCATATTGCTGAGTTGGCCTCCACCAAGAATTGCATCAATATATTCACTTGAGACTTACAATATTGTATATTTCCCCTTCTCCATGTTTATTGTCTTTGTGGCAAGTTCCTCTCCTTGCGTTTTTGCCGCCATCTTGCATTAAGTGATTCTGTGCCTTGGAATGACTTGTGGAATTCCCATAAAGCGAAAAGGAGGATCGTGAGCAGCAGGGAAAATCAATGCAAGATGACGGCAAAAGTGCATTGAATGTACTGATCTGATTGAGTGAAACTTGACACGAATCATAGGCCACAAAATGACAAACAGAAAGAAATGAAATACACAACATTGCAGCAATTCTTTATGACATTTTGGTTGAGGCTAGCACAGTAGTCTCCTACCACCCATGCTCGCGGTGGTTAGATGATTTGGTGCATCTGTCTTTCGTACTGGAATGTTGGAATCGTTCAATATCAGTTCAATAATCGTTCAGAGCTTTTATGTAAAAGTTCAGGAAATGATTCTTGGTATCATTCAAGTTATTCAGCTCTTATATATGTGGTGTAGACATGATACATCATTTTGTTTGAATGAGGAGGGGGACTTTGGGGGTACATGAAACTGCAAACCCGGATCAAAAGTAACAAACACCTGAAAGTCCGCCAGCAAAGCCAGAGCCCGAAACTGTTCTACTGAACAAAAATTTTCAATTTTAGTCAGTAATGTTCGATTATTTCCAGCATTTTCCCTTTCACTGGGGCATCGTTTTAAGCTTTCGAAAGATGGTATTTCGATCTCAGTCAACTAGATAGACTGTATGACTTCGAAAACCCGATAAACCAGAAATTTTGAATGACCGAATTACCCGAAACTCGAGCACGAAAATGGCCAAACCCGCAACCCTTGACATATCTCAAGACCCCAAAACCCGTGCGATTTAAATGTACTGAGATCCCAAAACCCAAGGGATAAAATTGGTCAAATCCGCAACCAGTGAACCCCACAAGCCCCCCTCAGTTAGGAAAGTAGGAAGCAAAAGTTTGCAGACAGGAACGGACATGTTGGTTTTATAAAATCGCCCTTTTGTATAAATCGTTTTGTGGTTTGCAAGCTGAAACTTGTCAATTCTAGATTTTATTGATCTTGTTTTCTTTTGTCGTCCATTTTTGTTGGCAACGTGGTCAACATGTACAGTCTGTCCACTTAACTTATCAACAAAGTTAAAGCCTTGATAAACATAACTACTTTCAGTTATTGTTCATTTGTTTTATAGACTCATTTGTACGTTATGTTCCGTTCTGTTGGATTAGCCTCGTTTTGCAGGAGAAAGGATTGTGAGAGCCAATCGCTGGCATTTGGGGGAGTATTGTATGCTTTAATGCTTTAAAGATAACAGGTAAAGTTTTTACAGTTAAAGAGCGCTCACAGACGTTCGTTTCTCTCTGCCTTTAGGCTTTCGCGACGGCTGGACGGCACTTCCTGCGGATCCCCCAGAAGGTTCTATTCGCATTGCAACTGACTCGTTTCATCATCTACGCATATGAGCCTATGCCTTTTTAGCAAACATCGCGCGTGCAAACTCCACTGTGCTCAGGACATGTGATTGATTGATCAAATCGAGCGAGTGTAAAGCAAGCCTTGAAACGATAGTGCAAACTATGTCGCGAACATAAAACCCGAGTGTATTTTAATGATTTGCATGCTGCTCCGCAGCGCAAATCAACAACGACGTCAATTATCAGTGCCATATTTCATTGAAATCTTTGAGGCTTGTGCGAGAAGATGCATGTCAAGAGCCAAAAACACACAAACGGAGTTCTTTTCTCTAATCCCAAGGGCCCTTAAACTCTTTTTTCACTTGAAAATGAGAACTTGAAAAGCACTCTTGCCAGAGAGGTTTCATTGAAAAATTTGACGATAAATACGTGTTTCTTGTCCCAACGGGCTGTTTCAAGGACAAATGAATTTCTAGAAAAGTTCTGCAAATAAATAGCACTCATTGGTGAAAGGGAACTCCATTCAGTTTCAACAACATAGCCCTTCCCAACGCGCACGCTGCAAATTCGATCATCCAGTTGCTGCAATGATTGGCAAACGGCCTACATGATTGTTGCTTGCAAATGGCACACACGGCAAGTAAGATAGAAGAGGAAGAACAGAGTCTTTTGAAGGCAGAAACATGAAAGGCTTTGCAAGAAGAAGACGGCAATAGACTACATGAACAAACGATACTCAAGTACCGCAGCAAAGCAAGGATTCGACAAAGGTAAGCGAAATGTTTGTTTGTTTCACCAGTTCCATAAACTTCGCACGTTCCACCTATCTAGAGTGGTTTCGGGTATTATTGTCGAACATTTTCCGAAAATGAAGCCTTGATGCCGGGAAATGAGATAAAAGCTCACCATTTTCACTTGATGGAACTCTTCAAACATCTGTCGCCATATTTTTGAGTAAGTTAAGCTGCTTCAGCATTTTGTGTACTCAGTGGCGGAGCCACGGGGGGGTATGGGGGGGTAAATACCCCCCCACTTTTCTGAAAATATGGTAATTTAGATTCGTCCAAAAACGTCATAAAAATTATTGGGTAGGGGTAGGTCTGTCTTCAGCTTTTAAATCTCACACAATGCGATCATCTCATGAACTCATCGTTTTGAAGTCTTTTTCTGTTTTGTCATTTTACTAGCTCCCTTTCATTTTCTTCAGTTTTCTTTTATTTAGCTTAATCCTTGCATTCTGTGAATATTTGTAGATCGTTGTCATCTCGTACACTTGCGTAGGTATTAGGTGTGGTTCTGACGAGGATACCAGGATACAGAAAGCAACCCACGCAAACGAAACGCGTAGCACTTTTGTTCAATTGTTTGCACTGCAATCACTTCAACTTTCTCGATTCCCCTCTTTCCTTATTCGTCAATCGTACACGTGAAAGATGGCTTCAAAATTTGCTCGAGATCCTTGTAATGAAAATATTGTAAATATCGATAACGTGCTACGTTTAGGACCGATTAGACCAGTTGTCGACTTTCCACGATCTAAATTTGGTGCAAGTGATTACAGATTTCAAGAAAGCTGGTATTCGAAGTACGATTGGATTGAATACTCATGTGAAAAAGATGCTGCGTTTTGTTTTCATTGTCGCCTTTTCGGTTTCAGTGGTAAGTTATTTTGGCGTATATCCCGTTTTAGTTTTAATTATAGTTTGTCAGAATCTTAGCTTTCTTATGTAATTTTAGAGCTACTGGTAACATAATTACGAGATGTCTGCTGACTTATCACGAAAGAAACAACCCAAAATCGGCACTTGCAGGGACAGGAACAGGAGCAGGAACGACAAATAGCAAAATTGAAACGAATTTTGGTTCGCAATGCATTGCTGCCAACGAGATCTCACTATTTGATTTTTCTGACGAAATACAGACTAAAGAGTAGCCAAACATACGCATTCATGGAAAGGGAACTGGGGCAAAAGATATTATTTTGAATAACGTTGTGCCTACCTATTACACCTATGCAGTGATAAGGAAGTAAAAACCTCTCTTTTGTAGCAGTTGGTTAATGATAGATGTCTCGTTCTTTTTTAGTTGGTTGTGCTGATGATGCGTTTGTCAAAGGGGGATTTAAAAACTGGAAAAAGGCAACCGGGAAAACAGGTAGATTCGAGAAACATGTGAATTCAAGGATGCACCAGTTGAGTCGAGAGAAAGCAATATTCCGTAAGTCTCAAGTACCAGTTAATGTTCAGTTATTGGAAGCTGAGGCCGTTCGCGCATCAAAGAGAGAGCAAGAAAAAGAGGAAAACAGACATATTGTTCAAGTCATTTTTGACGTAGTACGCCATCTTGCTTTACAAAATGAGGCATTCCGTGGTCATGACGAATCATCTTCTTCTCTGTATCAAGGCAAGTTTCCGGAAGAGATCAAGTTTCTTGCTAAGTACCATAAGCCCTTGCAAAAATGGCTTGATAATCACCCAGAAAATGTCTCCTGGCTTGGGCACGATATACAGAATGAAATGTTGGAAATCATTTCAACGGCAACAATGGATACGATAAAGGAACAAATTATGGACAGTGAATTTTACTCTGTGGAATGCGACGAAGTTACAAGCCATAAGACTGCATATATGTCCATTGTTATAAGGTACGTTTATGAGAATGCAATAAACGAGCGATTGGTTGCGTTGAAGCACGTAGACAGCATAAAAGGCAAGTTTCTTTCTGATGTGTTAGTTGAAGAATTAAAGAAAATGTCAATTCCATTAAAGAACATGGTGGGGAAAGGATTTGATGGCGCAAGTAACATGTCAGGAAAGGACAACGGAATGCAGCAAAAACTGACAGAAGCAGGGGCTATTCTCTCCTTACATTTCCATTGTTTTGCCCACAAGCTCAACCTTGTCCTTGCAAAAGCGTCAGAAACATTGCAGCCTGGGCAAGATGTTTTTAACACAATTGGTGCGATCTACAAAGAATTAGAGGGTTCCCCTAAAAGGGAGGAGGTGTATAAGAGCTACCTGAAGACATACAAGATTAGTGAAGGAAGAACGGCGCTTCGATCAGTGTCAGACACACGCTGGACGGCAAGAGAAGACAACCTGGCAGCAACTCACAATGCGCTACAGGCAATAATGGCGACTGTCCCAGAGCTAAAGGGTGGGGACAGTGCGTGCATGGGGCTGCTGAAAAGAATAAATTCATTTCAGTTTGTGTTGAAGTTGGTTATCTTGAAAGATATATTCATGCTAACAAGATATGCCTCTGAGTATTTACAACGAGAAGATATGGATATGGTCACAGCAGTGGACGCAATGCAGACACTCACAAGCCAACTCAAAGAATTCAGAAATGAGGAGAAGCTTGCAGAATTCGTTGAAAAAGCAAAAGCAAAGGCCGTCAGCTGCGGAATTCTTGAAGATTTTGATGCCCAAAGAAAACGAAAGCGTTCTGTTCCTGCCAGATTAGTAGATGGACAAACGTTAATTGATGCAGCTTTCAGCCACAGCATTGCTGCTCAAAATCAAGAGAAAAACACCTCAGCAATTGATGTCTTTAGACGAGAATTCTATTTCCCGTTTTTGGATCTCCTTTTAAGCGAATTGCAGAAACGGTTTTCGTCACAAGCATGTGAGGTTATGGTTCAGCTCTCTGCATTTAATCCATACAAATGGAACAACGACAACCGAGATAAGCTGACGAAGTATGCGCAAAGGTATGGCATATCGGAGGAGAGCCTTCATCAGGAGCATTCCTTATTTGGAAATTCAGGCTTTTTCCAGGCTTTGTTGACAGAGATGGATGAAAGAAAGAAGAAAGGATGGGAAAATCCATTTCTTCCTTTGATGTTGAAGCAGTTTAAAGATAGCGATTTGGAGAATCTCTATCCAAGTCTGCACAGAGCTCTGAAGATAGCTGCCTGCATTCCCGTCACGATTGCATCGTGCGAGCGATCGCATTGCAAAGTAAAGTTGATAAATACATACTTGCGTGCAAAAATGGGAGAAGAACGGCTTGAGCAGTTGGTGGTTATTAGCAGTGAGAGGGATATCTCCAGTTCAGTAGAGCTTTCATCCCTACAGAAAACGTTTGCCATCAAGCCAAGAAAAGTTCCCCTCTGAGCATTATTAACGTTGCAGGCTGCTGACTTCGTTTTGACTGCATGATTTACCACTTGTGTCAAAGATCGAACTTGTATCTCAGACTCTTTTTTGACTCATTTTATTTGCAAGTTGTAATACTCGCTGTAATACAATTCAATACCCTGTATTAAGGTTTCACGTATGCGTAAGTGATTTCATCTGTCGTTTTTAGCCAAAAAAGGGCGTATCTCTTTTTCAAAAAGGGCGTTTCCCAAAGTTCAAAAGGGCGTGGTCCCAAAAATTTTTCCGGGGGCTTCGCCCCCGGACCCCCGTCACTCCTTACCCCCCACTTCGCGGCGGCTGGCGCCGCCGCTGTGTGTACTCCTTGATGAAACGTTGGAGCATCGGCCTAACTGCTTATAGCAAGTGTGGCCAAGTTTGTCTTGAATTAAGCTGCCAAATCAATTTTTTCCTGAAGTGTTCCATAATACCCAAAAGTATTCCAGTACTACCCTGCCAGGCAGCCCGAAAATTCCCGGCAAGCTTGGTTGAAGCCGAGTGTAGGAAGTGAGAATTTCGTAAAATACATGAGTTTTATCTTGTAAGAAACTAGTGTCTGGAGCCGGTATTTTGTTTCTTAATTTTTGTTACCAGAAATTTTTTACCTGTTTCTTATATTTTGAATGCTGGAGGTGTAGAGTTCATGCTCCTAAATCACTTTGTAAGATCCCAAAACAACAAAAGAACATCCCGGGGTGGGGGGTACATAACATGTTGAGGGTACGGGTATGTGCCGCCCATTTGGGTGGGTTTTTGGGCCAAAATTCTCCAGCCAAGGGTCCCTTTTTCGGCAAATTTTTCTTAAACATGCGTGGTTTATCCAGAAATTGGCGAAAAGTAGCCAAAAATGGGTCATTTTCCGCCAAAATTCATCATTAAAGTGGGCATGAAAGCAAGTTTCGGTAATCAGAAGCGGGTACCTTTCTGAAAACTGGGCGGCAGAACCCCGTCCATCCGCAAGTCATGTACCCCCCCCCCCGGGAAGAACATATATATGATAATTCGCACTCAAAATAAGGGACAATGCAAAACATAGCCGGTACGAAACGTAACGGGGCACCTAATTTTTTGAGTTTGTACAGAACTGGCTGAACACTTTCTATAAAGTAAATATGTACGGGCCAACAACATTTTATCAGGTCAAAATGAAGCTTGAAATACAAAATTGAAGGTGTTGTGGCGCCGTGGTGTAATCCTCTGACATTGCAGCCAGAATAGTCAGGCGGAGTGGGTTCGAGTCCCGGTAGAGCCCCACCACTTGAGCGTCATGACAAGGGGTCGCGGACTCGATTAGGTCTGCTCTATTTCTGCGATCCCAGCGCTTGGCGCTGAAAAACGCAACTTCACCTTCACCATTGTTCATTATGAGAACAAAATTGTAAATCACGCTGTTCAGTTCAGTTTATATTTCAAAATTCCACTGCATACAAAAAATCTCTTAAAATACACTACCATTACTAAATAACAAATTACAACAGATGGCAAACATAAATGACAAATTTTACAATAAGGGTACATAGAATTTTGTATGGAGGGGAATTTCTTAAGGAGGAACTCTTTCAGTAGGTGAACTAATCGAGGAGAGAGCACCCCCTATGCTAAGAACTTATCATTCAAATTATGGAATATTTTGAGTGTTTTGATTAATTGATAGGCGGAAAAGTTATCTTATCAAGGTATTCAAGACTGGTATGTTGAGAAAAAATGTAATTTAAGATCACGACGGAAAATCATTACTGAAGAAGACTGTTGATACAGGACGGAATGCTGTTCCAGGATTTAGCGCCTGCATATTGAATTGATCGTAAGCCATATTGCAGAGTGTCCTCAGGTGTCATAAAAATATCACCTTTGTGAGCCTATTTAGTATCATACTGATGAACAGATGACAAAGGTTCAAAAAAGAGCAAGATGAGAAAGCCTTGGAAGGATTGTGTATAAAATGATGTTAAGTTTCCTTGTCGCCTGTTTGCAAGGACAACTCATCAGTCATATCTCTTCCTCTCCAAAGTTAACCTTTTTGTTGACAAAGACTCTTGGGTAAAACATTCAAGAATAAAAATAATCGTACCTTGAGCAGAGTTGTTCTGAAACACGACGTTTCGAGCTGAGCCCGTTATCAAGACTCTTGGGGACAGGAATCGTTTTTGTTTGGTTTAATTGGTATACTATACCACAGGGGCATCAATTTGAATATTCTTAGTTAATATTTAGTATTTCTCGATATTTGATTTTGAATAGTAGACTTATTACACGAGTCCTTGTTTTCGCTCCAACGATACTGTGAAACCCCACAAACAAGAACATACTTTTCTACAAAACAGACTGACTAGGTTCTTATAAACCAGGTACTCATGACATTTTCAGGTGTTGTTCTTACCGTAAGAGCACTTATTACTATGATGAGCCATGAGCGTTAGGACACCAAGTGTGTAGCAGTTTGAAATTTAAATCAGAAACGAGCCTCCTTAATTCATTGTACTTTTGTGTTTTGAACTTATATTCACTTGGTATGCAACCACCTTTCACTGTTTCATAATTTTGAATTTTTTCGGAATGAAGGTGGCTCACCACCGAAAAAATTCAGAATTACAAAACAGTGAAAGGTGGTTATATACCAAGGAAATATAAAAGTACAATGAATTAAGGTGGCTCACTTCTGATTTAAATTTCAAACTGCTACAGACTGGGTGTCCTAACGCTCATGGATGAACATATAGTGCTAAATTTGAAGTTAGAATGACTGCATTTAAATATCAGAGGTTATGGTATTTTGTTGTTGAAAAAGCAATTCATATCATATGCCTGATAAAAAAAATTGTATATCCCTCAAAACTGTTGGAGGTGTTCAGTTGTCAATATTTGGTAGTTATCTACGAATCAAATGCGCTTGATTTCTTGAAATTTAACCTAGGCTCGCATAAAGCTGCGTTCATAGCGTCAATGTGAATGGGCATAAAAAGTAATTTATCCCAAAATCCAGACCAATTGGACATCTGTCTCTCGACCTGTCAATTATTTCTGTTTAAACCTATTACCAACACCGCAGAATTTCGAAATATATTGGATTTAACTAAACGTACCTTTATAGCAAACTATTCTAACAATCTTATCTCTCAAAAATGTTTTTGAAATTTGGCTTGGTAGTACAGTTTTTTGTTAATCCAATGTAAGTGTGTAGTACTTCACGAATCATAAAATTTGAAAATGTTGCTTAACGGGAATCGATGTAGTTAAAAGCTGTCCCCAGTCAAGTTAAAATAAACAGGATGAATCGAGAAAGGCTACTGGCCGAAAAATTGAATAACAACTGTAGAAAATAGCAAATTTCGATTCACAACTCGCAAAATGAAACCCTTTCATGCTAGCACCTTTAAACGATAACTGTTACACCACAAGATCACAATGAAAGAAAGCAATGAGAAACAAGGCCAAAAGGCAAACAAAACTTAACAGGAACATTTTAAAAATAAATTTGAGAAAAGATATCGTTGATTAACTCTCTAAAAATTGTACTGAAATCTCAAAACAACTTCTTACCACAGCCAGCAGTGTTTATACCGAGAACGGGGGTGATATTTTTGATTTCCTTCACAAATTTACCAGATTTGGACGCTCGATCCAAGCCCCTATTTTCAGAAGTAATCAAAGAACCCCTGGGGGAATAATGGAGCAAGCCTCCGAGCCAAGATTACGTCTAGGTACAGTGTTTATCCGCAATCAATAGTAGGTAAGCAATAGCGTGCCGATATATTGCCACTGATAATGATATAACTCGAAATAAAATACAAACTTAAGGTGAAAGGTGTCCTATTTCCTAGTCTCATAAATGGATAAAAACGCAAGGTCCAATACCATGATATTGCAATTGCTATCAATCTTTTGATTGTATAATTGTTTATTAAATGAATTAGTTGATCGAGAGTCCAAACAGCCCTCGTAAATATTTCAAAGAATATGTTTCCTTTGTTTTTCTATTAAGGGAAGCAGGGAGCGCCGAAGGGGAGAGCCGCAGGGAGCGTTCTTAGCTGCCTTGGTGTCAGCAGTTAGACTTACGACGATGAGTCTCTTGTTTCCCTGCGCTCTTTGACTTGATGATGGCGCTTCGGTCAACAGAGACTCAAAATATTACTCTGAAAAACCTGGCCCTATTTAGGCCCAAACTGCGATCTCTACAGTACCAATCAGATTGCGAGATTTATGAATTACTATTGTTACGGTGTAAATGTGATAGAATTTTCGATTCGATTGAAGAATTAAGGCCCCGTTTACACGGTGCCGGACAAGTTTTTATCCGTACAAGTTTTTGTACGGATAGGGCCTGCGTTTACACGGTACCTCCCTATCCGTACAAATATTTGTTCGTTTATCCGGACAAAAACTTGTACTGCTACGAAAGCGTACAAGTTGTGAACTTGTACGGATAAAAACTTGTCCGGCACCGTGTAAACGCGAATTCCCGAACTTCTTTTTGTTCGGATTCACTAGGAGGGTAGAATTTTCCCAAAATGAGGCAGAACAAATATGGCAGAGCTTGTGTTTTTGTGCCGTGGCGTGATTCTGACGCTAACATTTATATGTTGTGAATTTGGTTATTATTAACCTGATCAAAAACGAAGGAGAAATAGATAATTTTATTGCAAACACGATTTTTATCTGTATTTTACCACTGCAGCAGACGTTTGAGCTGAAGAAAGCTTTAACAAGCTTGAAAAGATCTCATTTTGGGGAAGGACCGGGAAGGGCAAGTGCATGGCGCAGGAGTCTCGTAATGGACGTTGTTGTACCAGAGGAATGGAGAGAAAATTTCAGAATGTCGAGAGACAACAAACGACATATGATTTGCTCTTTAGTGCGCATGTCGTGAGCTTAGAAATACGTTCACATCAGGCACCGTGTAAACGGAAAGGCAAAGCAAACAAATATTTGTCCGGTACCATGTAAACGTAAATTATTCGTACAAAAACTTGTACGGATAAAAACTTGTCCGGCACCGTGTAAACGGGGCCTAAAAACACTCCCACGGGATTGAGATTCGAAGCCGTGATTCCATCATAATTCAATTGCTGATTGAAGAAAATAGGGCCAAGTTTCTCACTATTTCATTATGAGTTCCTTTTGAGCAAGGTTTACCGCAGGGATACAAAGGACTCATCGTCTAGTCATCAATTTGTTTGTCGACTCCATGCTTCATTTCTACCAAAACAAGCCCTTGCACCATGACAAAAAAGATACCTTGCACGACGTACTGGAAAATACGAGTATCAGCTATCCCAGAGACACCATGAACGGAAAAGGTTTCTTGTGGACGTTTCTTTAGTCTTTTTTGCGGCTAGTCGATACAGCTATGTCTTTCCCCTTTGATTCGAACTGACTTCTGATCATTTCTCGTCCATTTTCGAAATGTTCTTAAAGGTGCTACGACAGTTTCTTATAAGTGGTTTCTTATGGAAGGACAAATGTAGTTTTGGAGTAAAAAAAACAAATAAAGCTGTCAGCGTTCAACTGATTCTGAAAACTAAAACTCTGAAATCTTGAATCGACTGAAGATCTATCAAAATTTAAATACTAGGGACACATTTTTCGGGAATTCACTCAGAATACCTGGTGAGTCAAAAAAAAATTAAACACGTTTGGCGGTCTGTGCATGGGTATTGAGAAACGTGAAAGTTGTTATTACATTATTTATCGTTGTAAAGAATCAGAACTGTCAGGCCTGCCTTTGAATGTCTTTACTGTTTCGATACTCTCCTTTGTTTACCATTTTCAGTCTGCTGCCAGACGCTTTCCATCCCACATTTCAAACGGTCAAATTATTTTACATAAGTTAATGCATGTTATTCAATCTGTGAAGCTACGAACAAAAAACAACAATTTATTCAAAACAATATGGCTGTTTGCATTATGGAGTGGAAGGCGACTGGCAGCAGACTGGAAATACTAAATCGACAGGACAACGGAGAATATAAAAAAAACAATGGTAGGCCTGACAAAGATGAGGGAATATTGCATTTGCCATGCGCCAATCAGCACAGGGAGTCCAGAACATGACAACTATCCGTCATCCTCAATTTCTGTTCGCCATATGGTTGATTAATTTTTCTTTTACAATTCTCAGTTCATGGTCTGACGAGAGACATTGGCATACAAAGGTGTTACTTTGTGCCACTGTTATTCAAACATTAAAGGGTCTTTAGGAAAGTTTTGTGATACACAATGATCCCTTGTGACTACAAGACAGTTCCAACAAAACAGAGGGAACTACACACGAGACGAGCGCAGTGTCCACTGGGAGGGACTACGAGAAGAGTGGAGTGTACATGCCCAGTACCCAGAGACTCGGTCGAGATGAAACACGAGGAAGAAATTGGCGCTGTTATGTGGAAAAGATATTACGATGTTCAGGAGTTGTTATGAAAGGGTACTCCATGGCAGAGTGAGCTCAGTGAATGCAGATCAGTTTTCTCCCCAACTTTTATCATTAGAAACTAACGGATTTGACAAGTATCTTCTCTGGTTATGCCTAAAACATCCCTGAAAATCTCTTGCTGTTACATGGTGTAGTTATTTTTCTAGGATTTTGCGCAATCAAGGCGCTTGATTAGGGAACTCCCGATTTGAAAGGCAGAATGTGTTCATTTATTAGAGCTCTATTTTCTGCCCAATAAATATTTTTAGAAACTAGCAGATTTAACTAGTAGCTACCTTGGTTATGCTTCAAAGGTCCCTCAAAATCTCTTGCTGTTACATGGTGTAGTTATTTTTCTAGTATTTTTCGCAATCAAGACATTTCTTACTGAGTGTCTTTGCTTAGGGCACTTCCCTAGTGGATGGCAGATTGCGTTCCGTGATTACAGCTCTATTTTCTACCTAACAAATAATATTTTTAGAAACTAACAGATTGGCTAGTATCTGCGTTGGTATTACCTCAAAGCTCCCTGAAAATCTTATGCTGTTACATGATGTAGTTATTTTTCTAAAATTTTTCGCAATCAAGAAATTTCTTATGGACTGGCTTGATTAGGGCGCTTTCGATTTGGAAGGTAGATTGCGTTCTGTGAATACATATAAATTTCCAATCCAACAAAATATTTTTAGCAACTAATAGATTTCACCAGCATATACCTTAGTTATGTCTCAAACCTCTCTGAAAACCTCATAATGTTACATAGTGTAGTTATTTTTCTAGAATTTTTCGCAATCAAGGCATTTCTTATGGAGTGGCTTGATTAAGGCGCTTTCAATTTGGAAGGCAGATTGCGTCCTGTTGATAAATTTCCCACCCGAAAAAAAAATATTTTTAGCAATTTATGGATTCGACCAGCATCTACCTCAGTTATGTCTCGAAGCTGACTGAAAATCTCATACTGTTACATGGTGCAGTTATTTTTCCCTTTACTTTTTGCAACATGGATAGCATTTGCAACTTAAACTCCTAACTGAGGCCCTGTCGATACTAAGGGCTTTCAATCGCTGTAATTCAAAATCATTTTAGTCAGTGTTAAAACGGAACGTAAAGTAAATTCCCTGCTGAAATTCAATGCCTTTTCCTTTCAAGAAGCTACGTATTGGGGGGTAGCAAAATGAATACACGAGACATGATTCTGTTGATCGAAGAAGCTTTGATTTTTGCTGGGATGCGCCACGGGTCACATTGGTCAGCGGTATACAATTTTCCCTCATCTTGGCCTGACAGTTCTGATCTTTACAACGATAAATAATTTAATCATGCATAAAACAATCTTGTTGTAGGCGTGTTGTACGATGTTTATTGTAAAATGTTAGAATAAACATTCAGAATAAAACAAAATCGTGCCTTCTCCAGAATATTAGGCTGTTTTTGCAAGAAAAAGCGAGTCAGTAAGACGCCAGCATAATTCTTTTGTTCGAGGATGTACATTACAAAGTGAAATCGACTTCAAAACTTTTATAAGTCACAAGAGACTTACAGTATGTTCTATTCTGAAACTGACAACCTGAAAACTGTACTTTTGACGGCCGCACTCCAAAAATAGGACGTCGAGAAGGGAAGCAAAATGCAATATGAACACCTTCAAAAATAATGGAAATGCGAGAGTGCAAACTGTTTTTGGGGAACTTGTCTATCGGTAAGTAGCTTTCCGGGAAGGAAAAGGCTGGAAAATTAGAATGGTCTTAAAACGTGAAAAAGTAGCTGCGTTTTCCTTGCTGCTAAAAGAGCCTATTTCTTCGAGCTGAGCCCGTTATCAAGTTTATAAATAAGCTAATAACACCTTCAACGTTTCCCAACACCCATGGTTTGTGGAATAAAAAGTATGCAGCTGATATTCAAAGATAAAATTTTGGTTTAATAGCCAAACGCTAAATTAGATGCGAAACTTTCGTTTGTAAAATCACCCATCATTTGGATCCAAAAATGAGAAAAAATCTGCTAAGGGGTTCTTGTGCAAACAAGAAATCTACATTTGATTCTGGTTCATAATTTACTAGCCTTTGAAATTCAAATTCAACACAATTGTCATTTTAAGAAATAAAATCAAACCTCAATGGAAGTAACTGATGGACCAGAATCAAACGTGGGATTCATGCTCCCATACCAACTCCTTACCAGCATTTTCTTAACTTCTTCTCGATCTAAAACATTAGTGATTTTAACAAAACAATCCATTTTGACATTAAAGCCCTTGATTGATAAATATTTCGGACTTTGTTCGGGATACTGCAAATTCCCCCTTTTGTGTATAACAAAGGAAAAGACGCAACTCTGATTGACTCGCTGGTCAATGGGACGAGCGAAGCGTTTTGGGGCATACGGAAATTAACAAAGAAGAATGGAAGGCGATGACCCTGAGATCGATACCGCGCAGACTCCAAAGCGCTTCGAAGGGCGTCTGGTCCTTCAGGACAAAAATCCGACAGACTTTCGCTGATAGTATCCCGAATAAGTTTTGAAAATAGACGGTTACCTTTTATTCGACGGCCTGCTGGCCGTGTTAATCTTTTGACTCAATACCGGAAGAGTCAGAGAAAACAGGGGGGGGGGCGTTTGGCGGATTGTAAAATCGCGTATGGCCATCCGATCGTTATGAAATGAATTTTCTGTTCCACCAACAGTCTAAATTAGGATATAAACTATTCCCCGTCGAAATCAGCCACTTGATGATATTTCAAGAAAGACTTTCTTCGTAAGAGTTTGTATGTGAGCCTTGTAAACTGATGAAATCTTCAGCTAAGCCCCTTCAGCATCTTAGCCTTGCCAAGATTACACGTATACAAGCATTATCAGGGGTGATTGTAAAGGCTGATTTCCACTCAGTAGAATTTTCCGATTGGACAGGAATTCCTTTGTTTAGGTGTGAAAATGTTGCTCAGAATTTGAATAGAATGTTACGCGTGAATAAAAATTTTTTGTGTCAAATTCAGTCCGCTTGGAAAATTCTACTGAGTGGAAATCAGCCCAAAGGGATCGTCTCCAAATATTCGTATCATATTTGTATAGGGAATTCGTAGCATTGAACGATATTGATACGACATTCTATAAGCCGCATACGAATTAATTCGTATCGTCACCTTTTAGAATTCGTATAAATTCGTATACAATTCGTATGTGATTCGTATGCAATTCGTATCAAATTCGTATAAGCAATTCGTAAACACAGTTCGTAACACAATCGATTAAGCAATTCGTATGCACAGTTCGTATCAAAATCGTATCAAATTCGTATCATAATTCGTATAGAAATCAAACAATTCGTATACAATTCTTATCTCTTGTGCGGCTGTACAAATTAACTCGTATAACACGTTTTCATGTAAACGATTGAATTCGTATCAATTCGTATAAAAGCTATACGATAATTTGGAGACGATCCCTTAAGCCCGATTTCTACTGAGAAAAAATCTTTGCGAAATGCGAAATACTTCTCGCGAAAAACCGTCTGTTCATGCGTACTAAATTTCGCCAGTTCTCTGTGAAAAAATTTCTCTGCGAAAAAAAGTTGAACTCGGTTAAACTTTCTTCGCATTTCGCTTGCGAAATAACGATTTGGCCAATCAAGATGCAGCTGATGACGCACTACCGCATTCCTGAAATGACTGAAAGCCTCGTGGGTAAGGCTAGCAATTGTTTTGATTCAGAATTGGCCTCAATTGTTTTGATTCAGAATTGGCCTGGACAATTTTCTTCAGAAAAGATTTTCCAAGAATATTTCACACAGAGTGGAAATTGAAGAGCGACAAAATTTCTCGAGGAAAAACTTCACGCGAAATATTTCGCTGAGAATTTTCTGAGTGGAAATCAGGCTTAACAGTTAGGCAGTTGTGCTTTCTCCGCTGTTGCCAAGCACAGAAAATAAATATTTGAAAGACATCAAAAGCGCGTGCTTTATTGTCTTGTGAAGAAATTTCTTTCAAACAGTGCCACGCTTTGTAAGTCACATAGGACTCCTTCCTACTCGCTGATAACACTATTTTCTAAAACTTTCTTTCTCCTCTGATACAGTAAAACCAAAAAAAAAAGAACATAGCAAAATAAGAACCTGAAGACTGATTTTGTGGAAAAGACATCCAAAGATAAGAACAACAAACAGACTGATTTACTGCAATGTTCTTATGGGATGGTACACTTAATTAAGTCATTTTATCATATTAGTGTAAGCAAACTCCCAACCATTGATAACTGAACACCTCTAACAGTTTTCAGGGATATGCAAATTGTTTTATCGAGCTGTATGATATAAACAGATTTGTCAACAACAAAAATACCATGCTTTCTAATATATAAATGGAGTCATTATACCCTCAAGTTTATTTAAAATATTGTATACTTAAGTTGTATATTCTTCATAGTCACAAGTGTCCTTGCAATAAGAAACACACCCTGAAAATGTCATAAGCACCTCATTTATAAGAACCTAGCTAGTCTGTTTTTTAGAAAAGTATATTCTTGTTTCCGGGGTTTTACTGTACCACAGACATGAACCAGCAACTTTGGCAAGTCTAAAATGCTGAAGGGGCTTGTTTAAAGATTTCACCAGTTTGCAATATTCCCATACAAAATCTTACGAAGAAGATCCCTTTGAAAAAATGCAACGACTGACCTATTTCAACAAGGAAAGATCTAAACTAGACTTTTAGCCGAGGGGTATTTCACTCCTAAAAATCTCGTACATCTTTGGCTTTGGCAAAAATCCTTTTGTTTTCAAGAAAACTCCATCAAAAATCCGTATAAATCCAATTGTTCTGAAAAAATCTCGAATGCTTTTTCCAGTAAGTGAACAGCCCCTCACTTTTAGCTGCACGAAAAACTTTAGTTCACAACAGTCAGGTGGCTAAATAAGACGTGCCAGTCTGCCAAACGCGCTGTGTTTTTTCTGACTCACATGGTATATATGTATATATATACAAACTAAAATGTAATGTCTCTGAATACTCGAATATTCGTGCCTCCATTGTCTCCTCCACTTCTACGAAGCTATAAAGTTTTGGCGAAATGCCATTCTTAGCTGTGATGCGATTTTCCATTTGCTGTTGGTTTCGGTAGGAGTTCCAAGATCACTGGGAAGTTCTGAAAAAGAAAATGTTGTTAATTCATTACGGAACTAATTCTAATAAATTCATAATTCTTGATTAATATTTCTGTTAATTACGGAATATTATTTGTCTGATGCAGCTTCAAAAAAGAATGCTTTTCCCTACGAATATCTACCGGGTGGACAAACACAATCTCCACATGTTTGAAATATCTTTAACTGTTTTCTTGGGTAGCTAAAATCTTGCAGATAATCTGGAAAGAAGTGCTAAAATGTTTGTTTTAAGGCAATAATACCTGTCTTTGAAAAAGTTGAAATTAAAGATTGTTTACACATCTTTTGATAAGAGTGGAATAGTAGGCTCTTCTTCCCCTTTACTCTTTTACGGCTCGAACTTGGGCACACTTGTCACTACGTTTACTGGATACGAAAACAGCCTCAAAATAGCTAAAAGTATATGCTACGCCCATCAACTGAGCAGAACTTTTTAAAATTAAGTTGGAACGTTTGATACTTCCCTTCATCAAATAAACCTTCATCAATTTTGTAACCGTATTTGGGTAGCTTCATACCCGCCATGAGTATCTAAAACCATAATTAAAGACACACTTACACTCTCTTTATTTTACTCTTTTGAGAAAAGTAAAGAGAGTAAGTATGCTGTTAACTATGGTTTTAGAAACTCATAGTGGGTATGAAGCTACCAAAATACAATTTGTGTTACAGTAAAACCCGCGTATAAGAGCCGACAATTTTGCAAGTCAGCCTGATTAGGTTCTTATATATTGAGTATTTAGTTGGGAATTAGGCTGTTCAGGTTTTTAAATTGGTTCTTATTTCATTCAGGGCTTTCAGGTATTTGTTTTGTTCAGATTGAAACTTTAAGCCCATTATTTACTGTCAGTTCAGAGGCACCTGAGTTCATGAGTTCTTATTCCTAGGTTTCTTGAAACTCTGCTTTGAGCTTCGAGTTTCAGTTGGTCGACATCAATCAATCGAGCTTGCAAGCAGCCTCGTTCCAAAGGGCGCTCGAAAGTACAACAAAGACAGTCCAATAAAGTTGCCGTAATATTATGAGTCCCAGGATGAGCGGTTTCGGCTTGGTGTATTAGTCTCGCTGACTTATGACGATGAGTCCCTTGTGTCCCTGCGGCAAACCTTGCTCAACTGGGACTCATAATGAAACAGTGAAGAACCTGGCCCTATCTTAGACATTCGATCGATCGAATCATGATCGAACGACTGCCGTAGCTCTGTTCAACGGTCACTCTTCGGAAAGAAAATGCGATAAAAACCACGTTAAACAGACACTTAATCGACGAAGCTTGGTATAAATCTGTAGAAGGAAGTTCACTTTACCTGGTAAGTGCAAAATAAATCTTTCAACGCTACATTTTCCATGTTTTTAAGACCAAAACAAACCAGAGAAATCTTTAATTTCCTGCCGCAGCAACTTTGTTCCAAATCTTGTTAACTGCATCAATCGAATTGAAAATTTGACAGCATTGTTCTTTGCCAAATCTCACAATCTGATTGGTACTTTAGGAATTGCAAAGGTTGGGCCTAAATAGGGCCAGGTTTTCAAGAGCAATTCTATGAGTCTCTCTTGACTGAAGCGTCATCATTAAGTCAAAGAGCACAGATAAACAAGAGACTCAACGTCATAAGTCTACTAGTCTCGTTTGGAATAGTGATTCCTGGGACTCATCGTAATCAGTCTGGAACAGGTCCACCGCTAAGCCAATAATATCATCTTGATATCCAGAGAAAAGTAGCCCTTCAAACGGCATTGTACTTTTAACTCACCCGGTAGACAGCAGTCGGATGGATATTGCTATGAACTGGCACGGCAGAAGATATTAAAATTTTTTAAGTACAACTTAAATGTGACCGTAGAACTTACTTCTATTGTCAGGTAAACCAAACCCAGATACAAGGTTATTCCAACAGCCAGGAATAGGTCGAACAAAGCAGGTTTAACACTGATGAATAAAAACAAGGAAAACAATAAGACAATGTGTGCAGTCTTTCATTGGTGTAAATGGAAAGAACGAGAAAATAGAAATACTACATATCAGTGAACATCCGTTTTGCGGATATCCACTTTTGATAGCGTTTTCGAAAACATCCGTTTTTGTGGCACTTTTGTGCAGATCAGTGTGAGTACTTTCACAAAAACGGAGGTTTTTCTCTCCGTTTTTGTTCAAAAACGGATCAGTGTGAACGGGGCCTTGGTTCTCATTTCGTCAATGCTTATGCAGTTGCAATACTATAGTCTATCTAGGAATATGAAAACCATCCACAGCCTTGGCAGATTCATGAGCTATAAGTGTTTTCCAACTGCCTTTCTAAAATTTTAACCCGGTGTCCAAAAATACGAACCATGCTGGAAAAATTTTAGTATAAGTTGTTACAAACTCAAAAGTAATTATCGTTCTCTTCATTAGCAATGGTCAGACTAAATTTTGATATATTTTCCAATATTTTTGGCAAACTGAAGACAAAAACTTTTGATATATGTTCCATTAATTTTGACGATATGAAAGCGAAAACTTTTGATATATTATCCATCATTTCTGGCAAACTGAAGACAAAAAATTTTGATGTATTTTCCATTATTCTTAATATTTGAGCAAATTCTCATTCTTGAAGTCTACAACTTTCGTGCCCTTTTTGAATACCTGGTAGATGATAGTGTTGAAGCATATAAGAATATCAAAGTGAGTGATATACGCTCTAATTAATCATAATTCTCTTACAGATGCCAGAAATGCTACATTCAGTTCAACGGAAATCTCTCGAGTTTAAGGTATGTACGTTGCGACGAAATAAACATACTGTGGGCTCATCACCAAGTATTTTCGTAAGTTGTCGACAAAAGGGTTCAAGGCTAGCATAGGTTCCAAATGTTTAAAAAGGCGGGTGTAAAATTCAATGACCTATTTCTTTTAACTGAATGGCTTGAAAAACCTTTAGCCACGTGTCCATGATTCAATTGTTGGACTTTTCAGAAATCTTCAATATTTGTCGAGATTACAGCCTATTCTATATTTCAGCTCATTTTATGGTGCGACGTTATCAAATTTCTAAAATCACAAACCAGAAGAGAGAACGAGTTCAACTTGATACCATATTGTAAGCATCCATAAGCTATGGCTTTCTTGAAAATTATTTGATGTTTCGTCATCAACAGGTTTAGAAATTACGATAGTTTTAAGTTCTCTTCAAAGTTTTCTTGAATTCTTAAAAAGAAGAAAACTCTGTAATTCTAAAAATATTGAAGTTTCAGGAAAGTCCAACGGCAAATTTACTGTAAAATAGTTCAAGTTCCTTTGAGGCCGTTAGGCCATATGATTTTACACCCACGATTTAAAAGATTTGAAATCTATGCTTTCAAGGCTTGGAAATAATTCATAGAAAGAAAAATGCAAACCTGTATACAGACATCTTTGAGTCAAAACTATCGTAAAATATGAATTCTGGGTCTCTGGAAAGAAGATATGAATAAAATTAATGTCTGTCTCAAATCTGATGTCACGTGAGAATATCTATGAATAAAAACAGTTGAAGTGCTTTGCTTTTCGATGTATCAAATATCTCATGAGATATCTAATCTGTCATTACGAAATGCAATTTGCAAAAATGTGGCATTTCTGTTAAGTTCTACTCCCGAGAATTCCGATGATTGTAACTTCCAAAGGTCCGCCTGAGAGATAGTGACTAACTTAGATCTGAAACGATTTCATTTGAAACCGAAGGTGAAGGTGAAGTTGCAGTTTTTAGCGCCAAGCGCTGGGATCGCAGAAGAAGCTAAGCGCTAATCGAGTCCACGACCCCTTGTCATGACGCTCAAGCGGCGAGGCCCTATCGCGTCTCGAACCCACTCCGCCTGACTGTTCTGGCTTCAAAGTCAGAGGATTACACCACTGCGCCACAACACCTTCAAACTAGCGATTCCATTCAGAATTATAATCAAATTCCTACGAAATGGTCCTCAAGAGTGTGAAAAGGGGCTTGAAATTGTGAGATACTTTCGTGCTTGTTTCTGAAGTTGGTGAAGAAGGGATCATACAAATTGATCAATAATTTTCAGCCAAACTTACCGAAAGTAAATTTTTATCTGCAATCCAAGTATTCGGATACATAGTTAAGTTTTGGAAATCAGTTATGTAGCAAGCGAATTCGGTTGTGTAGCGAAGAACATCTTAAAATCGGTTAAAAAGATCCAATTTTCTTGATTTCCATAAGCATTTGCCACTTCATATTTTCGGTATAAAGTCAGCGGAATATTCCATAATCCAAGTGCCAACAGTTTGTATTTCCTCATTTTGATTTTGTGCTTTCCTCTAAAACTATGAAACAAGGTATGCATGGTCGACATGATCTTTAGCTACAAGGAGCTCAATCTCCCATCTCTTGCCAACTCTACAGTACTGAATTTTTGCAGCAATTTTGGTGCGCCATCTCAGGCTTTGCAGTCACCGCACACTATTTACGATGCACGGTAGTACCAAGGGAATTCACAGGGGTTGGCCGAATTGTACTCAGGAAAACAGAAACAATATGTCTTTGTCATTTTTGCATATGAGGACAACTAAATTAGGGATTTTCAGGGAGACGGCAGCACCTTCAAAAGAGAGATACCCAGCACTGACCTGTAACGAAAATAACTGTTCAATTCGATATGTCCAATAGCAGCAACCATGTTGGTGCTTACGGCAAAACTGCTTCCAATAGCCTTGAAGCAGTCCTAATGGCAGTTAAATACATCCGAATACAGACCCCGCAAGCTAAAATCGGGGACTTCTAAAAATAAATGCAACTTACTTTTTGTCAGCCCGCACAATTGTTCTTTTAACTTCTTTTGTATACCGTTTCAGAACCTGTCAGTAGTAAGCAAAAAGACAAATCATTATAGGCATAAACACCATCTACCCGAAGTGAAAAGCCCAGATATAAAAATCTCAACTTACACACTGTTCGTTAAAAGGACACGTTCAGTTAAGGCAAGCCTTCTTGATGGTGAAGGTGATGTTGCGGTTTTTACAGCCAAGCGCTGGGATCACAGAAGTAGCAAAGCACTAATCGAGTCGACGACCCATTGTCATGACCCTCAAGTGGTGGGGGTATAGAAGCCACTCCGCCTGACAGTTCCGACTGCAAAGTCTGAGGATTACATCCCTGTGCCACAACACCTTCCATTGCTTAACTTCAAATTATGAAAAAACTTGTAAATATCTTTGCTAAGAGAGGCACTGGTGCTCAAAAGACAACTTCACAAGCCTCAAAACAATTTGAATGTAAGACATTAAAAACATGTAGTTTCGTCACATAAATAGCTAATTTAGAATACAGTATTTTTGTCGCTATCCTTGCCCTGAAAATTCTCACAAAGTTGCATTTTCCTTCTGATGTAACATTATTTCCATTGAGATTGAGATTGAAATAGTTTATTACTGATATCTCTAGTTTGCTTAATGCTGAATATAGATCTCAGTAATAAAGATTCAACGACTGTATTTCTCATCGTGTTCTTTAAAGGGGTTGGGTCACGCAACCGTAAACAAACATTTTACCTTTAAAATCTATATTGTTGCCCACATGTGGCCATTGTCTTCGGCACAGATTTTGGTGAATAGGGAGAATCGACAATAAAATTACTTCTAAAAATCCACTAATAATCTCTTCAATCGTACAACATATGAGAGCCTCGTTCGTTTCTCTGCAAAATTCAAGAGCCCATCTTCAAAATAACAGCTTCATTTTGAGGAAATTATTGGAAATCTCGTCGATATGGCCTATCAAAAATACTAGAAAATCTTCATTTCGAAATAAGTTTGTTTGCATTACGTGAACTAGCCCCCTTAAATCTCGTCTCGTCGATACGTGAAGATTTCAAACCATAGAAGGAAAATATAGCTATCTTATTGTAGTTAAACAAAATATCAAAACAGCACTTTTGTACCATACTTTCAATGACATGCTTACGTGTTTATGAGCGTGCATACCGTATTCTGAAAGCAAGGAGGTCAATTTCCCATAGCGTTGGCTCTTCCTGATATAAGATCAGGCAGAAATTTGAAACCATGGTTTATATATTTCAAAAGAACCGATATTAACAAACAGTTACGAAAATGTGCCGCTTATCTATGGAATATAATATTTACTCTTTTTCTTAAAATTCTAAATGAGTCCACTCGTTAATTTATCTTTCTTCATTTTCGGATCTTGTCTGACGATGTTCTGAGACAATGGAACTTTCCAGAAATTATATTATTCCTTTTAAAATACAGCCTTCGCCTCTACATTATGTGGAGCTAATTTCCAAAAGTGTGTATTACTTTTAGGAAGGGAGCTTTCGGAGTACGAGAACACACAGCCCGAGAGCTAAAACTGACCAAACGCGCAACCAGTGAAACCCCAAAGCCCTCTCTCTTAGCAACGCTTGCAATGGTATTTTACTCGTATTTGCACCAGAATGGGCACCATGTAGATTTCTGGCTACGCTGAAATTCATAGCCTTTGCATCGAATGACAAATGTCTGACAAGACTACTCCGAGACTGGTTCCGTTATTTAATGCAACTATATCTGATGCTACTGAAACGTCTATTCTTACCACACGTACATTCATTTTACGTACCTTCGTCTTAAGGTATGGTAATTGGTTATGGAACAAGATCTAAACACGCAGATTGATTGAAAGAATAGCATTAGCATTCCAAAGTATGTATAACTATAACTGCAAGGTGAAATTTTCCGAGCAGGTAGAAATTCTTCGAATTACAAGAGGACATGTCGCTGAGAAACTGGAATAGAAATTTTGGGCTGAATGACATTTCACTGTGTAGAAATCTGCGCGCTCGGAAAATCAAGCTGACCAGGAACTCGCCGTAAAAGTTGATATTACTATTTTGTTACTTACCTCTTCGCTTGCCTTCAAGATCACATGATCTTTGTTGATAAGCTGCGCACTTCTAGCTTCTTTGGATATTTGTTCCAACCAGGAAGATATGAATACTCTGTCTGGCTCCTAAAAGATATCATGTTTGCTAAACAACCAAAATAAGTTCATGAGAAGCATAAAACATACATACAGACATTTTTTATTTTAAAGGTAGGTTGGAAAGCGCAGCTCAAGAGCGTATGTAGACCTGCCATCTAAACTAAATAAATCAATAATGATACGAAATGAAGGGAAAATGAATTAACAAAAGCCTACCGGATTTTGTGCTAAATGAGTAATTGTATTGTTCCTTTGGAAAAAATATAGTCACTATTTCTTTTCTTTATACACTGGTTTCTTTTGAAACCGATTTTTGTCAGGTTGCAAAGAACATTCTGTGCTTGCAGGCAATTGGTTCAGACAAATGTGCCTGCAAACAAACCACTCTGATGACAGTAAAGACGCCAGCAGTTATGTGCTTGATATGTTGTGCCTCCGACTTGTGCTTGCACCCTTATTCACATTATTGAGGCCTAATTTGTCACAGCACATATGGCATTGATTGTTAAATCAAAAAAAGAACCTAAATTACTAGAAATTTTGAAAAATCACACAAATAAATTTTGGACAGCTATTCTAAAAAAGGCCAAACTTGGTCTGACTGAGGATTCAACCTAAGTCCAAAAGTTTCGTTGCAGATCCTAGTACATTTGTGTGCTCATTCTCAAATGAATAATCGCTAATAAATCCCTGCCTTAAGGCACAGCTCTATTATCGAATGTTTCAGTGTAACGGACATTGTGGTATTAAAGAGAAAAGGTACGTTTATAGAACTTTTTACTTGCTAAAAAGTGGCTTGGATCGAGCGTCAAAATCTGGTAAGTTTGAGAAAGAAAACGAAAGCATGACCCCCGTTCTAAGCAGAAACAATGCTAGAGCTGTGGCAAGAAGGTTCTTCCGATCTCAGGAAACTTTTCAAAATAATCAACGACAATGCCACTCGATGTTTATTAGTCTATACACAGGAAAGTTTTGGCCTTTTTGTGTTGTTTATCGTTGTTCTCATCAATATAAGCATCGAAATAACGTTTCATTTCATTTGAATGCTAACGGCTGAAAACAGCAAACATCGATTCACAAAGTTGCAAAATTACACCCTTGCAAGCTCACATTTTTGAAAGGCAACTGGTACACAAAGCGCTCAGCCACCATTGAATTGAAATAAAAACAAACAACATAAAGGGCAAATAAAACTTGCCTGTGTAAAAACTGTGACATTTGTAACTTATAGAGAGTACAGCAGCCATTGATTCACTCTCTGAAAAATGTTCTGAGACCCAAAGCAACTTCTTGCCACAGCTACCACTGTTTATACTCAGAATGGGGTTGTGCTTTCGCTTTCCTGCGCAAACTTTACCAGATTCGGCCGCTCGATCTCAACCTCTTTCCTGGCAAGTAAAGTGGCCTTCTAGTTTCAAGGCGGATGATCTCTATCTCAGCATAAAGGCCGTTCTCCACTTGCAGTAGTTTTGGTCGGCGACCAGCGCGCTTGCCTTGTGCACATGCTCTGTTGCTAAAGAGCATGCGCACTTGGCAAACGCGCACGTCGCCGCCCAAACTACTGAAGTGGAGGTCGGCCTCGACAGGAATCTTGTCATGTTATTAAGGTTAGTCCATTAAGTTCTATTATCACCTAGGCATATTTTCAAGAAGACGCAAATAACATACCATCGAGCCTGAGAAGATTTCCAAATTCTTTGACGAAGCCTGGAAGAAATGAAAATTTATTGTGAGATGGGAAAAGCATAAGAAGTTGTTTAATTTTCGGACTTCCCTACAAAGAACCCCCGTCTTTCTGCCATTCTTTTTCAGTTCATTTCAATTTTCAACACGTTTGACAATAAATTACATTTCATCAAATTAAACATGAGAGAAAATTAAGTGGAAAGAAATAAGGAGGGTTTGCTGCTGTTTCTATTTCAACATTAATACAACCGTGCTTTGATGAAAGAAATGGTTGCTTCTGATATGGTTCTGTTTGCAGCTGTACGTAAATTTTGATCACCAAACAAGGGTAAAGGACAAAGCTCTTTCGGATTTACATCAGCAACATTGAATCCATCGATATCTGAGAGATGCTGAATCCATCGATATAGCACTGCTGATCAATGATTACCTTTCCAGTAAAGTTGAAGATATATCTGGCCAAGGCTTCACCAATGATTTTGATATTTCTATGCAGTGCATCTTCGTTCACCCTTGAAAACAACGAACAAGTACTGTCAAAGATAACCCTACCATCAATTCCATGAACAAATACCAAATCTGCATCGTTCCTGCAAAAAGCTTCACTACAGTAAAGTCCCGCCTTTACCAAACTCGTTACACAGAACCAGCCTGATCTGTTTTTATATAGAAGTAGAATTCCTCAAAACAGGGTGTGTAGACCATGGTATAAAGAAACACTTTTATATTTTACAAAATTTGTCCGAAGAATTTCGAGGTTTACGAATCACTTGGGATCTTTTAATGCATGATTTTTAATGGCCTGGTACAGGAATGCAGATGCTTTTACGACACGCCTGTGCGTTCAACAAAAGTTGTAATATAATAATAATGTGAATCAAAAGCCAAATAGATGGCTTTTTGGGTTGTAAATAGTATTGCAATACTGATTCCGAAAATAACAAAAACAAAAAAAAACTCTTCAGAGGCCGACGAATTATTGTCTTCTTGGGAACGGCAAACATTTCGTCCGAACTTTCTTAAATGTTTTAAAATCAAAATTGTTAGAATCGCGCTGGTAGCTATTTCCGCCTCTAAATACAATTATCATGTCATGGAACTAGCCAGTCATTTTGCACAAGAAGCACGATGTAATAACAAGTTGCCTTTCATTGATTTTTTATACATGACAGCAATTTGAGACATGACACATGATAGCAACATGATAGCAAAGTTATAGGGGCCATTTTTGATCATGTACCTGGCAGAGACCTGAATTTGCGCCATATCTGAAAAACTGAGTTATCATTCATGAGTCCCTATGACGATGCGCCCTAGGTTTTTGACCCCCTGACTCCACTGACCCTCCTCTCCTCGGCCCTGGTGATAGTTCACTTAAATTCCCTTAAAATTAATTAAAAACTACTAATAACAGATGACATCTTGCAATGTATCATGCCTTTGGAGCATCTGCATATCACAGCAAATGCGTCAGGATTAAAAGCATAATATTGTTCACTTTCCCATGGCGTTGGCTCTGACTAACAAATTATTAGGCAGGAATTTGATACCATGGTGTCCCAAATCAAAAATTCAGAATTTCCTTATGTTTGGGCAGTGTGATTTTTCAGTTAAAAAGCTTAAGGTAACTCTGTTTTCCGCTCCAGTGAGCAGCGGCTTGTCATTTTGCAAAACTATGTTTCTAAGAAAACAGTTCATTTCTCCAATACTATTTGGTCTACCGACAAGCGGTAAAAAGAACGTTGTCCTATATAGTCTTGGCAATCGTAAGATGCATAATTGCAATGTTTCCTTTAAGGCTAGCTTCTCACATTATTTTCAAAAGTTTTTGTTGATTTCAGAAAAGTGGATTTATCACCCAAACTACTTGAAATTTTTGGTTTTCTTACGCTACATCCTTAGCTAGGTTGTTGATCTACAACTTTGTTAACTCTGATAGAAAACGCAAAGCTAGATTTTTCGCAATCATTTTTTTGTTTACTTTTGTGTACCTGATTTCATACAAAACATAATGATAGAGCATGCACTGGATTTCAACATGAGAGCACATATAAGCAGCGCACTCCATTACAAAAAAGCTGCTCTAGAAATCGCTTTCATTTCAAATTGTTTAAAACATGTTACCAAACAACAGTAGGCCAAAACAGTAGCATCTGAACAATCATCATCTGAAACAACTTCATAAATAGGACTCATTACTGGGGACACGAACAGGCTAAGTTGTTAGCCTCAGGGAATCCCCCTGAAAGGGCTCCAGATTGCATGCGTACTAACGATTTAATTCAATGGCCTAACAAGCAAATTAACTTGACTGTTGCGAATAAAAGCACGAAACAATAGCACCGATGCGCATGACAGTGTGAGACCAAGCGTTGATTCGCTATCAACAGAGCTGAAACACAATATTTCAAATTAAAAGGGTCAGTACTTCGTCTCCCCAACAATCATGGAATTAGTTGCAAAACAAAAGAAAATTGAAACACTTACTTTTTGGAAAATATTGTAGATCTATCGCGATTTTCTGGTGATTCAAAATGAGATATGGTACCAGCAGGTAAACGACGTATTGAAAATCTTTCATGTTCCCATTGTAGCATTTCATCAGCCAGGTTGATCTTCTTGTGAACCATCTTGAATGATACATCTGGATACAGTTCTTCTGTGAGCTAAACGAAACAATTGTTTTATTCACTTCAATGATAACATCAAAATCGTTCCAGCTATTCGTTAAGGAGTCATGGCCAGCCATGATCCTTTGCACACAGGACGAAAAGTAAGACAAACAGAATTTAGGCCAGAAACAACTTTCACGTGATACGAAAGTCGGCTTATGCAATGGGTCTTAAAAATGAATTTACGAAGCTAAGTGCATGTATTCCATAAACAGGACTGAGGAAATGAATGTGTACGCTATTGTTCCTCAAGTAAAGCAAATCCATGCTAGACTAACTACTTCAGTCCCAGTTTTTGCTTTGTTCATTGAACTGGATTATGGCAGTCCGCTTCAAGTAGGACTTAAGAATTAATCATCTTGGCGCTGGTTGATTTGGTTTTCTTTACAACCACAATGAAACACGTATTTCAGGCGTGCTAGAATTGGTGAATTGTGATCATGTAGAATGGCCTAAGCTCCTGGCGCCCAACACAGAGCGAGATTCATCAACTTCTGGCCGAATTTTTGATTAGTTTGATTATAAAGCATCACGTCGTGTTTGCCTCGAAGCAGCAGTTTGTTTATCAAATATTGGATTTCACTCAACTTTATATAAAACTATTTTTCAACAGAGGTAATCAATTGGCGGTTCATAAAACTAACGAATTGGATTTTAAAGGTCGGTTTGTCATCAAACTTGCAAACTTCAGGTTTCTTTCCTGTAGTGTCAAGAGCAACAAATTAATTGTATACGCACCATTTTCATTTCCTGTGGACAAAGAACAAAACTTAGATAAAAAATTTCAATAAAGCTCGGATAAAAAAAGAATTGTAATCAGGTATCTAAAGTGCGATTCCCGAATGCATGCTAAAAGGAAAATACGAATTTACTTGGATAAATTGACACTGAATAAGATAACTTGCAAGGACGAGTACACGTTTTTTTTATAAGAAACTGTTTTATAAGAAACTAGTACTAAGATGGCCAAAATTTTAAGAAAATCTAGTACTATGTCTGAGAAGTACTAAGAAACTTTTCAAAGCTGAAAGTATGGATATTATAGCAAATAGATCGTTAAAACTTCATTCTTGAGCAATATTATCTAACCATTTATGTTTTCAACATAACAGAACACTGTTTATAACTTAATCGTGTTTTAGATGTCAAGAAACATATCTGGCGCAGTGTTAGCGACCACATTGATAATTGTGCATTCAAAAAATAAGAAACCAATTAAGAAACTTTTAGTACTAAAATGGACAAACTTTCATGAGAAATTAAGAAACTTTTAGTACTATGGCCTGATCCACGTTTCTTATAAAAAAACGCGTACTAAGATGGCAAAAATTTTAAGAAACTATGTCTGAGAAGTACTAAGAAACTTTTAAAAGTTAAAAGCATGAATATTATAGCAAAGAGATCGTTGAACCTTTATTCTTGAGCAATATTATCTAAACATTTGTGTTTTCAACATAACAAAGCACTGTTTATTCCTTATGATGTTTTAAATGTAAAGAATCATATCTGGCACAGTGCTAGCGACCACATTGATAATTCTGCATTCAAAAAATAAGAAACCAATTAAGAAACTTTTAGTACTAAAATGGACAAAATTTCATGTGAAATTAAGAAACTTTTAGCACTATGGCCTGATCCACGTTTCTTATAAAAAACGTGTATTGCAAAAGTTGTATTAGGTCTAAATCTGAGAAAATATTTTATTTCATGCAGTGGCATAAATAACGACATGAAACTAAATATAACCAAATTTGTTGAGGCTACCGAGGACAACCCTCTTTGTCTGAGTCTATTATTTTGCTGCTCATGCTCAAATCAGATCTACAGCCGAGAAACCTATTACCATGCACGAGAATCTCGTTAATTCTTTGTTGATCTTTGTTTCGATTGTGGTCGGATTCTCCGCCAAAGGTTTTTCCTTGATGGAATTGAGTCCAGATGTTGTGCGTTAACGCTGTCCTGAATTTTTGCTGACAAACCGCTGACGGCCCTTTGTTATCGTACAATAGTGCTAAAGTCATTAGCAGTGGAGACCAAAGACTTCGTAATCCTTGCATTATCCTCAGGAATTTATTTGGTTTAATTTCAATAGGGATTAAATGACAACTTTTGTTTTATGATTGAAAAGAAGTTGATATTGGTCATGGCAGCGCTCTTTATACGGACTCAATGCCTTTAAATCCGACATGCTTTCTACGCATGATCACATGTTTCCTTTCTGGGGGATAACCGTTACTTTGAACAATTGAAGATTCGTATCCCCAACAAAGAAAGGGTGCAAACACCTAGAGCTGTCTCTGGACATAGTATTTTTGAGGTGTAAATTTTAAGCACCTCTTATTTTAACACTTGATTTAAGAAGACTTAACATATTTCTAACTCTTTACAGCTAACATAGGCCCACTACACAAGGCCCACCCAGGCATGGGATCTGTAGCTTAATGTCACATCCAAAGGGGGATGTAGCCTGATAAAACGTCGGCACGAAGCTTGTTCAAACCTCGTTTCAATATTGTTTAGAATCCAAGGATTCTATGAAGATTTATGCGAATTTTTTGCTGATTTTTTTAAACAGGCCAACTATCCATGTCATTTTTTCCAATTTTTACTGAAAAGGAAACATTGCAGTTTGAATATCACTTGATTACTCTGCTCTGCCTGGATTAGAAATCTAGTCTCGACAGACAGTTTGATTGCACGATTTGAAAAGGAGACTCTTGGTTCAGAGATTAAATATCTATTTAAGGAGGAACAAAAGTAATTACTGTAGGTCATATTCAAACTGTAACTTTTTTGCAGCAGAAATTCAGAGAGCTACATTGATAATTTGTTTGTTTACAAAAATAGTGAAACTATTGGCATAAATTTCCATCAAAACCTTGGATTTTGAGCATTATTGAAAGGAGACTTGAATAAGCTTTGTGGCGGTGTTTAGCAGACCACTAGTTCTTTGAACTTGCTTCTGGTTATCAGGCTAAAGGGGACGGCGAAGTGAATTGCTTGGTCACGTCTTTGAGAGGTCCTCCATTCGGAGTTTGACGTCACACGACCCAAGCTTAACTTCAGTAACCTGACGGAAACAGTTTATAAGCCACTCGGGCACGCACACAATAGACGATTGGGAGATCTCAATTTGAGAGAAGACCATATTTAAAAAGAACTATATAATTATTTTTCGTCTATTTTGAGAAACAATATCAAATCGGGAAGCGACATTACTTGAACGGACAAGTCTAAGGATTTGCCAAATTAAAGGAAATAGGCAAGGGTAAACGGTTTGTCTGTAAACGGTTGTAGAAGCAGGCATCCACTATTCATAATTCAAAAAACTTGACAAACAGTCTATAAGTGTATATAACCCTAACCCTAACCCTAACCCTAACCCTAACCCTGTATATATGTATTTGGGTTTCTTTTTATTTTTGATATTTATTTCAGATAATAGGGTTTTTATTACTATTTTATGAAAATTGTCAATAGGTTAGTTCAGTCATTTTTTTCCAATGTATTTTAATTTGTAAGTTTGTTAGTGGAAGGCCCCTTGAAAATCACCATTGATGAAGGGCTACCCTCCTTAAAAAACTGAAAATGAAATGGAATGAAAATGAAATTTTTGTATGACGAACAAACAAAATACTCACACGCCGCATTGTTTTCTGGCAGCCCATTGTTTATGGCACGTTTGCAACTTTAATTATGCGACATATTTTGTTCCTTTTCCTCTTTGAAAATGAAGCTTTTAACTTTCAACACCTTTACTTTAACCTCGCATAAACCCTTCAACATTTTCATTGGCTTATATGATAATATTCCCTACCTCAATGATTGTAAATGCTGCTGTGCCTTCTTTGGGTGGTTTTGACACATGGAAATTGAGGCTATTTCCCCTTCCAATTGAATCAAGGCAAATGACATAGTCGACTTCAGATAGCATACTGATCTCTGAAATGTACACACATGGAAATTTACATCATGATACCAACAATGAACCATGGGTGTTAGGATACGGATGTTTTGACCGATAATTATTTTTTACTTAGTTTTGATCCTTGTGTCTTGATTCTTGTCTTATTTTCTACTCTGTTTCTTCATCACCTGATGTGTGTAACTGAACGAAGGATTAGACCTAACCGCTCTCAAATTGTTTGAATATTACTCCCTTGTATTTCTGTGTATTAGAGCGCCTTCGCAAAAGAACATTTCAAACCGCAAAGCCTGAAAAGAAAATCTTCCTCAAACCTCTCTTTTGCGAGGGCGCACTATGACACTGAAATACAAAAGAGGTATATTCAAACAACTTGAGAATGTTGGGCCTACACCCACGTTCAGTTACACACGTCGTCCGTCTGAAAACGAAACAGAGCAGAAAACAAGACAAGAAAACAAGACATAAGGATCAAAACAAGGTGAATAAATAATCAATCAAAATGTCCTTGTCCTAGTACCCTGGGACGAACTAAGAAGAATCACTTAAAATCTACCGCTAGTTTAAAGAACCACTCGAGGTGCAAGAACATTGGAATATAAATCAGTCAACAAATTTGCCACAAGTCTGCATGGCAATAACCACACACACACGGCACATTACCATTAATACAGCTTGTGATGTAAACTCTATCACTGCTCCGTTTGGCAAAACAAAGCGAAAATTGTAGAACCAAAGCAACAGTGAACATATCATTTATGGTTTTTAGGGAGAAATAGCATAGTCTTGAATTTCACAAATTCCTAGAAAGTAAACATTGTAGTTGGAATCAGGAGCATAATTATCGAAATCGCTGGAGGTGAAGGCATATCCATTTGCCAAAGACTATTCATAGAAGATAAGAATTCATTTCAGGTACATAACATATATGGTTTATGCTGTTCTCAAAAATTACAAAAAGTACAAACCTGATGCCTCTAGATTTTCATCAATAAACTTTCTTGTCCCTTGATAATTGAATTTACCGCCACCGGACAAAAAGAACAACAAATTGTATCTATTTACAGTTAAGGTAATACATATTTTGGGCAATAGGATAACCAATACATAAGATTCAAGAATTTCAATTCAAAAGGGGTATGAACTAATTAATAACAAAGAACAACGGCGAAAAGACGTGCCAGGAAAACAAATGGCTTATCAATTCGTTAGTTGGTATGAGTGATAAGAACCTACAAAAATAAGAACCTTGAGGCTGTTTTGCATAAATTATGCACCTTGCAATTAAGAACCTGTTTCAGTTTGATGAAACATAGGTTCTCATTGCAGGGGTAGCAAAATTGATTTTTGACTGCAGTTATTAAGTTCATCTTGGTTTCACTTGGCTTTTAAAGTTTGATTCTCCTCCCCAATTAGTTTTTAGGTCCATGTTGACACTCCCAAAACAAATAACATGGCTGAAAATCTTTAAAAGACTCTGAAAGGGCCTATGTGAGACACCCTTCAAATAAGAACCTTTATACCTTGAAATTAGTCTAAGTAACTTTGAAATAAGAACCTACTTCAGCCTGGCTCTCAAAAAAGTAGGTTCTTCTATGCGGGGATTTACTGTACTGCTATGAATGGTGTATCATACTTCTTCTATTATTTATTTGCCTTCTCTTTTTAAAACAACGTATTCATATCAGCAATCTGAGCGAAATGACCTCATATCTCTCAAACAAAAGCGAGGCTATCCTATTGTTTTCTCGCCCCTTAATCGTTGCTGGCGTCTTTATCGTGTGTTCATGTGCGAAAATGGTGACATAACAACCAGATCGGGCCTAAATTTTCAGATTGCTCAGGCACTTAAGGCCACTGGGAAGCTTGAAATGTGAAATAAAGATGAGAATTTGCATCATAGTTGGTATGCTTGCTTTGTAGCGTTAATCACAGGAACCCCGGACTTGTCCTGTAAATCAAGCTTTTAAAGGGAATTTGCAATGGTAAATACAAAACTGTGCAGCCTGGTTGATTAGGGGTGCACGTAAGTTTGCTCATGTGACACGCTGGCTCATTGACTTACACTGGTGACCAATGACGTATAGACCAATGTTAAAGATCCTCCTGACTTTGTTTAAGATTCTTTAGTTTAGGGCCCCTGAATATTTGACAGAATTGATTACTATTTACAATCCTGGTAGATCCTTGCGATCGAATGGTAGTCTAATTTTGAATGTACCGCGTCCTAACACGAAGAATTGGGGCGACAGAGCTTTTAGCATTGCTGGTCCCAGATCATGGAACTCGCTCCCAATTGAACTACGTATGACCACTAACATTGTAGAGTTTAAGTCGCGATTGAAGACCAATTTGTTCAAAGTGGCATTCGAGAGATACTTATAATTTTATACAACTTTTTATACCTGACTTGTAACTATTCTTATCTGTTTTTATTTACATTATCTAAATTTGTTGAAGCGCCTTTGAATATATTTCATTGTTGATAAACCCTTTGATAATGTTTTTGAAAATTTTACTGCTTAATGCAATGGTAAAATAAGGATGCCAAATTTAGTCCACAAGTTAACTATCTACATGTACTGAAAGTCCAGTAACAACGGAGTGAAAAGGATACTTTCCATGTGTACCACTCTGAGAGTACAGTCTAAAATTATGATAAGTATATGCAATGAAAATTTTACAAGAGCAATAGACCTTTTCTCAATTTGGAGATAGGACTGACGAGAGCGTAGCCCACCCTGACAGCCTTGGCTATGGCAGGAAATCAGAAGAGCTCCTCCTGGCAGCTCAGTTGCATCTCCCTGCAAATTTCAGGTATTTTCGATTTATTTACACCTTTCGACAGTCACACGATACTTGATTGGATCGGTAAGTATCCTTTCACTTAATGGCGAGTGTATTTTGAGCCACTTTATTGCAGGCATTTGTCCTCGGCCTTGAAGTGGCTCAAATTAGGCCCTATCGATCAACAGACCTAACTTCAAACTTGAGTGAACGCGTGCCATAAAGTAGCTCAAAATACACCCAAAATACACTCAAAATCAAAGTGGCTCAAAAAACATGGGCGTTTTCTCTGGATGGTACTCTGGAAAAAAACACTTACCACACACACTAAACAAGGATCATGTAACTCTTGAAGTTGCAAAATGCATAAAAATAACTCGACTTTGCAGCGAGAGATACGACCAGGCCATAGGGAGATTTCCTACGGGTGCCAGAGCCATCAGAATGGGCCGTGCTCTCCTCGGTCCCTTTCTCCAAATTGCAAAAAGGCCTATTGTAAATCTAATCAATGTGCCAAGCATGTTAACTTGAATACCAACGAAATACAACTCTGCACAGCAAATGCAATGACTCAGTTTACATTCATAGGTATTCTTTTACACTGGGGCTTAAAATTCAAACCGATACCTTACTTGAAGTTTGTTCTTCCAGATGACTGAGCCAGAAAAAAGTTCAAACTTTTTTCAAATTCAAATTTTTCAAATAAAAAAAATTCTTTCTGGAGACCTGAAAAAATTTCTGGGACCATTGGTGCTGTGTTCGGCTATTTTTTCCACCATCAATAAATAAAATGCAACTGTTCATGGCTGAGTGATATTCACTGCACATTCATTGCCAAGGGATTGAAAATCTTTAGTAGCTGCTTGAAAATCAATGGGCGTTTCACCCTTGAGGAAGGTGAAACGTCAATTGCATGTTGTTCTGCGTGAGAGGAGTCTTCATGATTTGATCAATGTTTTAGGCCCTTTTCTGGTCATTTTGCAACCCTGAATTTTTTGTAAAGCTGAATTTACAAAAAGAAGGCGAGAAAAATCACATACTTAGCTTTACAGCAGAATCTCAATCATTTAAATCCCTGAAGTATTCTTGATGCTATGAATTTTCAAAAGTGGGAACTTTTTTCTGGCTCATCTGGTGCATTGTTTCAAAAATCTAATATAGCTTAAGATATGGCAAAGTAGGGAATAGAGGGATGAGAGTTGAAACAATAACGATTCTCACAACAAATAGAAAGAGAGGCACAAGAAGGTAATATTTCTCTCAACTTTACTCACTTTGAAAATAGTCTTGCAAGTTCGAGAAGGGCAACTGCACCACTACCATTTGAGTCTGAACCAGTTGCAAGTTTCTGGAAAATATTTCAAAAGTGAATTTGTTAAGATTCTAATTCTACATTAATAAAGAATACAACGATTTTGTTATATCCCTGGTTCATTGCTCAACAGTTAAGTGATCTAGGATTCTCATGGCATTTTTGTGGATTTGTTCATCATTTTTTCTTGATTGATTTAGACTGCTCCCAGGTAATAAAATTTCAAATAAATTTGCTCATGCTTAGCGAGGTAGCTATAACATAAAACAAAACTTGATGAGGCAGGCAGAACTTTGGTGTTTACCACAAAATTTGCCCACAACACGGCAGCAGTGAATATCAAACCATATGATTTCCTCTAATCACCAAGATCAATATTGTAAGATAAATCTCATATGACAATTCATAATTTTCTGGAGGCCAAGATTGCGAGGTAGACTCGATTTCATGTCGCAGTTTCGAATTTTGCCTCAACTGATAGCGCTACAACCATGACTCCTTTCCCTACGCTTGTAGAAACGGCAAAGCTTTGCACTGAAGCTTTTTAGCTGTTCAACAAAAGGGTTCGATTGAGTGGCGTTGGAGATTCTATCACTATTGTGTACATTTGAACTGTATCAAGCCATCGTTCGATTCGGATTCTTCTATCGTTCGATTAAAGTTGGGTTGCGTTTTTTCTGAAGCCCCTGTATATATACCGGTGAGTCAAAGAAAAGTTTAGGCGTTTGGAGGGCTGTGGAATAAAAAGTATGTGACCAATATTCAAAACTAAAGTGTTAATATATCGCTCAAAGACAAAATTTTGTTTGGTAAAATCAAACATCTTTAAGATCCAACAATAATCAAAATGCTCGTAAGGGGTTTGTATGGGAATCGAGAATTCCACATTCCATTCTGGTCCGTGATTTATGTGGCATTGAAGTTTACATTGCTTGAGATGCCTAATTCGAATTTCAATACAAGGTAAATCATGGACCAGAATGGAATGTAGAATTTTTGTTCCAAAACATGCCTTTACCGGCATTTTCCTAATTTCTGGGTCTGTAAGATGAGGGATACTACCAAAAAGAATTTTCTCACCTAAGTTGACCTTTGACTGATAGATGAACATTTCAATTTTGAATATCGGTCACACACTTTTTATTCCACAGCCCTCCGAACGCCTAAACTTTTTTCACTCACCCAGTATATGTAACGTCAAATCAAACACTCCACATGGAATAAATAATAACATAAAATAACAGATGACTCACAGGAATCAACCCAAAACTGTCATAATGAGCAACAATAGCTATTGTTGGTAACTGATCCTCCAATCCTTTGCCTGGCAGTTTACTCTGAAATTTCAAATTGTTGACAAGGTGTATATAAGCAATTTTAGAAATCTTTGAAGAAGAAGTTGTACAGTATATGCTTTTCTACAAATGTTAGCGATGAAGTACATCATGTAAGACCTCTATCAAGCCCCTGGGGGGCTCATTCAATTTCAAGAGGAGGGCTTAAAAGAGAGGGGACTAACAAGAGAGGCAGCTTATTCTAAACGATATATGATAGTTTTTCAGTTCGTTTGTCTTATATTCTAAATATTCAACATACAATTTTCGGAGTCAAATACATAAATTAACAAAACATTATCACAAACCATGTCTAAATACGCAAGCAAATTGTTACCTAAACAAATGGAAAATCTTTGGTATCTTCTAGAATTTCATATAATTGGGGGGGGGGTTAAAAGAAAGGGGACTCATTTAAAATGTTGGTTCAGAGGGGAGGGGCTTATTAGAGACGGGGGCTTAATAGAGCTTTAACGATATTCAAATGTTTCTTGCAAACGAGTAAAAAGTGGCAATGAACCCTCCATTGATGCATCTGCTGTGAAAATCCTTGTTATAGAATAGGTTGTATAATTTCAGGCCCATCTGAAGTAGAGGTGGCTCAGGGCTTCAGCTCCGCCCAATAATTTGCTGAAGTTGCTGAATAATTTACTCATTTCTGAAAGCCTCTCAATCCTAAGGGACAGACAATCTCTCAATAACTAGGTTTCTTCTGTTCCTCTCGTATTATTCTAATTTCCTTATATCTTATGTTTGCTCCATCCATTTCATTTCAATTATTTACACCTGCTTTTTCATGTTTGTTCCCATTCCCGTGCCAGTTCTTGTTTACTAATTAGGTTGTTTACTACACGCTCTATTTATTTCCTTTGTTTCGTATTCTTTATAATGTGGTTCGATCGTCAGTAATTTTTGGGGGTTCTGAAGATGGAGCATTGCATGCTTTGAAACGTTAACCATTAAAACATGGACTTGTCAGATATGGGTTAAGTAATGAGTTAATATCAACTGGATTTGTCAAATATGGAATAATCAATCTTTCTTTTTTGTGTGTCTTCCTACTGGTTCGAAGGGAGAAAAATGAGTATCATTGTCGCTGTTCTACTATTGCAATTTGCTGAAGTTTGTTGATTTTTTGTATGAGAAAAGGCTGTGCAAGCAGAGATCGTGAGAACGAAGATTTTGAACTCATATACAGTTGAAGAAGCTGCCAGAATCAACCCAACCAGAATCAACCACAATCGAAGAAATGCAATATATTTTGAGGTTTTCCTCAAAAGACTCCTATCAGCAGTGATCTTTTGCTTCTGTAAATGGTAGATCTTCCGAAAATGGGGCGTCTTCCAATGATCTAAACAAAGAGGGCGTGATCATGAACAATTTTCCCAGAGGTACACCCTTAGACCCCACTTCTGCTCAATTCGCTTGCAACTTGTGTCAGCCCTCCTGATATGAATTTCCTTTCCACGGGCCTGTAATTTAGTTATGAATATAAATTTGGTTGAATTTGGAAATACAATTCCGTCATCACCAACTTCACTAAAAAAGGTTCATGATCATGTACTACAATTGTATGATGATGAATAGCTTTGCACTGAAAACAAAATATCTCTTCAATCCTTTCTAGAACAGGAAAATCCAAACACAAGCTACATACCTGAAGACTGATGATTGGGAAGTCAGTGATTTGTTTCGATTCAACTGCTGAGGAAACTAAATGGTATGCACTTGCAGATGCCACAGTAGTCAATGCTGAAAAAGAGTGCAATTGTTTAAATTTTCCGTTTAATTCAGTTACAGAGCCATCGTCAACCAGAACCGTTTGCAGGCACGCTAAAATTTCTGACAGTCTGAACAAGAAATTTGACCTAAGCGAGAAACATGTTCCATTAGTTCAACTCGGTTGTTCAAAACTTCGATTAAGTTAAACAGGGTTAAGGCTAAATCTAAGTTTGCAAACGTAATCCTTGGTTTTAAATCGGTGTTTTAAGGAGCATTGTTGAAATGCCTATTACAGCTACGATTGACCAATCTACGATGATGATTTCCTAACATTCGATTAATTAAAAGCAAGTTACAACACTGAGTCTCTTGCTGAACTGTTGTTAATTTTTGAAATTATAAATCCACCATTTTCTTCCCATTTAATAACCGAATTTGAAGTTAATACACCAACCGAGAAGGATTAGATTTAACGCACAGATTTATCCCTACTTAGCCTGCAGCTTCGAGCTACGCAGTGTGATCGGAGGTTAGCTCTTAATGGCGGGTTAAGCACTTTAATCAAAGATTAGCCCTAATCGGAGTTTTGAGCAATTTGAATTGGAATTTAACCTAATCGGAATCTGTTTAGGTCAAATCATGAGTGATAGGAAACCCAGTGTGTAGCAGTTTGACAACTATATCAGAAGCGAGCCACCTTAACTTGTGTTTTTATGTTTTAGACTTATTTTTACTAACCATCTCTCACTGTTTCGTAATTCTGAAAATTTCGGTCGTGAGCCACCTTAAGTGCAGTTTCACCTTAATTGTAGAGCTCCAAAAAGAAGATCTGCACTTTAAGGTTCACTACGGAAATTTCTAAGTTGAAAAACTCTAAGTTAAGGGGGCTCGCTTCTGATAAAAAATTTCAAACTGCGACATACAGGGTGTCCTATTGCTCATCATGGCCATGTTTGTCTTGGATTTTACAACTAAGGCAGAAATATTTAATGACTACTTCATACTCCAATGTACCGTTATTGATACGGGCAGTACAGTTCCCAATGATGTTCCTTTCCATGCTCCGCAATTGACCACCTTCCATATTTCCGATGAGAAAATACTAAGGATCATCCGGTCATTAAATCCCAATAAAGCTCATGGTTGGGATGATATTTCTGTGCGAATGATAAAAATTAGTGATGAGGCCCTAGTTGTTCCACTGAGACTTATTTTTGAAAACTGTCAGAATAAAGGCATTTTTCCTCAAATTTGGAAACAGGCTAATGTAGTACCAGTTCACAAGAAAAGCAGCAAGCAACTGAAGCAAAATTATCGTCCGATATCCTTACTCCCAATTTTTGGAAAATTCTTGAAAAGTTAATGTTTGATAGTCTCTATGAGCACTTAAATGTGAATAATTTATTAAACCCAAACCAATCGGGTTTCCGTCCCGGTGACTCTACGATAAACCAGTTACTGTCAATAGTCCACACGATATTCACTGCCTTTGACTGTAATCCTACTCTAGATGTTCGATCAGTTTTTCTTGATATATCTAAAGCATTTGACAGAGTGTGGCACGATGGTCTTATCTATAAGCTGCAGTGTTGTGGTATTCACAATGACCTACTTAAAATCATTCGAAGCTTCCTTGCAAATCGAAAGCAACGTACGGTTCTGAACGGTAAGACATCAAATTGGGGTTCAGTTACGGCAGGTGTTCCCCAGGGCTCAATCCTAGGTCCATTGTTCTTTCTTGTGTATATCAACGACTTGACCGAGGACCTTAGATGCAATGCTAAACTCTTTGCTGATGATACGTCCCTTCTCACTATTGTCCATAATGCAAACGCTGCTGCTTCCGACATGAACCATGACCTAGAAATCATAAAAGCTTGGGCGTCTAAATGGAGAATGTCATTCAATCCTGATCCAAATAAACAGGCTGTAGAAGTGACGTTTTCCACGAAAAGAGTCAAAACAGATCATCCTGATATTCTATTTGGAGGTGTTCCAGTAGTGAAAGTTGAGGAGCACAAGCACCTCGGTGTTATACTGGATTCGAAGTTGTCATTTGCTAGTCATATACAAACAGCTATTACTAAATCTAGACAGGGAATAGGTATGATCAAATATCTGTCAAAGTACTTGCCACGTCACACGTTAAATGAGCTGTACAAACTCTATGTGAGACCGCATCTAGATTATGGTGATGTTATCTACCATACCCCAGCGAAAACCCGTGAATTCAGTCATGATACTACATTGAACACCCACATGGAGAAACTAGAATCTGTTCAGTACTCTGCTGCGTTGGCAGTAACTGGTGCTTGGAGGGGGACATCCCGCGAGAAACTGTACAATGAGCTCGGATGGGAATCTTTGAATCTGCGACGATGGAGTAGACGCCTTGTTATGTTTTATAAGATTGTAAATAACGTTACGCCAGAGTATACAAGGCATCCTATACCGCAACTTGAACAGCCTGTGTACTCTCTTCGTGAGCACCACGTTATTGGGCAAATAAAGGCGAGAACAGAGAGATTTAAAAACAGCTTTTACCCAAATTGTTTGAACGAATGGGACAAGCTACTTCCTGAAGTTAGGCAGGCGCCTTCGCTAAGTGTTTTTAAATAAAAAATACTTGCTCAAATTCGGCCCCCTACAAAACTAGTATATGGGATTCATGACCCCAAAGGTTTAGCTATTCTTACACAGTTAAGAGTCGGTCTCAGCAAATTAAATTTTCACAAATTTAGGCATAATTTTAGAGACACAATAGACCCGATGTGTCCTGCAAACGATGGTGTTGAGGACACGGAACATTACCTGCTGCTTTGCCAATCTTATGAAGAACCTAGACGCGAGCTTCTCAATGGTCTCAACGCAATTTTGCCTCCTTGTGACATTTCTAACCTCTCAAATGAATTGTTAATTGAACTCATTCTGTATGGCAATGAAAGGTTACCATTTGATGTTAATAAACGACTCATAGAGGCTACCCTGAAATTTATTCACACGACTAAGCGCTTTTAAATCTCTGCTGCAAACCCCAACACATGGACACATCTTTCCCTTGTTTATATGTAGCCTTAGATTTATATTAGATAATTTCCTTATGTTTAGATTTATAATTATATGTTAAATGGCCACAGGGTTGATATGTATTTCCGTTCTCCTTGTGGCATCGTTTTTTGTAATCCTTCGTAGTTATGTAGTTGTGTAGTTGTGTAATTGTGTAGTTGTTGTATTTTTATGAGATTATATAAAAAAAAAATTTGATTTTCAGGTCAGAAAATTGTAAAAATTGTAGCATGGCCAAGGTGATAATGGCTTTTATAGGAAACCAGTGTTTAATTCCTAAGCTAATGGAGATGAGCAAACCACATTTGAGACTTACCAAATTTTTAGCTAATCCCTTGCTGATTGATTCCACAATATTTATACTTACTATGACTTTGTTGCATCTCCAAAAAATATTGCGCTAGAGGTGTGTTGCCCTGGTTGAGGGTAAACGCATATTAAGGTGACTTTGCTTTCTGCTCCAATGAACACGGAAAGCCGGTTTCCGAAATCCTCCCCTCTAGAAACTGATTAATTGCTATGGAACAAATCGGTCTATTGCATTCTGTAAAAAGTATGGTATTACTCATGTTCTTTGCAATCGAAAGACAGATCATACAAAACTGTTTCTTTTCACGGCTCGTTTCAAAGGTTCATTTCAAATTACTTTATCGGCATCAGACGAACTTCATTTTCCACTCCGTTAATTGAAAGATTTTGATTAAACTTTTTTCTACACACACACACATTATACGTTGATGGACACACGTGCCAAATTTGAAGTTGAAAGCTTGATCAATTTTTCCGCAATAGAATGCTAAAGTTTAGTATCCTACTCGACAACAAACAACAGAAAAACTGGTCAGTGGTTTATGGACTGTCTGATGCGAAAGAATCAGTGTAGCGCTTGCAAGCATGTATGAAACAATTCAAAGCTCGTTCAAGATGTTGCTGAAAAATGGAAGTTATACTGAGCTAAATCCAAAAAAGTTTGTGAAAATATCTTATTGAAAATACTTCCTAAATCTCTGACACTTTTTGTTGAATCAAATTCCATCCACAAAGAGACAGGAAGTTTTCAAAGGAGTCAACCGTGGAGGGAACTGTTGAGTATCCAACATTTCTCATTTCATATTTTGTTACAGTTTTTCTAGAATTTTTTAATTTTCCCAACAAAACCATGGCCCAGAATAAATATTTCACATAAGATTTGTAATATGACATCTGTTTCGGCCACAATGCTTTTCTCTTTGTAAGCTGTCTGAAAGGCTGAAAATCACCTTAGTCAAGGGCCCAGTGGTATCTTCCAGTTCCCAAACAAAATCTGCACTGAAAAGCACAACAAACAACTAATAATCATGGTGAAAGGATAATTTATGGTACTAAAACGGGTTTGTTCTATCAATAGACTTTTAAGAAACATTTGCCAATAATATAAATTGATTAAGTATTTTTCAGTTCACAGAAGGTGAAAAAGTTGATGTCAGCTTGCTCGAAAAATTCTTCAAATGAAAATGGCTACAAACATCTGTAGTTAGAATATTGAAACACAGCAAACAAAACCAGAAAACCTTTGGGTGACAACCAAAACTCATAGTATGTAGTTGATATGCTGAAAATCTTTCACATCAAATTATCTTAAACTTACCAAAAACAAAGTGAAAGTATGGGGCTTTCAAAGTAAGCAGATGATCTTGGCTTTTTGTTGTTGATTGATTGATTGATTGATTGATTGATCATGTAATTGGCTGATTAATTGATAGCTAGATTCAATGATAGATATATTACCTTTTACAGCTGATGTGGCTGTATCACTGGTAACTGATGCCACTATCTTGTCATACAGCTCCAGCAGATCACTATTTTCATATGCAAAATAGACAGGAATTGGAATTTCTGTACCAAGAAAATCAACTTCAAGTTGTTGGTAGTACTAGGATAAACAAATAGCAAACTACTACAATATGTCTCATTACACAATTGTTGCAAGGCACTCTGTTCTCTGCACTTAGGGTAGGAAGACAGGGCTTTTCCTAATGAACTGGTGTTAATCAGAATATACACACTTTACACATATAACTGCAAAAACAAGTTATAAAATGTTTTCCCATAAAAAACCCAGGGGGTACTCATTAACTTTCAATGTTGGGAGTCTGTGCCAACATCTGGGATCCAAGATCTTACATTATTAATATTTAGGTCTGTGATTGGCAACATACATACAAAATTCAGTATTTGAAGTCCACATATCTGAAGAATGGACAAATGATGCAATTTAATGCAATTCATTGCAGTGGCCCCTTCAAAAAATGTCACTCTGCATACAGGCCCTGGAAATAAATTACAATATTTAGGGTTTCCAAAACTCAATATTTGGAGCCTAGCAAACAAATAGTGGCATAGACCCCCATACTGAAAATTCAGGAGGACTTCCTGGGAAAAAGAACATAAAGAGATGGTTGACCAGATTTCATTGATGTACCACAAATCTTTTAGGCAATGAGTACACATTGTGAACATTACCATATATATATTGTAGTTTTGATATACTATATCACTGCTCCGTTTGGTTAAACAAATTGCAGGATTGTAACACCAAAGCAACAGTGAACTACCATTTAAGGTTCTGATCACACTGACTACCAATAATGCAAGGACTGACACCATGGGAAATATACCATAGTGCCTTGTCTCTTAAAATGCATGAGTGACTGTCAGTGATATACAGTATGCTCATGGAAGGCACTTACAAAACATTGCAAAAGAGCGCTTGATTTATGTGTATTTCTAGGCTTGAAATTATTACCAATCATTTTTTGTTTCCTAACATTTGAGCTCATGTGCTGGATTTTGGTTGATTTGTTTCCTTTTTTGGTAGCTTTAATAAATTTGCTGTTAAATTTTGAGATGTTGATGAATAGAGGATATATAGCCATCTGTGGAAGACTAGGCTTGCTATAAGCACATAGCAAAGCATGGAAATCCTGCATGCAATGAGTAGAAGCTCTCATCATCTGTGAAAGCTTTTTGAATAATGTAAGGCACCCTGTTCAGTGCTCGGTAAAAGTGTGCACTATTGGATCAAGCATAAAAATTGGTACACATTAGTCATTCTATGGTTAGTTTTGCATGTTGTGCCTTAAAAATACCTGTTTGCATTGAAAACAAGTATCATCTGAATAATTATATACAAACAAGAAAAAATCAATTTAGAAAGGATATTTCCAAGATAAGTAATAAACCATAGTTTCCAAGACAACCAAGCTCTTTGGATGGTACTATCTGTGAAATTAAGCAGAGTATACTGCTGTGTATCTGTACCAAGTTTTGCGCTTGCATCCAAAACTGCACAATTTTACTCCACTTGAGTCTACCTGTGAACTACATATAGCACAAGTTGTATTAAAAATTACAAAGTCAACCCTTTCACATGGAATGCATGATTGAGCCACAGCAATCGACTGACAATTTCTCCTCTTAAAAGCTGGTGACAATTTGAGAAGGATAGTATTTAGAAAACAAAATAACAATCCAAATTCTAGTGGTGGGCCACACTCAGAGTTGTTGACCAAGTGAAGCAAATACACTCACCTGTAGAATGCTTCAAATGATCATTAAATACCCAGATAGCCTTTGACTTGGTTTCAAAGTCAGATAAGCACAAGAATCTGGACACCAGTGGGTCTATGGTCAATGCACTCATCTGTTCTAAAGGGTGTCTCATATTAAGCTTGCCAGTTTTAAAGTAAATCATTGGGGTTAAAAGCAAACTTAGCTAGGGCGACTGGGTAACCTAAATATAATCTATTGTATTTGATGTTTTCAATCTATGAAACAAAAGGAAGATAAGTGGTGCCTGCGATTCTTTGTGCTATGTTTAGATTATGTCACTAAATCTCCATTCACTTACTTTAACCCTATCTTATCTGGGTGATTTGAAACACTCAATGCCTGGGGGAGGGGCAGATTCCACCCCCCCCCTGTTTATCTCTGTTGTTGCTTGAGATATAGCAACCAAATTTGGCACAAAGGTTGTTCATTATATAAACAATGAATTTTCAAAACAATGGTTTAATTAGCATTGTTGTTGTTGTTGTTGCTAGAGCATAATAAATATCATGATATCATATGAAATCATAAAAATGAAAGTGTGTTAAAAGGTCGTAAAACTTTAATTTTTGTGTAGAAATGAAATATATGGATTAATATTGATGTAAATTCATAGTTTCGACTTGATTGGACCAATCAAGATGGATTAAGAGAAATACAATGTATATCTTTAAAAATAGAGCACCAAAATTGTTACAGTTTCATTGCTATATGATAGAAAGTTAAACTTGCTAAATCTCAGAGGCATCCAGCAACCAGGGAAAAACGTATAAATGAAAATGTATTAGGGGGGTGGAAACCACCCCCCCCCCAGGTCAGATAGGGTTAAACTCAAATTTTTCTTCTACTGTAGTTTGATAAAATTGAGGAAGAGAAACAAAAATAGGGGGGGGGCATCAAATCTGAATCAACTTGATACTATTTGAAAATCCAATGGAGTGGAAATCAACCTTTCCAGACTTCAAGAATAGCTGCCCCTTGATGAAAAATGCACTGAACAAAACCTGGAATGTCTTGGAATAAGCTTCATACTTACATCCTGATCCTCTTCTGGTATGTCAGGAAATTGTTTTGGTAGCAAGACAAGCAAGGCACCTAATCCATCGGTCACCCTGGCTTTTAGCTTGTCCATTGTCACTTCAGATAACTTGGCAACTGCACAGCGTCTTGCAATATTGCTTGAGGAAAATGGTCTTGCTTCTAAGTTGACAACAGCACTTCTTGATCCTGTGGAAAAAATTTAAAATTCCATCAGAATCAAAATATTGCTCTACAAATATGTGAATAGAAATAACAATTGTCAGTTAGTGCTGAGCATCTTATTGGTTGCATGGGTTTCTATCCCAGCTTCTGCAGTGAAAAGTCACTGCATTGTGATCCTTGACAAATCAGAAAATTGGCATTTAGCCAGTTAACAATAAGAGAACAGGGATGTGATGTAAATGTTCTTTTGCTGGCAATGAAAGCAAATTCCAGCCATTCCAATGCCATTTAAAAAGTGACTGACCCACATTACAGCAAAGAAATTTTTGAAAACTGACAGAAAAACAAACAGGATAGATTGACCAATAGTAAAGATGCAGCACAGGAATATTATGGTGCTTCGCAGCAATCATACTGTAACTAGCAACAAAAACAGTCAGTGAGTACTGTGTAACAGTGTTATTTGCAAAGTGGCATCAAAATTTCCCGAGAAGTTTGTTCATGTTTCCAACATTTAATTGATCTATGTGACAATCAGTAATGCGTTTTAGGCAAATAAAAATGGGAGTTATTGGCTATGATGCAGTTACTCTCTGGTTGATAATGGACACCAGTCACAAATGAAGGATCTTTTAACTATGCTGAGAGGTTTAATCCATGCAGGTGAAATTAAATAAAGAACACACAAATCCTTATGGTTGGTGGACAACAAGACTATTGGACTACAGAATAATCTCCCCAACATAACTTTATTAATTCTGCTTTGCGACTCAAAAGGCAGCAACAAGTTAACAACCAGTCAAATACTTGATCTCAATAATTGAATACATGTACATGAAATATGTTTTAAACAAGAGAAACAATACAGTGTGACTTAGGGGCAGGCCTTTTCATGAAGGAGCAATGTTTATGACAGCTAATGTTTATGACAGCTTCACATATTCTACTTTTGTGTTTATTTTCAAATGTAGGAGGGGTGGAGTTACTGGGTGTTGAAAGATAAATTATTTGCATGCTTTGCTCCATGAGAGATCCCAACAGTATTCTTGGGTATGGTTTTAAGGCCTGCCAGGACTGAAGAATAGGACTGAACGTGAAGTAGCCATTTTCAGTGCCAAACACTGGGATCGCAGAAATCGCCAAGTGCTAATTGATTCCACAACCCCTTGTCATGACACTCAAAGGTGCTGGTGGGATTTGAACCATATCCGCCTGACTGTTCTGGCTGCAAATTCAGTGGATTTCAACACGACACCACAACACCTTCAAAGATTGGATGTGCCCCCTGGTTGGAAAGGAGGACTGGAGGACTGGATGGCCCCCCTGCCCTGATTGGAAAGTTTGACATGCTTGGGGGATTAATCATATCTGCGCTGCCATAAATGCAATCTCCTTTTTGATGCTCATGAGCAACACAATTTGGTAACAGGATTGCGTTTTTACTTGTAGTACTGCATGTACAATGTGCTATGCTGATATGCACAATGTCAGTTTAAAATGCATACTGTCAGCCCCATCTCCTCCGCCCTGCGCAGTTTAACTTTCCTATAGGATATAGTCTGGATAGATGGGTCTCCAAACACCCAAGCAAGGCCTGACTATTCAATTGTGCAAGTTCTTGCCCACTTTTCCACTAAATACTTACCATATTTTGTACCATGCATATCAAATTGTTGCATTCTAAAGACAGGGAACTCTTTGATCCCGTAGACTGGCGACACATGTGAGGTCAGGAGGACAAAAGGCACGAACAAAAGCAAACAGATTGGAGTAGGGAGTCCGCGGAGAAACTCGAGCAAATCCGGAGTTTCACCCAACATTTTGGAGCAGCTTGTTTCGTTTCTGGTGTCCCTTGGTGTAGATTCTTGTCTTTTCTTTCCTTGGGCAGGGTGATGACTGTGTTATGTTCTAAAATTTACAGCGTCACTTTAGGCACCTCCACCTTCTTATGTGCAACCAGATGAAAAAAGATGCAACTGCAACAACCAACGTGTTTTGGAAGTTACTTGAAGTAAGTTTGCATGAAAGAGCCACGTGACCATGAAGTCGAAACAATTGATTTTTCTGTGAGGGGATGACAGGGTAGAGCTACCAAGGTACCTGAGAGGCAATACGTGGTAAAACATTTTGCAAGGTGGTGGAGTATGGTACCAAAATAGAGGTACCGGTAGTAAGCCCATATGAGTCGGTGGTATCAATAACAATTTCGTCAATGGATCAGGGATGTTTTTGGAATTCCTAAAACAAATTTTAGCTTTTACAGTCAAAGCAGAAGAAGCGTACTACTAATGTTTCAATATTCAAAATAGAATCTTATCTTCATTGGATTTTGTCTTCCCTGCATGAAGAATCCTTCAACACTCCAATTCATTGTGGTTCCCAGGGAAAAGAACTCCAATTTTAGTCCCCAATCCACTATACTCCGCACAATGAAACGATTTTCTCATAAAACGAAGACAGCAGAGCCATATTCGAATTGCCATCCAAACACGAAAATTTATGTTCAAGTATTCAGCGAATTTACAGGTTACCCTTGTTCCGTTTTGACTGTAACAGCGCAGACAGTGACAAAGATGCGACGTTGACGGTGACGTGTTCAGGAATAGTGCAGTCTTCCTCGTTAGTCTCCTTAGCATAGTTACCGTTTATTTTCACTTGTTTCCTGTATCATATTACTCGAGTATATAACATTAGAAAAGCTTACAAGGCATTGTTTTCAAATGTTCACGAAGGAACAAGAACAGAGAATGAACATCGTTATGAAGAAAAGAAATTGACAGGAACATCGTTATGAGACCTTTATGATGTAAAGGATCGTCTGTTGGTCTTTATCCTTCACAGGTTTTGGGTTCGGGCAAGTTATTCTCTGCTCCAAAAGAAATAAATAACACAAAAATAAACACAAATTATTCGTCGTAATCGGCAATCTTCTTTAAACTTCGTATCGGCAGTAAACTATAACAGTTCGTCTCGGCATAACAAATTCTTCGTTTTCTCTCAAACTTAAAACTGAAACACAACAACAAACCCAAAGAAACTAGAAAGAGCGTCCTAATTATCGTCCTACTCTAACGGCTTTCAGTCAACAACTGAGGCATGGGTTGTCCATTGGATGCAAATACAAACTAGACCAAACAACAATAGTCAGATTTTCGTCATGGCATCACATGTTTTTCATCATCCTTGCATATTGGTATCCGTTGACTTTTGTTCACTGTTCGTGAATGTAATATCAGTTAACCTCACGCACACCATGGGTACCTTGTTTCTTAACATAGCCCTCCCCTTTAAAGAGAAGCCTCCTGGCTTCTACCTTTCATGTGATAGGGTTCCCGTAAATCTGGGTGGCTTGCGATTCATTCCTTCTATGAGGGCTAGCAAACAAAAACGAAGAATCAGGGCGAACTTTACAAGCTGTCATATTTGGTCGCTGTTCATCGAGTTTGTGGTCGAGGGACATACTGACATCACTGATCTTGCTGACAATCTGGAGAAACCCTTGTCGAAAAATTACATTGTCCCCTTCGTGTTCATCTTTACTGAGCGTGGTTACTGTTCTTCTTGTTTCAATTATCTTTGCTACTTCATCAGCAATAGATCGCATTCTGTTCAGCAACTTGGTGACGGCGACGAAACTGTCTTCAATTTCAGTTTCTAGCATAACTGCATGTTTTGCCTCGTCAACTTGGCTCACCATTTCTTCATTTGGCTTTGAAAAAGTTGGGCTAATTTCAATGGAATTTTGATTCTGATTAACGTTAAATAAACGACGTTTACAGTACTTCTTGACGTGACCAAGTCGTTTCCAAAAGAAGCAAATTGGCAGGCCATTCAATGCGCGGAAGTTATCATGCATGTGTCTGCTTGCATCCACGGCTTTGACTTTCAAAATTTCTTCTCGCACAACGTCCATCAAACCCTTTTTCAAACTCTGATACCACCTGGGCGCTTCCAAATCTTCTTCCAACATATCTGCAAAATATGTGAAACAGAGGGACCCACACTGGCCACCAATGTAAAGGATCGTCTGTTGGTCTTTATCCTTCACAGGTTTTGGGTTCGGGCAAGTTATTCTCTGCTCCAAAAGAAATAAATAACACAAAAATAAACACAAATTATTCGTCGTAATCGGCAATCTTCTTTAAACTTCGTATCGGCAGTAAACTATAACAGTTCGTCTCGGCATAACAAATTCTTCGTTTTCTCTCAAACTTAAAACTGAAACACAACAACAAACCCAAAGAAACTAGAAAGAGCGTCCTAATTATCGTCCTACTCTAACGGCTTTCAGTCAACAACTGAGGCATGGGTTGTCCATTGGATGCAAATACAAACTAGACCAAACAACAATAGTCAGATTTTCGTCATGGCATCACATGTTTTTCATCATCCTTGCATATTGGTATCCGTTGACTTTTGTTCACTGTTCGTGAATGTAATATCAGTTAAAGGGGCCTGTGCAAGATAGAGCCTTTGCGGGTGTGCATGTAATCAAAGAAAAACATTTGACTATTCGGTACAGTGAACACGAAGCAATTTCGTTCCGTTCAGCTGAGCAAAATAAACGGATTTCGATAATTGTTATGCTTATTGTCGTTGTTGACTCAATCTGAGAAGTTTACACAATCACTAATGGAAACATTGCTGAATATTTCAATGCAGATTAACCAACATTTTTTAAACCCTTTGTGTACATCCAAATACAATACTAACAAGACAAACATGGCCTGATTTTCTCTGTAAATGAGACTTGGAATACTTTATGATATGACCAATATGTCTGCAGATCTAGAGATTGTGCCTTTTTCTAGATCACCATCATTACCAACATTTGGGGTTCCTGGACATAGGCAAAGCCCCTATCGTTCTATTGTATATAAGTAGCAAAAGGCTTGAATTTTAACTTACTGTCTTGCTTTCATCCAGCTCATGTCAAATCGGAAAAATACACAAAAGGTCCATCTTCTCCCTTTTAGGCCTTTCAAGCTTCTTGCAAGTACCAGAAATCCGTTTCTGATACACAAAACACTCTAAGCATGAAACTCACTGCAGTGTGGTAGCCATATTACTTTCTGATAATCAGAAAGTCGAACGTTGGCGCGCAAAGGCTCTATCTTGCACAGGCCCCTTTAACCTCACGCACACCATGGGTACCTTGTTTCTTAACAATGAAACCGAGGCCTCAAAATCTGATAATTCTGAGAAACTTTCATTATTAGCCAAACTTCTTGGTTTCTCATCGAAGAAAATACGTGTACCGTGGTCCTTCCAATTGGCCCGGTACATGATAAGAAATGCAATGTCTGGTTTCACGTTTAAGGTGAGTTGGTCAAGAGATCACATGATTGATACCTGCAGACAAAATTTATACGCATGGCTTGTTCGAAGAAACCAAAACGATAGGCCAAAATACATGAAGGTGCTAAAATGATCATCAAAATTGGAGCAGATGTTGTTTGCTGGAAGGAAAACTTTCTTTCTTCTTTTGGTGTGGATGTCTTCTGTCTTTGGTAAGACATAAATTTGATATTTGATTTACCGCCTGATCTTCATGTAACATAAAGTAAAGATCTGCTTGTGAAGGCCTCTTGGGTTACACGTAATTTTTCGACAAGAAACAGCTTATAAGAAACGGTAGGCTAAACTTTTCGAAAGTTAAGAAACAACCCTACCTGATCTTAAAAAGCTAGAAACTTTTGTAATTTTCAGTTTTAATTTTCACATGTCATTCAAGAGCGTTTGACTCTGTACTGATCCACCTACAATTGCTCAGTCATTGTTTTGAGTACAAATTATGTTATTTGCTTGCTTTGAGATCATACTAAGTAATGTGGAATCCCTTTTAAAAAAACCAAATGAGCCCAACCTTCCGGAATCAAACTATAAGAAACAACGTAAGAGACTTTGGCAGCCAAACATTAACCCGAAAAATAAGAAACTGCTTGCCAGCCCAAGCCGTTGGTTTCTTATGAAAAATTGCGTGTAAGAACCTTACAGGCTGAAATTGTCAAACTGGCTCCCATTTATAAGTCCCAGCCCATTGAATTTTTTGTATACGAATCCAGGCTGACTTGCAAAATTGTCTGTACTAAAATGATTCTGTAAAATTCGCTCAAGCACTGAAAATTAACTGGATCAAAGCAGCGTGTAAAAGTAAAGCATCTAAGCAAAAGTTGGAACTAATTCTTTCTTGTGTAATGGTTCTAACATAGTTCTAACATGATTCCATGAGACTTTTTTGTTTATGTTTATGAGAGATGTTTATACAAAGCCTGTTTGGTTCCACTTTATTTTAGTCCAACTGATGTCAAAATACGTTTTGAGTGCTTTATTTTTTGCCGTTTCTACTCACTTCTGTTCTGCAGGGGATTTTGTTGCTGTTGGATAGCAACCTCGTCCCCAGGGCCTTTTGTCATATTGGGACAAGGCTCCGGGGACAAGGTTGTGTGCCTTTTGGAAAATGTAATGAAAATTCAGATAGGATGGCAGGACCCTTTCTTGTGGAAAACTTACCTTATTTTGACATTCCTGGAAAACAATAGAAGTGCTGTTTTTGAAGCAACCACATACTTTGCCCTTTTCTGCCATCAATCAGCAATCAGGTGTTAGATTGACTAAAACAAGGTCTCAAACTCTAAGTTAAAGCTTTGCCTTCGCAGCTGTGTAGAATTAGAGATAATTGAATTTACAGCCACACAAGCGGAGCACTATTTTTTGGGGGCACCCTTTATTACAACAGGTTCATTGTTTGTTTTGTGGAATTTTTTGTGAACTGTAACAAGTATTAGAATGTCTGTAGTAATCTTTTTACTCATTTAGGTCAAGCAAGATATATTTCGCAAACTGGAAATGACACAAACAATGATTGCAGAAAGCAAACAAGACCTTGTGAATCTTTAGCCCATGGAGTTTTGCAAAGTATAGAAAATGAAACTATTGCTATTTCTGGAACAGTTAAAGGAATTAATCAGGAAAAGCAAAAGGAGAAAAGTTATGAAGAATCTGATTTGCGAAGAGAATTTGAAAATAAAAGTAAAAATGCACCAATTCTAATAGTGAAGTCACTTAATTTTGTTGGGATTGGCCCAAACCCAACAATAACAATATCTTCAGAGCTTTTTTCGTTCATTGCAGGCCATAACACAAAGCAAATAATTGTATCCTTTAGTGACTTGCACTTTACTGAGGGTGAAGAGCACTTGATGGAGAAAAGCAAATCTTGTACGCCATCTTCCCATGGCCTAATGATATTAAAAGGTGCAAGTGTACGGATAACGAATTGCACATTGAATCGACTTTGCACCGGGTTACATGTCATTGGGTTCAGCGATGGTTTAACGGAAATCAACATTGCAGATACCACAGTAACTAATGTGCATTATACAGTATACTCGAAGAATATGACTTTGATTAACCTAGAAATGAGAAGAACGAGTATAATCGGAGAGACTGATTCCAATGTTCCTTACTACGCGATTACGCTGATTATCATAAATGCTGCCGTTGTAAATATTGTTAATTGTTACTTTCATAAAGTAAACGAAGCTATTGCCATTTCATTGCATCGTAAATGGCTTAAAATGAAGGTTTCCAGTTGCGTGTTTGAAGAGAACTCAGGCCAGAGCATATTACTCAGCTTTGCTCCATCTGTCGAAACGAAGAACTGTAGGATTCATTTGGACGGCCTAAGTTTCATAAACAATGATGGTGGTTTCGCATCTTCTGTCCATCTCATACATTCTTGGGACACCAAGGAAAGACAGTTTGCACCATCACCGAATATTCTGCTAACCAAGTCACTCTTTCAAGACAATTACGCCCAAGCATTTTTCGGTGCCATTTATGCGGACGGGGTTGATCTCGAGGTTAAAGACACTAATTTCTACAACAATACTGCCGGAAACGAGGCCATTGCCATACAAGCTTTTGGCGGTGCTATTTTTGTAGAGGCACGTACAAGGGTCGAAGTATCGAATTGTTCTTTCGAGAATAACACATGCTCTGGGTTCGGTGGGGCGATCTTTTCACGAGGGAGCTTCGCAGCATTGCATTCTCGTTTTTCAGGCTCAACGCATGATTCTGTGATACCACTGTTAGGTGACATACTGTACGCAACGGCTGGTCTTTTATTAGAAAACACAACATGGTACCCAGGCAAATCACGTCGCTCAAAATCTGCAATATGGCATCCAGGAAGCCCGACTTTAGAACCATGGCATATACGAATCCGGGGACATTTTACTGTGTATTGTCCGGTCGGACACAACATAACTGGACATGGTATTATCAGAAAGCCCGGAATGCTGACAGACCGGATGTCAATGGGATGTCAGTCATGTCCTAGAAATCAGTATAGTCTTCAATCAGGGTATCTGCGTGTACAGACTAAAAAAGATCAGGTCATCAAACGGGACATTGTTAATGCGTATTGCTTTTGGTGTCGCTATGGAGGAGTTTGTGAAGACGGTAAAATAAAAGCAAAGGCTAATTACTATGGTTATATGTCTGGAAAACCTGTGGAGGTGCGTTTTATCTCATGTCCTTTTGGTTACTGTTGCCAGGGTGACGAATGTCGATCATATGATTCTTGCAGTCCGCTTCGAAGAGGGAAGATTTGCGGATCATGTGTTGCCGGAACAACAGAGAATCTATTGAGCGCAAAATGCAGCCGGGTTGAAAATTGCAATGATAAATGGTTTTGGTTTGTATACTTTCCGTTTGGCTTTGTGTATATTTGGTTTTTCATGTATTTGGATAAAATAAGTGGATTTTTCAAGGGACAGGTTGTATGGTGGGAGCAGAATTTGGTGAATTCGAAGGACATTGATGAAACTAATAAAAACATAGCAGGTAATGATAGTGAAAGGAAAGAGGGTGCTGAAAAGGAACATCCTAGTCATGGTCAAGAGGAGCAAAGAGCTGAATCTGAATTGTGTGGTGTTGTAAATAGTGGGGAAGCACGGGCGATAGACAATGCACACTCTAAAGACCTTACTTTGACTCAAAATGCATACAGAAGTGAAGAACAGAACAGCCAAGATTCTGTTGATTCAAATTTAGAGAAACCAGAAGCAGAAACAATAAGGCACGGTGAAGCAGAAAGATCCACAAAGTTAGAAAACAAGGATGGTGATTCGCTACGAATCAATGCTTCTGACGACATGGAAAGGCAGAAGAGAACCAGTGACCCCTTCAGTGATGTCATCAACATAACATTCTATTTCTACCAAATGGTTCTTATAATTCGTGACCACGACAACGTCATTTTAACGCACACTATTGCTATGCTCAAAGCTATTTCAACGAGTGTTTTCACATTCTCTCTCGATCCTGAGTCCACTTTGTCTTTGTGTCCATTTGATGGACTGACTCCTGTGTCCAAAAACATCCTTGTCCGGTCATTTGCCATCTATGTTATTGTCCTGTTAATTCTCATGAATTTATGGAATAACCTCTATAACTTTATGGCCGAAAGACTGTGCTCCCACCGGGCATTAAGCCCTGAAACTCCGTTTCGTGTTCGCATGCGAGTAACAACAATCCAGATTCTTCTACTTGCCTACTCAACGATAACATATATGATAATGAATCTTGTGAATTGTGTTCCAATAAATGGTGAACTTGTTCTGTACATGGATGGAACAGTTAAATGCTTCATATGGTGGCAAGTTATTGCATTACTCTTCACAATATTCTGGCTGGTACCCTTTCCATTCGCACTGGTTTTTGGAATCAATCGACTGGGCCTAAATCGCATGACATACAATCAGTTTATTGCAAGCTTGACTTTCCCAGTTTGTTTTCTTTGCTGGTTAGCTTTCAAAGGATGCTTTAGAAAGACCTACAAAAGTCTAGAAATGCCACACACAACAAGTGCAACTCAAACTTTTCCAAGTCCTGTATCGGAAGAAATTTCAATAGAAGAAATCTTGCGAAGATTTGAAGCTCCCTTCAAAGGCGAGCGAACCGACAATGGGCGAATGTGTCCCGTTTTGATGGGAAGTCAGCCTGGTTTCTGGCAAGGAATGATGATACTAAGAAGGCTCATCATTATAATGTTATTCACATTTGTCAACAGTCCTGTCACTCGTCTTTATTGCATTTTCCTAGCCTGCCTCTTATTCCTCATGCACCATCTTACTTACTTACCATACAAGAATGGAATTGTGAATCTATTCGAGACATTCTCCTCCGCAACTTTAGTAGTTTTCTGTAGCATAAATCTTTTCTTTGCGTATAGTTATGTGAGTAATGTCCCGCCAGAGAGCGCTGACGACAGAATTAGTTTGATTTTCGATTGGATTGAAGTCATAATTTTAGTCCTTTTACCAGTTTTATTTATCTTATCTTTATTTGTTATGTTTATAGCAAGATGTGTTGTTGTATTAGCAAAATGCAGTTTTTGGAATAAGAATTAGTAGCTATCAGATGCACAACATTTTCTCTGTCAACTTTGTCTGTTAAAATATGAACGAACCATATTCTGATAAAGTACTGGGCGACCTAGCTTGCGCGCAGACTCTACTGATTCCGTGAAGAAAAGTGAGGTTCCTCCTCTAGTAGAGTCTGTGCATCAGCAACACAAAGCCTTTCCAAAGTCACGTGTGGTTCCTAGGCTCGAGGAACCAGACCTCATTGGTGGAAAGAGATCTCTATTGTTCTCTTTTAGTTTAATTGATTGATAAACATCTTTAGGAATTCTAGTAATAATTCTTATTGAATTAGATTCAATGGGGCAGCAGTAAGTAGGATTAGAAATAAAGTAATCAAAACACAACCACACAATAGAATTTGTTTGGCAAGGTTTGCCTGTGCTGATATCAGCAGACTCGCTTTGTGTCACTGATTCACAGACTCTACTGGACGAGGAACCTCCCTTCTCTTCAGGGAATCAGTTGAGTCTGCACGCAGGCTATGGGCGACCCAGGAAAAGTTCCCATTTGAAAAAATAGCACCATGTATACTGCACAGATTTGAATGATTCAAATTTCAGGTAAAGGCCAAAAGAAATCGAAGTATTTTGATGATTTTTCTCACTGTTTTACCAGCAGTAAATGGATTCGTAAATTCACTTGATTTTTCAGACAGCAGCGAGTAGTGCAAATTATGGTTATAATTGATATACAAATAAAAAGATATTCATACATAAGTAATAAGAACAGCAGGAGTAATACCTACCTCCCAATTGTCTCGCTAGCTTCGGTTTTGCAGGGTGTTGTAGAAAGGTTACAGGATTGGTGGACTTGCCCAAGTCTCTTCCGCGTATCAAAACTACCTCTGCGAAGGAGAGAGGGAGAAAGCGGAAGACTCCCGCTTTCCTTTTCTCTCTCCTTCGCAGGGGCATTCTCTTTCGAATGACTGCTTTTTGTGGGTTTTAACACACGAGATGTGGGTTTTAACACGGGAGAGATTTGGGCAAGTCCACAGGATTGGCAATAATTCATAGGATTATAATGATCTGCTCCACTTGTGCTGGATACCGTATCTGTCTTGGCTTCGGAGCGGCATGTCATGGTCAGGCTTCGCAGGGGTATATAACGGCTAATATAGTTTCCTGTGAGGGTAAAATAATGTAACTGACAAAGGTCTCTCATGTCTTCCACTGACTCTACACAACTCATCAGCTAAAGACCTACTCAGGATATTTCTGGGCTTTAATTTTAGTATATCTCTTTGTAAGTAGGTGCCCCCTGCTTTGCAAAATGACTGAAAAAGGGCCTAAAACATTGATCAAATCGTAAGGATTCTCCTTACACAGAAGGTGAGGGTGAAGGTGAAGTTGCGGTTTTTAGCGCCAAGCGCTGGGATCGCAGAAGTAGCTAAGCGCTAATTGAATCCGCGACCCCTTGTCATGACGCTCAAGTGGTGAGGCCCTATCGCGTCTCGAACCCACTCCGCCTGACTGTTCTGGCTTCAAAGTCAGAGGATTACACCACTGCGCCACAACACAAAACCTACAGAACAATAAGCAATGGGCGTTTCACCTCTCTCAAGTCTTATACGACATCAATTATCAGACAACTACTAAAGATTTTCAGTCCGATGGCAATGAATTATAGCAATTATACAGTGGATATCTCTCACCCATGAACAATTGGTTTTTTCCTTATTGATCTCTGCGAGCTGTCAAGTGTAATTTGATCAATGTTTTATCAGCTAAAAGCTTTTTATGAGACCCAAAAACATCAAATATAAAATCTTGAAACTGAGAAATTGAGAAACCACTGCTATGGTGATACTAATTTAGATTCATTCATGTAAAGTAATAATTACTTTTCAAATCCTTTAATTTCTAACTCCAGATCTCGGGACACAGATAGAGAATACACAGATTCAATTCCATGCAATCTGAGTAGATGATAAAAACCATTTTCTCATAATGAGTACCAATAAGAGGGTATCAAACTAAGAAATAAACAATCAGAATCATGTTATAATTTCTCCTATTTCCACAAAACCTACTTAATAACTCCAAGATTTTATAAATAGATGACAGACGCCAAGAAAACCAAAAGTGGAGCAACCTACAATTGAAACTCACCCGCAACTGTTGCAATAAAAAGAATACCTAGTTGCAGGGGAAACAATGTTTTTGATGATAAAGTTTTCTAACAGGTTTCATTGCTATCTTTCCTTGCTCCACACATCTACAAAATTTAGATATTTCTCCAAAGATTTCCCAGCTTAGAACTTTACCTCCTTAAACCTCATATGTGGAGACAGAACTCTTTACTTAAAAGAATTTCAGATGTAGCAATCAAGACAGGCCCATCGGGGAACGAAATTCATATTGGAAGGGGGGCTAAAAGAGGTGCGAGCGTAGCGAGCAAAGACGGGAGTCCGAGGGCTTGCCCCTGAGAAAATTTTCATGACCAAGCCCTTTAAATCGTTGGAAAGCGCCCCATTTTTAGAAAATGTGCCATTAACGGAAGCAAAGGATCACGACTAATGAGAGTCTTTCCATGAAAATTTTGGAATTTTAGACTTGTATTACAACAAAAGATATTGCATTTTTGATAGCTTCCTTGAATATGTACGAGTTTGAACCTTCATTCCTACGACCTTGACTTTTACAGTCTTTTTCACTTATAAAATCAGCAAAATATATCAAATTATTGGGGGGGGGCTGAAGCCCCCGAAGCTACCCACTTCCGACGGGCCTGCAAGATGATCTTCCAAGAAAGTTTTGGCTCATCTTCCCAATTACTCACCAGAATTAATCACAACAGCATATCACATTCGAGTACCAAAGTACTGCTCCTTCTCTGAAGTGGTTGTTTCAACAAAATGTCGTTTCCATTAACAATATGCAGTGCAAAAAAGCCATGCAATTGATATCCCAATGCAGTGCTTCCAGCGATCATATTCTTAGCTTGACTAAAACCCTTGCATCTATACCACTATATCAATATAAATAGAATCATCAGAAACCCACCAAATTTAGCGTAAAAGGCTGGGATGGGTATCTCTGTGTTGTCGTGTTTAACTTTTTGCCTTTCTGTCTGCCATTATTCAGCTAACATTTGATTGCATCAGCCTTGACAGCATACACTAGTAACCTTCACATAAATTCGAGTTGCTGAGTTATGTTTTTAACAAAGTTTTTTTGTTACCTGATTGGAAAAATTTTCAAAGGAATTTGAAAAAAATAATTATTCAACTAAGTCAAATGAATAGATCTGGGAATTCATCACAGAATCTGGGATGGCAGAAAACTTGTTCTGCCATGATCTGCGAAACTGATGGGAATGTTCCATGAATAAAAAATATCGAGTAAATAGGTGTGGGAAGCCATGAGAATATTGCTGATAACGATGACAACTCAATTGAATAGATGTGAGAATTCATCCCAATATCTGAGATGCAAAAAAAACATGTTCTACTATGATCTGTGAAACTGACGAAATAATCGAAAAATGAAAAAAATCGATAAATATCGAGGAGAAGTCAAGTCAATGGATGTGAGAATTCATCACAGAATCTGGGATGCCAAAAACATGTACTACTATGATCTGCTAAATTGATGGAATATTCCATGAATCATAAAACATCGATTAAGAAGGTGTTGGAAAGCATCACAAGATTAAAAGTATCAAAGAGAACTAGATTCAATAGATGTTAGAATTCATCACAAAACCTGGGATGTTAGAAAACATGTACTTCTATGATCTATAAAATTGCTACAATATTCCATTAGTCAAAAACATCGATTGCAGAAGCGTGGGAAGAACTCAAATCAAAATATTACAGATATTAAAGAGAAATCAATTGAAGACAGGTGACAATTCATCACAGAATCTCGAATGTTAATAAACATGTACTAAAATAATCTATTAAATCGATGGAATATTCCATGATTCAAAAAACATCGATTGAAGATGGGTGGGAATCCCTCAGAAAATTACTGATATCAAAGAGAACTCAATTGATAACTGTGACAATTCATCACAGAATCTGGGATGTTAAAAAACATGTACTACTATGAACAAATAAATTCACTGAATATTCCATTAACCAAAAAACATGGATTGAAAAAGCGAAGAACCCTCAGAATATCACACATATCAAAGAAAAGTCAATTGAATCAAAAAGAGAATTCATCACAGAATCTAGGATGTTTGAAAACATCCACTTATATAATACAAGCACTTGATAATTTCAAGAAAATAACTATTTAAATCTAGTCAATGGATGTGGCAACTCAACAAAGGGTAAAAAGCATCAAAAACATCATTTCGTCTGTGGAAGTGGAGATTCAACAAAGGGTTAAAAAAATGTCTATAACATCACTTCGATCGATGTTGGAAATGACCAGAGACCTAGAGATGCACGAAAACCTCTGTTCATTAGATGTGAGAATTCATCACAGAATCTGGGCTGTTTAAAAACATCTACTACAAGCTCTTAATAAATTAAAGAAAAACACTATTTTGATAAATTCTATGGATGTGGCATTTCAACAAAGGGTAATAAACGTCTGAAATATCATATCGATCTATGTTGGTAATGAAAAGAGACTTAGAGATGCACGAAAAATAATAATCCTTAGATGTGAGAATTCATCACAGAATCTGGGATGTTTAAAAACATCTACTACAAGCTCTTACTAAATTAAAGAAAAACACTTTGAAAATATATTGCATTGACGTTGCAATTCAGCAAAGGGTAGAATACGTCTAAAACATCATTTCGATCTACGTTGGCAATGAACAGAGACTTAGAGATGTACCAAAACTTCTGTTCATTAGATGTTAGAATTCATCACAGAATCTGGGATGTTTAAAATCATCTACTACAAGCTCTTACTAAATCAAAGAAAAACTCTCTTTGGATCGATTCCATGGATGTGGCATATCAAAAAAGGGTAGAAAATCTTTAAAACAGCATTTCGATCGACGTTGGCAATGAACAGAGAATTTGAGATGCACGAAAACTTCCAACCATTAGATGTGAGAATTCATCACAAATCTGAGATGTTTAAAAACATCTACTTCAAGTACATCATAAACTAACAAAGAACACTTTGAAAATGTATGGCATTGATGTGGCAATTCAGCATAGGGTAGAACATTTTAAAAATATCATTTCGATCGATTTTGGTAATGAACAGAGAATTAGAGATGCACAAAAACTTTTATTCATTAGATGTGAGAATTCATCACAGAATCTGGGATGTTTAAAAACATCTACTGCAAGTACTTCATAAACTAATGAAAAAGACTATTAAAAAATATTGCATGGATCTGGTAATTAAGCAAAGGGTAGAATGCGTCTAAAACATCATTTCTATCGATGTTGGCAATGAACAGAGAATTAGAGATGAACAAAAACTTCTTTTAATTAGATGTGAGAATTCATCACAGAATCTGGGATGTTTAAAAACATCTGCTGCAAGCCTTAATAAATTGAGGAAAAAACAATATTTGGATCTATTCCATGGATTTGCCATGTCAGAAAAGGGTTAAAAACCTTTAAAACATCATTTCAATCGATGTTGGCAATGAACAGAGAATTAGAGATGCACGAAAACTTCCTTTGATTAGATGTGAGAAATCATCACAGAATCTGGGATGTTTAAAAATATCTACTACAAGCCTTAATAAATTGAGGATACAACACTATTTGGATCGATTCCATGGATGTGGCATTTCAAAAAAGGGTAAAAACCTTTAAAACATGATTTCGATTGATGTTGGGAATGAACAGAGAATTTGAGATGCACGAAATATTCTATTCATTAGATGTGAGAATTCATCACAGAATCTGGGATGTTTAAAAACATCAACTGCAAGCACTTAATAAACTAACGAAAAACACTTTGAAAATATATTGAATTAATGTTGCATTTCAGCAAAAGGTAAAAAACGTCTAAAACTTCATTTCGATCGATGTTGGTAATGTAAAAAGACCTAAAGATGCAAGAAAACTTCTATTCATGAGATATGAGAGTTCATCACAAAATCTGGGATGCTTAAAAACAGCTACTGCAAGTACTTCAGAAACTAACGAAAAAACAATTAAAATCTACTGCATGGATATGACAATTTTGCAAAGGGTAGAAAACGTATAAATATCATTTTGATCGATGTTGGGAATGAATAGAGTCTTAGAGATGCACAAAAACTTGTATTCATTAGATTGGAAACTTTATCACAGAATCTGGGATGTTTAAAAACATATACTACAAGGTCTTAATAAAGTGAAGAAAAACACTATTCTGATCGATTCCATGGATGTGGCTGTTCTGAAAAAGGTAAAGAAAGTCTAAAATATAATATCGATTTATGTGGGCAATGAACAGAGAATTAGAGATGCAGGAGATTATCTATTCATTAGATGTTATAATTCTTCACAGAGGATTGGATGTTTAAAAACATCTACTGCAGGCACTTAACAAACTAACAAAAAACACTATTAAAATCTATTGCATAGATGTGACAATTCAGCAAAGGGTAGAAAACGTCTGAAATATCATATCAATCTATATTGGTTATGCAAGAGACTTAGACATGCACGAAAAATAATATTCCTTAGATGTGAGAATTCATCACAGAATCTGGGATTTTTAAAAACATCTACTACAAGCTTATACTAACCTAAAGAAAAACACTTTGGAAATATATTGCATTGAGGTAGGAATTCAGCAAAGGGTAGAATACGTCTAAAACATCATTACGATCGACGTTGGCAATGAACAGAAACTTAGAGATGCAAGAAAACTTATATTCATTAGATGTGAGAATTCATCACAGAATCTGGGATGTTTAAAAACATCTACTCCAAGCACTTAACAAACTAACGAAAAACACTATTAAAATCTATTGTATTGATGTGACAAGTCAGCAAAGAGCAGAAAACGTCTAAAACATTATTTCGATCGATTGGGCAATAAATATAGACTTATAGATGCAAGAAGACTTCTATTCATTAGATGTGAGAATTCATCACAGAGTCTTGGATGTTCAAAAACATCTACTACAAGCCTTAATAAATTGAGGAAAAACCACTATTTGCATCGATTCCAAGGATTTGGCATTTCAAAAAGGTTAACAAAAATTTTAAAAAACCATTTCGATCGATGTTGGCAATGAACAGAGAATTAGAGATGCAAGAAAACTGCTATTCATTAGATGTGAGAATTCATCACAAAATCTGAGATGTTTAAAAACATATAGTCCAAACTGTTAATAAATTGAAGAAAAACACTATTTTGATCGATTCCATGGATGTGGCATTTCAAAAAAGGGTAAAAAAAGTCTAAAATATCATATCGATCTAAGTGGGCAATGAACAGAGACTTAGAGATGCACGAAAACTTCTATTCATTAGATGTTAGAATTCATCACAGTATCTGGGATGTTCAAAAACATCTACTACAAGCTCATACTAAACTAAAGAAAAGCACTTTGAAAATATTTTGCATTGATTTGGCAATTCAGCAAAGGGTAGAATACGTCTAAACCATCATTTCGATCGACGTTGGCAATGAACAGAGACTTAGAGATGCACTAAAACTTCTATTCATTAGATGTGAGAATTCATCACAGAATCTTGGATGTTTAAAAACATCTACTACAAGCCTTAAAAAATTGAGGAAAAAACACTATTTGGATCGATTCCATAGATTCGGCATTTCATAAAAAAGGTTGTCAATCGTCTAAAACATCATTTTGATGGATGTTGGCCATGAACAGAGATGTGAGAATTCATCACAGAATCTGGGATGTATTCATTAGATGTGAGAATTCATCACAGAATCTGGGATGTATAAAAACATCTACTACAAGCTCTTACTAAATTAAAGAAAAACACTTTGAAAATATATTGCATTGATGTGGCAATTCAGCAAAGGGTAGAATACGTCTAAAACATCATTTCGATCTACGTTGGCAATGAACAGAGACTTGGAGATGCACCAAAACTTCTGTTCATTAGATATGAGAGTTCATCACAAAATCTGAGATGTTTAAAAACATCTACTTCAAGTACTTCATAATCTAACGAAAAAGACTATTAAAATCTATTGCATGGATGTGGAAATTCAGCAAAGGGTAGAATGCGTCCAAAACATCATTTTACTCGATGTTGGCAATGAACAGAGAATTAGAGATGCACAAAAACTTCTTTTCATTAGATGTGAGAATTCATCACAGAATCTGGGATGTTTAAAACCATCTACTACAAGCCGTAATAAATTTAGGAAAAAACACTACTTGGATTGATTCCATGGATTTGGCATTTCAAAAATGGGTAAAAACCTCTAAAACATCATTTCGATCGATTGGGCAATAAATATAGACTTATAGATGCAAGAAGACTTCTATTCATTAGATGTGAGAATTCATCACAGAGTCTTGGATGTTTAAAAACATCTACTACAAGCCTTAATAAATTGAGGAAAAGCCACTATTTGCATCGATTCCAAGGATTTGGCATTTCAAAAAGGTTAACAAAAATTTTAAAAAATCATTTCGATCGATGTTGGCAATGAACAGAGAATTAGAGATGCAAGAAAACTGCTATTCATTAGATGTGAGAATTCATCACAAAATCTGAGATGTTTAAAAACATATAGTACAAACTGTTAATAAATTGAAGAAAAACACTATTTTGATCGATTCCATGGATGTGGCATTTCAAAAAAGGGTAAAAAAAGTCTAAAATATCATATCGATCTAAGTGGGCAATGAACAGAGACTTAGAGATGCACGAAAACTTCTATTCATTAGATGTTAGAATTCATCACAGTATCTGGGATGTTTAAAAACATCTACTACAAGCTCATACTAAACTAAAGAAAAACACTTTGAAAATATTTTGCATTGATTTGGCAATTCAGCAAAGGGTAGAATACGTCTAAACCATCATTTCGATCGACGTTGGCAATGAACAGAGACTTAGAGATGCACTAAAACTTCTATTCATTAGATGTGAGAATTCATCAAAGAATCTCTGATGTTTAAAAACATCTACTACAAGCCTTAAAAAATTGAGGAAAAAACACTATTTGGATCGATTCTATAGATTTGGCATTTCATAAAAAAGGTTGTCAATCGTCTAAAACATCATTTTGATGGATGTTGGCCATGAACAGAGATGTGAGAATTCATCACAGAATCTGGGATGTATTCATTAGATGTGAGAATTCATCACAGAATCTGGGATGTATAGAAACATCTACTACAAGCTCTTACTAAATTAAAGAAAAACACTTTGAAAATATATTGCATTGATGTGGCAATTCAGCAAAGGGTAGAATACGTCTAAAACATCATTTCGATCTACGTTGGCAATGAACAGAGACTTGGAGATGCACCAAAACTTCTGTTCATTAGATATGAGAGTTCATCACAAAATCTGAGATGTTTAAAAACATCTACTTCAAGTACTTCATAATCTAACGAAAAAGACTATTAAAATCTATTGCATGGATGTGGAAATTCAGCAAAGGGTAGAATGCGTCTAAAACATCATTTTACTCGATGTTGGCAATTAACAGGGAATTAGAGATGCACAAAAACTTCTTTTCATTAGATGTGAGAATTCATCACAGAATCTGGGATGTTTAAAACCATCTACTACATGCCGTAATAAATTTAGGAAAAAACACTACTTGGATTGATTCCATGGATTTGGCATTTCAAAAATGGGTAAAAACCTCTAAAACATCATTTCGATCGACGTTGGCATTGAACATAGACTTCAAGATGCACGAAAACTTCTATTCATTAGATGTGAGAGTTCATAACAAAATCTAGGATGTTTAAAATCATCTACTGCAAGTACTTCATTAACTAACGAAAAACACTATCAAAATGCATCGCATTGATGTGAGAATTCAGCAAAGGGTAGAAAACGTCCAAAACATCACTTTAATCGATGTTGACCATGAATAGGGACTTAGAATGTAAAAAAACCTCTATTCATAATATGTGAGAATTCATCACAGAATTTGGGATGTTTATAAACATCTACTGCAAGCACTTCATAAACTAACGAAAACACCATTAAAATCTATTGCATGGATGTGACAATTCAGCAAAGGGTAGAATGCATCTAAAACATCATTTCTATTGATGTTGGCAATGAACAGAGACTTAGAGATGCACAAGAACTTCTATTCAATAGATGTGAGAATTCATCACAGAATCTGGGATGTTTAAAAACATCTACTACGGGTCTTAATGAATTGAGGAAAAACTACTATTTGGATCGATTCCATGTATTTGGCATTTCAAAACAGGGTAGAAAATCTTTAAAACAGCATTTCGATCGACGTTGGCAATGAACAGAGAATTAGAGATGCACGAAAACTTCTATTCATTAGATGTGAGAATTCATCACAGAATCTTGGAAGCTTAAGAACATCTACTACAAGCATTTAATAATCTAACAAAAAACACTTTCAAAATATAATGCATTGCTGTGGCAATTCATAAAAGGGTAGAAGACGTCTAAAATATCCTTTTGATCGATGTTGGCAATGAACAGAGACTTCAAGATGCACAAAAACATCTATTCATTATATATGAGAATTCATCACAGAACCTGCGATGTTTAAAAACATCTACTGCAAGTACTTCATAAACTAATGAAAAAGACTATTAAAAAATATTGTATGGATGTGGCAATTCAGCAAAGGGTAGAATGCGTCTAAAACGTCATTTCTATCGATGTTTGCAATGAACAGAGACTTCATGATGCACGCAAACGTCTTTTCATTAGATGTGAGAATTCATCACAGAATCTGGGATGTTTAAAAACATCTACAATAAGCCTTAATAAATTGAGAAAGAAACACTATTTGGATCGATTCCATGGATTTTTCATTTCAAAAATGGGTAAAAGCCTCTAAAACATCATTTAGATCGACGTTGGCAATGAATAGAGACTTAAAGATGCAAGAAAACTTCTATTCATTATATGTGAGAATTCATCACAGAATCTGGGATGTTTAAAACCATCTACTGCAAGCACTTAACAAACTAACGAAAAACACTATTAAAATCCATTGGATGGATGTGACAATTCATCAAAGGGTATAAAACGTCGAAACATCACTTTGATCGATGTTGGCAATTAATATGGACTTAGAGATGCAAGAAAACTTCTAGTCATTAGATGATAGAATTCATCACAGAATCTGGGATGTTTAAAAACATCTACTGCAAGCACTTAACTAACTAACCAAAAACACTATTAAAATCTATTGCATGGATGTGACAATTCAGCAAAGGGTAGAAAACATCTAAAACATTACTTCGATCGATTAGGCAATTAATAGGGATTTATAGATGCAAGAAGACTTCTATTCATTAGATGTGAGAATTCATCACAGATTCAGGGATGCTTAAAAACATCTACTGCAAGCCTTAATAAATTGAGGAAAAAACACTATTTCGATCGATTCAATGGATTTGGCATTTCAAAAAATGGTAAAAATTCTTTAAAATATCATTTCGATCGATGTTGGAAATGAAAAGAGAATAAGAGATGCACGAAAACGTCTATTCATTAGATGTAAGAATTCATCCCAGATTCTGGGATGTTTAAAAACATCTGCTGCAAGCCTTAATAAATAGAGGAAAAAACAATATTTGGATCGATTCAATGGCTTTGGCATTTCAAAAAATGATAAAAATCATATAAAACGTCATTTCGATCGATGTTGGCAATGAACAGAGAATAAGAGATGCACGAAAACTTCTATTCATTAAATGTGAGATTTCAACAAAGAATCTGGGATGTTTAAAAACATCTACTGCAAGTACTTCATAAACTAATGAAAAAGACTATTAAAAAATATTGCATGGATGTGGCAAATCAGCAAAGGGTAGAATGCGTCTAAAATTCCATTTCTATCGATGTTGGCAATGAACAGAGACTTAGAGAAGCACAAAAACTTCTATTCATTAGATGAGAGAAGTGATCACCGAATCTGGTATGTTTAAAAACATCTACTGCAAGTACTTCATAAACTAATGAAAAAGACTATTAAAAAACTTTGCATGGATGTGGCAGTTCAGCAAAGGGAACAATGTGTCTAAAGCATCAATTCTATCGATGTTGGCAATGAACAGAGACTTCATGATGCACGCAAACGTCTTTTCATTAGATGTGAGAATTCATCACAGAATCTGGGATGTTTAAAAACATCTACTACAAGCTCTTGATAAATTGAAGAAAAACACTATTTTCATGGATTCCATAGATGTGGCATTTCAACAAAGGGTAAAAAACGTCTGAAATATCATATCGATCTATGTTGGTAATAAAAAGAGAGTTAGAGATGCACGAAAAATGATATTCCTTAGATGTGAGAATTCATCACAGAATCTGGAATGTTTAAAAACATCTACTACGAGCACTTAATATACTAACGAAAAACACTATTTAAATCTATTGCATGGATGTGGCAATTCAGCAAAGGGTAGAATATGACGAAAACATCATTTCGATCGATGTTGGAAATGAACAGAGACTTAGAGATGCACGAAAACTTCTATTCATTAGATGTTAGAATTCATCACAGAATCTGGGATGTTTAAAGACATCTACTACAAGCTCTTACTAAATTAAAGAAAAACACTTTGAAAATATATTGCATTGATGTAGCAATTCAGCAAAGGGTAGAATGCGTCTAAAACATCATATCGATCGACGTTGGCAATAAACAGAGAATTAGAGATGCACTAAAACTTCCTATAATTAGATGTTATAATTCATCACAGAATCTGGGATGTTTAAAGACATCTACTACAAGCTCTTACTAAATTAAAGAAAAACATTTTGAAAATATATTGCATGGATGTTGCAATTCAGCAAAGGGTAGAATATGACGAGAACATCATTTCGATCGATGTTGGCAATGAACCGAAATTTAGAGATGCACGAAAAATGATATTCCTTAGATGTGAGAATTCATCACAGAATCTGGAATGTTTAAAAACATCTACTACGAGCACTTAATATACTAACGAAAAACACTATTTAAATCTATTGCATGGATGTGGCAATTCAGCAAAGGGTAGAATATGACGAAAACATCATTTCGATCGATGTTGGAAATGAACAGAGACTTAGAGATGCACGAAAACTTCTATTCATTAGATGTTAGAATTCATCACAGAATCTGGGATGTTTAAAGACATCTACTACAAGCTCTTACTAAATTAAAGAAAAACACTTTGAAAATATATTGCATGGATGTGGCAATTCAGCAAAGGGTAGAATGCGTTTAAAACATCATTTCGATCGACGTTGGCAATGAACAGAGACTTAGAGATGCACGAAAACTTCTATTCATTAGATGTTAGAATTCATCACAGTATCTGTGATGTTTAAAAACATCTACTACAAGCTCTTACTAAATTAAACAAAAACATTTTGAAAATATATTGCATGGATGTGGCAATTCAGCAAAGGGTACAATGCGTCTGAAAAATCATTTTGATCGATTTTGGCAATGAACAGAAACGTAGAGATGCACGAAAACTTCTATTCATTAGATGTTAGAATTCATCACAGTATCTGTGATATTTAAAAACTTTTACGACAAGCTCTTACTAAATTAAAGAAAAACATTTTGAAAATATATTGCTTGGATGTGGCAATTCAGAAAAGGGTAGAATGCGTCTAAAACATCATTTCGATCGATGTTGGCAATGAACAGAGCATTACAATTACACAAAAGCTTCTTTTCATTAGATGTGAGAATTCATCACAGAATTTGGGATGTTTGAACACATCTACTACTAGCACTTAATAAACTAACGAAAAACACTATTAAAATCTATTGCATGGATTTTGCAATTCAGCAAAGGGTATAATGCGGATAAAACATCATTTCGATCGATATTGGCAATGAACAGAGACTTCATGATGCACGCAAACGTCTTTTCATTAGATGTGAGAAGTCATCACAGAATCTGGGATGTTTAAGAACATCCAATACAAGCTCTTGATAAATTGCAGAAAAACACTATTTTCATGGATTCCATAGATGTGGCATTTCAACAAAGGGTAAAAAACGTCTGAAATATCATATCGATCTATGTTGGTAATAAAAAGAGAGTTAGAGATGCACGAAAAATAATAATCCTTAGATGTTAAAATTCATCACAGAATCTGGGATGTTTAAAAACATCTACTACGGGCACTTAATATACTAACGAAAAACAATATTTAAATCTATTGCATGGATGTGGCAATTCAGCAAAGGGTAGAATATGATGAGAACATCATTTCGATCGATGTCGGAAATGAACAGAGACTTAGAGATGCACGAAAACTTCTATTCATTAAATGTTAGAATTCATCACAGAATCTGGGATGTTTAAAGACATCTACTACAAGCTCTTACTAAATTAAAGAAAAACACTTTGAAAATATATTGCATGGATGTGGCAATTCAGCAAAGGGTAGAATGCGTTTAAAACATCATTTCGATCGACGTTGGCAATGAACAGAGACTTAGAGATGCACGAAAACTTCTATTCATTAGATGTTAGAATTCATCACAGTATCTGTGATGTTTAAAAACATCTACTACAAGCTCTTACTAAATTAAACAAAAACATTTTGAAAATATATTGCATGGATGTGGCAATTCAGCAAAGGGTACAATGCGTCTGAAAAATCATTTTGATCGATTTTGGCAATGAACAGAAACGTAGAGATGCACGAAAACTTCTATTCATTAGATGTTAGAATTCATCACAGTATCTGTGATATTTAAAAACTTTTACGACAAGCTCTTACTAAATTAAAGAAAAACATTTTGAAAATATATTGCTTGGATGTGGCAATTCAGAAAAGGGTAGAATGCGTCTAAAACATCATTTCGATCGATGTTGGCAATGAACAGAGCATTACAATTACACAAAAGCTTCTTTTCATTAGATGTGAGAATTCATCACAGAATTTGGGATGTTTGAACACATCTACTACTAGCACTTAATAAACTAACGAAAAACACTATTAAAATCTATTGCATGGATTTTGCAATTCAGCAAAGGGTATAATGCGGATAAAACATCATTTCGATCGATATTGGCAATGAACAGAGACTTCATGATGCACGCAAACGTCTTTTCATTAGATGTGAGAAGTCATCACAGAATCTGGGATGTTTAAGAACATCCAATACAAGCTCTTGATAAATTGCAGAAAAACACTATTTTCATGGATTCCATAGATGTGGCATTTCAACAAAGGGTAAAAAACGTCTGAAATATCATATCGATCTATGTTGGTAATAAAAAGAGAGTTAGAGATGCACGAAAAATAATAATCCTTAGATGTTAAAATTCATCACAGAATCTGGGATGTTTAAAAACATCTACTACGGGCACTTAATATACTAACGAAAAACAATATTTAAATCTATTGCATGGATGTGGCAATTCAGCAAAGGGTAGAATATGATGAGAACATCATTTCGATCGATGTTGGAAATGAACAGAGACTTAGAGATGCACGAAAACTTCTATTCATTAAATGTTAGAATTCATTACAGAATCTGGGATGTTTAAAGACATCTACTACAAGCTCTTACTAAATTAAAGAAAAACACTTTGAAAATATATTGCATGGATGTGGCAATTCAGCAAAGGGTAGAATGCGTTTAAAACATCATTTCGATCGACGTTGGCAATGAACAGAGACTTAGAGATGCACGAAAACTTCTATTCATTAGATGTTAGAATTCATCACAGTATCTGTGATGTTTAAAAACATCTACTACAAGCTCTTACTAAATTAAACAAAAACATTTTGAAAATATATTGCATGGATGTGGCAATTCAGCAAAGGGTACAATGCGTCTGAAAAATCATTTTGATCGATTTTGGCAATGAACAGAAACGTAGAGATACACGAAAACTTCTATTCATTAGATGTTAGAATTCATCACAGTATCTGTGATATTTAAAAACTTTTACGACAAGCTCTTACTAAATTAAAGAAAAACATTTTGAAAATATATTGCTTGGATGTGGCAATTCAGCAAAGGGTAGAATGCGTCTAAAACATCATTTCGATCGATGTTGGCAATGAACAGAGCATTACAGTTGCACAAAAGCTTCTTTTCATTAGATGTGAGAATTCATCACAGAATTTAGGATGTTTGAATACATCTACTACTAGCACTTAATAAACTAACGAAAAACACTATTAAAATCTATTGCATGGATTTTGCAATTCAGCAAAGGGTATAATGCGTATAAAACATCATTTCGATCGATATTCGCAATGAACAGAGACTTCATGATGCATGCAAACGTCTTTTCATTAGATGTGAGAAGTCATCACAGAATCTGGGATGTTTAAGAACATCCACTACAAGCTCTTGATAAATTGCAGAAAAACACTATTTTCATGGATTCCATAGATGTGGCATTTCAGCAAAGGGTAAAAAACGTCTGAAATATCATATCGATCTATGTAGGTAATAAAAAGAGAGTTAGAGATGCACGAAAAATAATATTCCTTAGATGTGAGAATTCATCACAGAATCTGGGATGTTTAAAAACATCTACTACAAACTCTTGATAAATTGAAGAAAAACACTATTTAAATCTATTGCATGGATGTGGCAATTCAGCAAAGGGTAGAATATGACGAAAACATCATTTCGATCGATGTTGGAAATGAACAGAGACTTAGAGCACGAAAACTTCTATTCATTAGATGTTAGAATTCATCACAGACTCTGGGATGTTTAAAGACATCTACTACAAGCTCTTACTAAATTAAAGAAAAACACTATTTCAATCTATTGCATGGATGTGGCAATTCAGCAAAGGGTAGAATGCGTCTAAAAAATCATTTCGATCGACGTTGGCAATGAACAGAGACTTAGAGATGCACGAAAACTTCTATTCATTAGATGTTAGAATTCATCACAGAATCTGGGATGTTTAAAAACATCTACTACAAGCTCTTACTAAATTAAAGAAAAATATTTTGAAAATATATTGCATGGATGTGGCAATTAAGCAAAGGGTACAATGCGTCTGAAACATCATTTTGATCGATTTTGGCAATGAACAAAAACTTAGAGATGCACGAAAACTTCTATTCATTAGATGTTAGAATTCATCACAGTATCTGTGATGTTTAAGAACTTTACTACAAGCTCTTACTAAATTAAAGAAAAATATTTTGAAAATATATTGCATGGATGTGGCAATTCAGCAAAGGTTAGAATGCGTCTAAAACATCATTTCGATCGCTGTTGGCAATGAACAGAGAATTAAAGATGCACAAAAACTTCTTTTCATTAGATGTGAGAATTCATCAAAGATTTTGGGATGTTTAAAAACATCTACTACTAGCACTTAATAAACTAACGAAAAGCACTATTAAAATCTATCGCATGGATTTTGCAATTCAGCAAAGGGTATAATGCGTATAAAATATCATTTCGATCGATGTTGGCAATGAACAGAGACTTAGAGATGCTTTAAAACTTCTATTCATTAGATGTTATAATTCATCACAGAATCTGGGATGTTTAAAAACATCTACTACAAGCTCTTACTAAATTAAACAAAAACATTTTGAAAATATATTGCATGGATGTGGCAATTCAGCAAAGGGTACAATGCGTCTGAAAAATCATTTTGATCGATTTTGGCAATGAACAGAAACGTAGAGATACACGAAAACTTCTATTCATTAGATGTTAGAATTCATCACAGTATCTGTGATATTTAAAAACTTTTACGACAAGCTCTTACTAAATTAAAGAAAAACATTTTGAAAATATATTGCTTGGATGTGGCAATTCAGCAAAGGGTAGAATGCGTCTAAAACATCATTTCGATCGATGTTGGCAATGAACAGAGCATTACAGTTGCACAAAAGCTTCTTTTCATTAGATGTGAGAATTCATCACAGAATTTAGGATGTTTGAATACATCTACTACTAGCACTTAATAAACTAACGAAAAACACTATTAAAATCTATTGCATGGATTTTGCAATTCAGCAAAGGGTATAATGCGTATAAAACATCATTTCGATCGATATTCGCAATGAACAGAGACTTCATGATGCATGCAAACGTCTTTTCATTAGATGTGAGAAGTCATCACAGAATCTGGGATGTTTAAGAACATCCACTACAAGCTCTTGATAAATTGCAGAAAAACACTATTTTCATGGATTCCATAGATGTGGCATTTCAGCAAAGGGTAAAAAACGTCTGAAATATCATATCGATCTATGTAGGTAATAAAAAGAGAGTTAGAGATGCACGAAAAATAATATTCCTTAGATGTGAGAATTCATCACAGAATCTGGGATGTTTAAAAACATCTACTACAAACTCTTGATAAATTGAAGAAAAACACTATTTAAATCTATTGCATGGATGTGGCAATTCAGCAAAGGGTAGAATATGACGAAAACATCATTTCGATCGATGTTGGAAATGAACAGAGACTTAGAGCACGAAAACTTCTATTCATTAGATGTTAGAATTCATCACAGACTCTGGGATGTTTAAAGACATCTACTACAAGCTCTTACTAAATTAAAGAAAAACACTATTTCAATCTATTGCATGGATGTGGCAATTCAGCAAAGGGTAGAATGCGTCTAAAAAATCATTTCGATCGACGTTGGCAATGAACAGAGACTTAGAGATGCACGAAAACTTCTATTCATTAGATGTTAGAATTCATCACAGAATCTGGGATGTTTAAAAACATCTACTACAAGCTCTTACTAAATTAAAGAAAAATATTTTGAAAATATATTGCATGGATGTGGCAATTAAGCAAAGGGTACAATGCGTCTGAAACATCATTTTGATCGATTTTGGCAATGAACAAAAACTTAGAGATGCACGAAAACTTCTATTCATTAGATGTTAGAATTCATCACAGTATCTGTGATGTTTAAGAACTTTACTACAAGCTCTTACTAAATTAAAGAAAAATATTTTGAAAATATATTGCATGGATGTGGCAATTCAGCAAAGGTTAGAATGCGTCTAAAACATCATTTCGATCGCTGTTGGCAATGAACAGAGAATTAAAGATGCACAAAAACTTCTTTTCATTAGATGTGAGAATTCATCAAAGATTTTGGGATGTTTAAAAACATCTACTACTAGCACTTAATAAACTAACGAAAAGCACTATTAAAATCTATCGCATGGATTTTGCAATTCAGCAAAGGGTATAATGCGTATAAAATATCATTTCGATCGATGTTGGCAATGAACAGAGACTTAGAGATGCTTTAAAACTTCTATTCATTAGATGTTATAATTCATCACAGAATCTGGGATGTTTAAAAACATCTACTACAAGCTCTTTCTAAATCAAAGAAAAACACTATTTGGATCGATTCCATGGATATGGCATTTCAAAAAATGGTAAAGTCCTTTAAAACATCATTTTGATCGATTTTGGTAATGAACACAGAATTAGAGATGCACAAAAACTTCTTTTCATTAGATGTGAGAATTCATCACAGAATCTGGGATGTTTAAAAACATCTACTACAAGCCTTAATAAATTGAAGAAAAAACACTATTTTGATCGATTCCATGGATTTGGCATTTCAAAAATGGGTAAAAGCCTCTATAACATCATTTCGATCGACGTTGGCAATGAACATAGACTTAAAGATGCAAGAAAACTTGTCTTCATTAGAGGTGAGAATTCATCACCAAATCTGGGATGTTTAAAACCATCTACTGCAAGTACTTCATAAACTATCGAAAAACAATATTTAAATCTATTGCATCGATGTGAGAATTCAGCAAAGGGTAGAAAACGTCCAAAACATTACTTCGATCGATGTTGGCAATTAATAGGGACTTAAAGATGCAAGAAAACTTCTATTCATTAGATGTTAGAATTCATCATAGAATCTGGGAAGTTTAAAAACATCTACTACAAGCCTTAATAAATTGAGGAAAAAGCACTATTTTGATCGATTCCATGGATTTGGCATTCAAAAATGGGTAAAAACCTCTAAAAATCATTTCGATCGACGTTGGCTATGAACAGAGAATTTGAGATGCACGAAAACTTCTATTCATTACATGTGAGAATTCATCACAGAATCTGGGATGTTTAAAAACATCTACTACAAGCACTTAAGAAACTAACGAAAAACACTTTGAAAACATATTGCATTGATGTGGCAATTTAGTATAGGGTAGAACACTTCTAAAACATCATTTCGATCGACGTTGGCAATGAACAGACACTTCAAAATGCACGAAGACGTCTTTTCATTAGATGTGAGAACTCATCACAGAATCTGGGATGTTTAAAAACATCTACTACAAGCCTGAATAAATTGAGGAAAAAACACTATTTGGATCGATTCCATAGATTTGCCATTTCCTAAAAAAGGGTTTCAATCGTCTAAAACATCATTTCGATCGATGTTGGCCATTAACAGAGAATTAGAGATGCACTAAAACTTCCATCCATTAGATGTGAGAATTCATCACAAAATCTGAGATGTTTAAAAACATCTACTTCAAGTACATCGTAAACTAACAAAAAACACATTGAAAATGTATGGCATTGATGTGGCAATTCAGCATAGGGTAGAACATTTCAAAAATATCATTTCGATCGATTTTGGTAATGAACAGAGAATTAGAGATGCACAAAAACTTCTTTTCATTGGATGTGAGAATTCATCACAGAATCTTTGATGTTTAAAAACATCTACTACAAGCCTTAAAAAATTGAGGAAAAAACACTATTCGGATCGATTCCATAGCTTTGCCATTTCATAAAAAAGGGTTTCAATCGTCTAAAACATCATTTCGATCGATGTTGGCCATTAACAGAGAATAAGAGATGCACGAAAACTTCTTTTCATTAGATGAGAGAATTCATCACAGAATCTGGGATGTTTAAAAACATCTACTACAAGCCTTAATAAATTGAGGAAAAAACACTATTTGGATCGATTCCATGGATGTGGCATTTCAAAAAAGGGTAAAAAGCCTTTAAAACATCTTTTCGATCGATGTTGGCCATGAACAGAGAATTAGAGATGCACGAAAACTTCTATTCATTAGATTTGAGAATTCATCACAGAATCTGAGATGTTTAAAATCATCTACTACAAGCACTTAATAAACTAACGAAAAACACTTTGAAAATATATTGCATTGATGTGGCAATTCAGCATAGGGTAGAACACTTCAAAAACATCATTTCGATCGATTTTGGTAATGAACAGAGAATTCTAGATGCACAAAAACTTCTTTTCATTAGATGTGAGAATTCATCACAGAAACTGGTATGTTTAAAAACATCTACTACAAGCCGTAATAAACTAACAAAAACACTTTGAAAATATATTGCATTGATGTGGCAATTCAGTATATGGTAGAACACTTCTAAAACATCATTTCGATCGACGTTGGCAATGAACAGAGACTTAGAGATGTACCAAAACTTCTGTTCATTAGATGTTAGAATTCATCACAGAATCTGGGATGTTTAAAACATCTACTACAAGCACTTAATTAACTAACAAAAACACTTTGAAAATATATTGCATTGATGTGGCAATTCAGCATAGGGTAGAACACTTCTAAAACATCATTTCGATCGATGTTGGCAATGAACAGACACTTCAAGATGCACGAAAACGTCTTTTCATTAGATGTGAGATCTCATCACAGAATCTGGGATGTTTAAAACATCTACTACAAGCCTTAATAAATTGAGGAAAAAACACTATTTGGATCGATTCCATAGATTTGCCATTTCATAAAAAAGGGTTTCAATCGTCTAAAACATCATTTCGATTGATGTTGGCCATTAACAGAGAATTAGAGATGCACGAAAACTTCCAACCATTAGATGTGAGAAATCATCACAAAATCTGAGATGTTTAAAAACATCTACTTCAAGTACATCATAAACTAACAAAAAACACTTTGAAAATGTATGGCATTGATGTGGCAATTCAGCATAGGGAAGAACATTTCAAAAATATCACTTCGATCGATTTTGGTAATGAACAGAGAATTAGAGATGCACAAAAACTTCTTTTCATTAGATGTGAGAATTCATCACAGAATCTGGGATGTTTAAAAACATCTACTACAAGCCTTAATAAATTGAGGAAAAAACACTATTTGGATCGATTCCATGGATTTGGCATTTCAAAAATGGGTAAAAGCCTTTAACACATCATTTCGATCGACGTTGGCAATGAAAATAGACTTAAAGATGCAAGAAAACTTCTATTCATTAGATTTGGGAATTCATCACAAAATCTGGGATGTTTAAAAACATCTACTGCAAGTACTTCATAAACTAACGAAAAACACTATTAAAATCTATTGCATGGATGTGAGAATTCAGCAAAGGGTAGAAAACGTCTAAAACATCACTTCGATCGATGTTGGCAATTAATAAGGACTTAAAGATGCAAGAAAACTTCTATTCATTAGATGTTAGAATTCATCACAGAATCTGAGAAGTTTAAAAACATCTACTACAAGCCTTAATAAATTGAGGAAAAAACACTATTTGGATCGATTCAATGGATTTGGGATTTTCAAAAAATGGTAAAAATCCTTTAAAACATCATTTCGATAGATTTTGGTAATGAACAGAAACTTAGAGATGCACGAAAACTTCTATTCATTAGATGTTAGAATTCATCACAGTATCTGTGATGTTTAAAAACTTTTACTACAAGCTCTTACTAAATTAAAGAAAAACATTTTGAAAATATATTGCATGGATGTGGCAATTCAGCAAAGGGTAGAATGCGTCTAAAACATCATTTCGATCGACGTTGGCAATGAACAGAGACTTAGAGATGCACGAAAACTTCTAGTCATTAGATGATAGAATTCCTCACAGAAACTGGGATGTTTAAAAACATCTACCACAAGCTCTTGATGAATTGAAGAAAAACACTAGTTTCATGGATTCCATAGATGTGGCATTTCAACAAAGGGTAAAAAACGTCTGAAATATCATATCGATCTATGTTGGTAATAAAAAGAGAGTTAGAGATGCAAGAAAAATAATATTCCTTAGATGTTAGAATTCATCACAGAATCTGTGATGTTTAAAAACATCTACTACAAGCTCATACTAAATAAAAGAAAAACACTTTGAAAATATATTGCATTGATTTGGCAATTCAGCAAAAGGTAGAATACGTCAAAAACATCATTTCGATCGATGTTGGCAATGAACAGAGAATTACAGATGAACAAAAACTTCTTTTCTTTAGTTGTGAGAATTTATCACAGAATCTGGGATGTTTAAAAACATCTACTACAAACTCTCAATAAATTGAAGAAAAACACTATTGTTATCGATTCGATGGATGTGGCATTTCAAAAAAGGGTAAAAAAAGTCTAACATATCATATCGATCTATGTGGGCAATGAACAGAGACTTACAGATGCACGAAAACTTCTAATCATTAGATTTATAGAATTCATCACAGAATCTGGGATGTTTAAAAACATCTACTACAAGCTCATACTAAATAAAAGAAAAACACTTTGAAAATATATTGCATTGATATTGCAATTCAGCAAAGGGTAGAATACGTCTAAAACATCATTTCGATCGATGTTGGCAATAAACAGAGACTTAGAGATGCACTAAAACGTCCTTTCATTAGATGTGAGAATTCATCACAGCTTGTGGGATGTTTAAAAACATCTACTGCAATCCTTAATAAATTGAGGAAAAAACACTATTTGGATCGATTCAATGGATTTGGCATTTCAAAAAATGGTAAAAATCCTTTAAAACATCATTTCGATCGATGTTGGAGATGAACAGAGAATAAGGATGCACGAAAACTTCTATTCATTAGATGTGAGAATTCATCAAAGAATCTGGGATGTTGAAAAACATCTACTACAAGCACTTATTAAACTAACGAAAAACACTATTAAGATCTATTGCATGGATGTGGCAATTCAGCAAAGGGTAGAAAACGTCTAAAAAGTCACATCGATCGATGTTGGCAATTAGTAGGGACTTAGAGTTGAAAGAAAACTTCCATTCATTAGATTTGAGAATTCATCGCAGAATCTGGGATGTTTAAAAACATCTACTACAAGCCTTAATAAATTGAGGAAAAAATACTGTTTGGATCGATTCTATGGATTTTTTCATTTCAAAAATCGGAGAAAACCTCTAAAACATCATTTTGATCGACGTTCGCAATCAACCGAGACTTAGAAGTGCAAGAGAAAACTTCTAATCATTAGATATGGGAATTCATCACAGAATCTGGGATGTTTAAAAATATATACTACAAGCTCTTAATAAATTGAAGAAACACACTATTATGATCGATTCCATGGATGTGGCATTTCAAAAAAGGGTAACAAACCTTTTAAACATCATTTCGATCGAGGTTGGCAATGAACAGAGAATTAGAGATGCACAAAAACTTCTATTCATTAGATGTGAGAATTCATCACAGAATCTGGGATGTTTAAAAACATCTACAACAAGCACTTAATAAACTAACGAAAAACACTTTGAAAATATATTGCATTGATGTGGCATTTCAAAAAAGGGTATAATGCATACAAAACATTATTTCGATCGATGTTGGCAATGAACAGAGAATTCGAGATGCACGAAAATGTCAATTCATTAGTTGTGAGAATTCATCACAGAATCTGGGATGTTTAAAAACATCTACTACAAGCTCTTTTTAAATCAATGAAAAACACTATTTGGATCGATTCCATGGATGTGGCATTTCAAAAAAGGGTAAAAAACCTTTAAAACATCATTTCGATTGATGTTGGAAATGAACAGAGACTTAGAGATGCACGAAAAGTTCTATTCATTAGATGTTAGAATTCATCAGAGAATCTAGGATGTTTAAAAACATCTACTACAAGCTCATACTAAATAAAAGAAAAACACTTGGAAATATATTGCATAGATGTAGCAATTCAGCAAAGGGTAGAATGCGTCTAAAACATCATTTTGATCGATGTTGGCAATGAACAGAGGCTTAGAGATGCACGAAAACTTCTATTCATTAGATGTTAGAATTCATCACAGAATTTTGGATGTTTAAAAACATCTACTACTAGCACTTAATTAACTAACGAAAAACACTATTAAAATCTATTGCATGGATTTTGCAATTCAGCAAAGGGTATAATGCGTATAAAACATCATTTGGATCGATGTTGGCAATGAAAAGAGTCTTAGAGATGCAAGAAGACTTCTATTCATTAGATGTGAAAATTTATCACAGAATCTGGGATGTTAAAAAACATCTACTACAAGCCTTAATAAATTGAGGAAAAAGCACTATTTAGATCGACTCCATAGATTTGGCATTTCATAAAAAGGGTAAAAATCTTTAAAACATCATTTCGATCGATGTTGGCCATGAACAGAGAATTAGAGATGCACGAAAACTTCTATTCTTTAGATGTGAGAAATCATCACAGAATCTAGGTTTTTTAAAAACATCTACTACGAGCACTTAATAAACTAACGAAAAACACTATTAAAATCTATTGCATGGATGTGGCAATTCAGCAAAGGGTAGAATACGTGTAAAACATCATTTCGATGGACGTTGGCAATGAACAGAGACTTAAAGATGCAAAAAAACGTCTTTTCTTTAGTTGTGAGAATTCATCACAGAATGTGGGATGTTTAAAAACATCTACTACAAGCTCTTAATAAAATAAAGAAAAACACTTTTAAAATATATTCCATTGATATAGCAATTCAGCAAAGGGTAGAATACGTCTAAAACATCATTTCGATGGACGTTGGCAATGAACAGAGACTTAGAGATGCACGAAAACTTCTATTCATAGATGTTAGCATTCATAACAGTATCTGTTATGTTTAAAAACATCTACTACAAGCTCTTACTAGATTAAAGAAAAACATTTTGAAAATATATTGCATGGATGTGGCAATTCAGCAAAGGGTAGAATGCGTCAAAAACATCATTTCGATCGATGTTGGCAATGAACTGATAATTACAGATGCACAAAAACTTCTTTTCATTAGTTGTGAGAATTCATCAAAGAATCTGGGACTTTTAAAAACATCTACTGCAAGCACTTAATAAACTAACGAAAAACACTTTGAAAATATATTGCATTGATGTGGCAATTCAGCAAAGGGTAGAAAACCTCTAAAACTTCATCTCGATCGATCTTGGCAATGAACAGAGACCTCAAGTTGTACGAAAACTTCTATTCATTAGATGTGAGAATTCATTGCAAAATCTGGGATGTTTAAAAACATCTACTACTAGCACTTAATATACTAACGAAAAACACAATTAAAATCTATTGCATGGATGTGAGAATTCAGCAAAGGGTATAATGCGTATAAAACATCATTTCGATCGATGTTGGCAATAAACAGAGACTTAGAGATGCATAAAAACTTCTATTCATTAGATGTGAGAATTCATCAAAGAATCTGGGATGTTTATAAACATCTACTACGAGCACTTAATAAACTAACGAAAAACACTATTAAGATCTATTGCATGGATTTGGCAGTTCAGCAAAGGGTAGAATATGTAGAAAACTTCATTTCGATCGATGTTGGAAATGAACAGAGACTTAGAGATGCACGAAAAGTTCTATTCATTAGATGTTAGAATTCATCAGAGAATCTGGGATGTTTAAAAACATCTACTACAAGCTCATACTAAATAAAAGAAAAACACTTGGAAATAGATTGCATTGATTTAGCAATTCAGCAAAGGATAGAATGCGTCTAAAACATCATTTTGATCGATGTTGGCAAAGTACAGAGGCTTAGAGATGCACGAAAACTTCTATTCATTAGATGTTAGAATTCATCACAGAATCTTGGATGTTTAAAAACATCTACTACTTGCACTTAATTAACTAACGAAAAACACTATTAAAATCTATTGCATGGATTTTGCAATTCAGCAAAGGGTATAATGCGTATAAAACATTATTTCGATCGATGTTGGCAATAAATAGAGACTTAGAGATGCACAAAAACTTCTATTCATTAGATGTGAGAATTCATCACAGATTCCGGGATGTTTAAAAACATATACTACAAACTCTTAATAAATGGAAGAAAAACACTATTTTTATCGTTCCATGGATATGGAATTTCAAAAAAGGGTAAAAAAAGTCCAAAATATAATATCGATCTATGTGGGCAATGAACAGAGACTTACAGATGCACTAAAACTTCTATTCATTAGATGTTAGAATTCATCACAGAATCTGGGATGTTTAAAAACATCTACTACAAGCTCATACTAAATAAAAGAAAAACACTTTGAAAATATATTGCATTGATTTGGCAATTCAGCAAAAGGTGGAATACGTCTAAAACATCATTTAGATCGACGTTGGCAATGAACAGAGACTTAGAGATGCACTAAAACTTCTATTCATTAGATGTTATAATTCATAACAGAATCTGGGATGTTTAAAAACATCTACTACAAGCTCTTTCTAAATCAAACAAAAACACTATTTGGATCGATTCCATAGATGTGGCATTTCAAAAAACGGTAAAAAACCTTTAAAACATCATTTCGATCGACGTTAGCAATGAACAAAGAATTAGAGATGCACGAAAACTTCTATTCATTAGATGTTAGAATTCATCACAGAATCTGGGATGTTTAGAAACATCTACTACAAGCTCATACTAAATAAAAGAAAAACAATTTAAAAATATATTGCATTGATTTGGCAATTCAGCATAGGGTAGAAAATTTCTAAGACATCATTTCGGTCGAAGTTGGTAATGAGCAGACACTTCAAGATGCACAAAAACGTCTTTTCATTAGATGTTAGAATTCATCACAGAATCTGGGATGTTTAAAGACATCTACTACAAGCTCTTACTAAATTAAAGAAAAACACTTTGAAAATATATTGCATTGATGTAGCAATTCAGCAAAGGGTAGAATGCGTTTAAAACATCATTTCGATCGATGTTGGCATTGAACAGAGAATTAAAATTCACAAAAACTTCTTCTCATTAGATGTGAGAATTCATGACAGAATCTGGGATGTTTAAAAACATCTACTACAAGCTCTTGATAAATTGCAGAAAAACACTATTTTCATGGATTCCATAGATGTGGCATTTCAACAAAGGGTAAAAAACGTCTGATATATCATATCGATCTATGTTGGTAATAAAAAGAGAGTTAGAGATGCACGAAAAATAATAATCCTTAGATGTTAAAATTCATCACAGAATCTGGGATGTTTAAAAACATCTACTACGGGCACTTAATATACTAACGAAAAACAATATTTAAATCTATTGCATGGATGTGGCAATTCAGCAAAGGGTAGAATATGACGAGAACATCATTTCGATCGATGTTGGAAATGAACAGAGACTTAGAGATGCACGAAAACTTCTTTTCATTAGATGTTAGAATTCATCACAGTATCTGTGATGTTTAAAAACATCTACTACAAGCTCTTACTAAATTAAACAAAAACATTTTGAAAATATATTGCATGGATGTCGCAATTCAGCAAAGGGTACAATGCGTCTGAAAAATCATCTTGATCGATTTTGGCAATGAACAGAAACGTAGAGATGCACGAAAACTTCTATTCATTAGATGTTAGAATTCATCACAGTATCTGTGATATTTAAAAGCTTTTACGACAAGCTCTTACTAAATTAAAGAAAAACATTTTGAAAATATATTGCTTGGATGTGGCAATTCAGCAAAGGGTAGAATAAGTCTAAAACATCATTTCGATCGATGTTGGCAATGAACAGAGCATTACAATTGCACAAAAGCTTCTTTTCATTAGATGTGAGAATTCATCACAGAATTTGGGATGTTTGAATACATCTACTACTAGCACTTAATAAACTAACGAAAAACACTATTAAAATCTATTGCATGGATTTTGCAATTCAGCAAAGGGTATAATGCGTATAAAACATCATTTCGATCGATATTGGCAATGAACAGAGACTTCATGATGCACGCAAACGTCTTTTCATTAGATGTGAGAAGTCATCACAGAATCTGGGATGTTTAAGAACATCCACTACAAGCTCTTGATAAATTGCAGAAAAACACTATTTTTATGGATTCCATAGATGTGGCATTTCAACAAAGGGTAAAAAACGTCTGAAATATCATATCGATCTATGTAGGTAATAAAAAGAGAGTTAGAGATGCACGAAAAATAATATTCCTTAGATGTGAGAATTCATCACAGAATCTGGGATGTTTAAAAACATCTACTACAAACTCTTGATAAATTGAAGAAAAACACTATTTAAATCTATTGCATGGATGTGGCAATTCAGCAAAGGGTAGAATATGACGAAAACATCATTTCGATCGATGTTGGAAATGAACAGAGACTTAGAGCACGAAAACTTCTATTCATTAGATGTTAGAATTCATCACAGACTCTGGGATGTTTAAAGACATCTACTACAAGCTCTTACTAAATTAAGAAAAACACTATTTAAATCTATCGCATGGATTTTGCAATTCAGCAAAGGGTATAATGCGTATAAAATATCATTTCGATCGATGTTGGCAATGAACAGAGACTTAGAGATGCTTTAAAACTTCTATTCATTAGATGTTATAATTCATCACAGAATCTGGGATGTTTAAAAACATCTACTACAAGCTCTTTCTAAATCAAAGAAAAACACTATTTGGATCGATTCCATGGATATGGCATTTCAAAAAATGGTAAAGTCCTTTAAAACATCATTTTGATCGATTTTGGTAATGAACACAGAATTAGAGATGCACAAAAACTTCTTTTCATTAGATGTGAGAATTCATCACAGAATCTGGGATGTTTAAAAACATCTACTACAAGCCTTAATAAATTGAAGAAAAAACACTATTTTGATCGATTCCATGGATTTGGCATTTCAAAAATGGGTAAAAGCCTCTATAACATCATTTCGATCGACGTTGGCAATGAACATAGACTTAAAGATGCAAGAAAACTTGTCTTCATTAGAGGTGAGAATTCATCACCAAATCTGGGATGTTTAAAACCATCTACTGCAAGTACTTCATAAACTATCGAAAAACAATATTTAAATCTATTGCATCGATGTGAGAATTCAGCAAAGGGTAGAAAACGTCCAAAACATTACTTCGATCGATGTTGGCAATTAATAGGGACTTAAAGATGCAAGAAAACTTCTATTCATTAGATGTTAGAATTCATCATAGAATCTGGTAAGTTTAAAAACATCTACTACAAGCCTTAATAAATTGAGGAAAAAGCACTATTTTGATCGATTCCATGGATTTGGCATTCAAAAATGGGTAAAAACCTCTAAAAATCATCTCGATCGACGTTGGCTATGAACAGAGAATTTGAGATGCACGAAAACTTCTATTCATTACATGTGAGAATTCATCACAGAATCTGGGATGTTTAAAAACATCTACTACAAGCACTTAAGAAACTAACGAAAAACACTTTGAAAACATATTGCATTGATGTGGCAATTTAGTATAGGGTAGAACACTTCTAAAACATCATTTCGATCGACGTTGGCAATGAACAGACACTTCAAAATGCACGAAGACGTCTTTTCATTAGATGTGAGAACTCATCACAGAATCTGGGATGTTTAAAAACATCTACTACAAGCCTGAATAAATTGAGGAAAAAACACTATTTGGATCGATTCCATAGATTTGCCATTTCCTAAAAAAGGGTTTCAATCGTCTAAAACATCATTTCGATCGATGTTGGCCATTAACAGAGAATTAGAGATGCACTAAAACTTCCATCCATTAGATGTGAGAATTCATCACAAAATCTGAGATGTTTAAAAACATCTACTTCAAGTACATCGTAAACTAACAAAAAACACTTTGAAAATGTATGGCATTGATGTGGCAATTCAGCATAGGGTAGAACATTTCAAAAATATCATTTCGATCGATTTTGGTAATGAACAGAGAATTAGAGATGCACAAAAACTTCTTTTCATTGGATGTGAGAATTCATCACAGAATCTTTGATGTTTAAAAACATCTACTACAAGCCTTAAAAAATTGAGGAAAAAACACTATTTGGATCGATTCCATAGCTTTGCCATTTCATAAAAAAGGGTTTCAATCGTCTAAAACATCATTTCGATCGATGTTGGCCATTAACAGAGAATAAGAGATGCACGAAAACTTCTTTTCATTAGATGAGAGAATTCATCACAGAATCTGGGATGTTTAAAAACATCTGCTACAAGCCTTAATAAATTGAGGAAAAAACACTATTTGGATCGATTCCATGGATGTGGCATTTCAAAAAAGGGTAAAAAGCCTTTAAAACATCTTTTCGATCGATGTTGGCCATGAACAGAGAATTAGAGATGCACGAAAACTTCTATTCATTAGATTTGAGAATTCATCACAGAATCTGAGATGTTTAAAATCATCTACTACAAGCACTTAATAAACTAACGAAAAACACTTTGAAAATATATTGCATTGATGTGGCAATTCAGCATAGGGTAGAACACTTTAAAAACATGATTTCGATCGATTTTAGTAATGAACAGAGAATTCTAGATGCACAAAAACTTCTTTTCATTAGATGTGAGAATTCATCACAGAAACTGGTATGTTTAAAAACATCTACTACAAGCCGTAATAAACTAACAAAAACACTTTGAAAATATATTGCATTGATGTGGCAATTCAGTATATGGTAGAACACTTCTAAAACATCATTTCGATCGACGTTGGCAATGAACAGAGACTTAGAGATGTACCAAAACTTCTGTTCATTAGATGTTAGAATTCATCACAGAATCTGGGATGTTTAAAACATCTACTACAAGCACTTAATTAACTAACAAAAACACTTTGAAAATATATTGCATTGATGTGGCAATTCAGCATAGGGTAGAACACTTCTAAAACATCATTTCGATCGATGTTGGCAATGAACAGACACTTCAAGATGCACGAAAACGTCTTTTCATTAGATGTGAGATCTCATCACAGAATCTGGGATGTTTAAAACATCTACTACAAGCCTTAATAAATTGAGGAAAAAACACTATTTGGATCGATTCCATAGATTTGCCATTTCATAAAAAAGGGTTTCAATCGTCTAAAACATCATTTCGATTGATGTTGGCCATTAACAGAGAATTAGAGATGCACGAAAACTTCCAACCATTAGATGTGAGAAATCATCACAAAATCTGAGATGTTTAAAAACATCTACTTCAAGTACATCATAAACTAACAAAAAACACTTTGAAAATGTATGGCATTGATGTGGCAATTCAGCATAGCGTAGAACATTTCAAAAATATCACTTCGATCGATTTTGGTAATGAACAGAGAATTAGAGATGCACAAAAACTTCTTTTCATTAGATGTGAGAATTCATCACAGAATCTGGGATGTTTAAAAACATCTACTACAAGCCTTAATAAATTGAGGAAAAAACACTATTTGGATCGATTCCATGGATTTGGCATTTCAAAAATGGGTAAAAGCCTTTAAAACATCATTTCGATCGACGTTGGCAATGAAAATAGACTTAAAGATGCAAGAAAACTTCTATTCATTAGATTTGGGACTTCATCACAAAATCTGGGATGTTTAAAAACATCTACTGCAAGTACTTCATAAACTAACGAAAAACACTATTAAAATCTATTCCATGGATGTGAGAATTCAGCAAAGGGTAGAAAACGTCTAAAACATCACTTCGATCGATGTTGGCAATTAATAAGGACTTAAAGATGCAAGAAAACTTCTATTCATTAGATGTTAGAATTCATCACAGAATCTGAGAAGTTTAAAAACATCTACTACAAGCCTTAATAAATTGAGGAAAAAACACTATTTGGATCGATTCAATGGATTTGGGATTTTCAAAAAATGGTAAAAATCCTTTAAAACATCATTTCGATCGACGTTGGCAATGAACAGAGACTTAGAGATGCACGAAAACTTCTAGTCATTAGATGATAGAATTCCTCACAGAAACTGGGATGTTTAAAAACATCTACCACAAGCTCTTGATGAATTGAAGAAAAACACTAGTTTCATGGATTCCATAGATGTGGCATTTCAACAAAGGGTAAAAAACGTCTGAAATATCATATCGATCTATGTTGGTAATAAAAAGAGAGTTAGAGATGTAAGAAAAATAATATTCCTTAGATGTTAGAATTCATCACAGAATCTGTGATGTTTAAAAACATCTACTACAAGCTCATACTAAATAAAAGAAAAACACTTTGAAAATATATTGCATTGATTTGGCAATTCAGCAAAAGGTAGAATACGTCAAAAACATCATTTCGATCGATGTTGGCAATGAACAGAGAATTACAGATGAACAAAAACTTCTTTTCTTTAGTTGTGAGAATTTATCACAGAATCTGGGATGTTTAAAAACATCTACTACAAACTCTCAATAAATTGAAGAAAAACACTATTGTTATCGATTCGATGGATGTGGCATTTAAAAAAAGGGTAAAAAAAGTCTAACATATCATATCGATCTATGTGGGCAATGAACAGAGACTTACAGATGCACGAAAACTTCTAATCATTAGATTTATAGAATTCATCACAGAATCTGGGATGTTTAAAAACATCTACTACAAGCTCATACTAAATAAAAGAAAAACACTTTGAAAATATATTGCATTGATATTGCAATTCAGCAAAGGGTAGAATACGTCTAAAACATCATTTCGATCGATGTTGGCAATAAACAGAGACTTAGAGATGCACTAAAACGTCCTTTCATTAGATGTGAGAATTCATCACAGCTTTTTGGGATGTTTAAAAACATCTACTGCAATCCTTAATAAATTGAGGAAAAAACACTATTTGGATCGATTCAATGGATTTGGCATTTCAAAAAATGGTAAAAATCCTTTAAAACATCATTTCGATCGATGTTGGAGATGAACAGAGAATAAGGATGCACGAAAACTTCTATTCATTAGATGTGAGAATTCATCAAAGAATCTGGGATGTTGAAAAACATCTACTAGAAGCACTTATTAAACTAACGAAAAACACTATTAAGATCTATTGCATGGATGTGGAAATTCAGCAAAGGGTAGAAAACGTCTAAAAAGTCACATCGATCGATGTTGGCAATTAGTAGGGACTTAGAGTTGAAAGAAAACTTCCATTCATTAGATTTGAGAATTCATCGCAGAATCTGGGATGTTTAAAAACATCTACTACAAGCCTTAATAAATTGAGGAAAAAATACTGTTTGGATCGATTCTATGGATTTTTTCATTTCAAAAATCGGAGAAAACCTCTAAAACATCATTTGGATCGACGTTCGCAATCAACCGAGACTTAGAAGTGCAAGAGAAAACTTCTAATCATTAGATATGGGAATTCATCACAGAATCTGGGATGTTTAAAAATATATACTACAAGCTCTTAATAAATTGAAGAAACACACTATTATGATCGATTCCATGGATGTGGCATTTCAAAAAAGGGTAACAAACCTTTTAAACATCATTTCGATCGAGGTTGGCAATGAACAGAGAATTAGAGATGCACAAAAACTTCTATTCATTAGATGTGAGAATTCATCACAGAATCTGGGATGTTTAAAAACATCTACAACAAGCACTTAATAAACTAACGAAAAACACTTTGAAAATATATTGCATTGATGTGGCATTTCAAAAAAGGGTATAATGCATACAAAACATCATTTCGATCGATGTTGGCAATGAACAGAGAATTCGAGATGCACGAAAATGTCAATTCATTAGTTGTGAGAATTCATCACAGAATCTGGGTATTTAAAAACATCTACTACGAGCACTTAATAAACTAACGAAAAACACTATTAAAATCTATTGCATGGATGTGGCAATTCAGCAAAGGGTAGAATACGTCTAAAACATCATTTAGATCGACGTTGGCAATGAACAGAGACTTAGAGATGCACTAAAACTTCTATTCATTAGATGTTATAATTCATCACAGAATCTGGGATGTTTAAAATATCTACTGCAAGCACTTAATAAACTAACGAAAAACACTTTGAAAATATATTGCACTGATGTGGCAATTCAACAAAGGGTAGCAAACCTCTAAAACTTCGTTTCGATCAAGGTTGGCAATGAATAGAGTCTTAGAGATGCAAGAAGACTTCTATCCATTAGATGTGAAAATTTATCACAGAATCTGGGATGTTAAAAAACATCTACTACAAGCCTTAATAAATTGAGGAAAAAGCACTATTTAGATCTATTCCATAGATTTGGCATTTCATAAAAAGGCTAAAAAACTTTAAAACATCATTTCGATCGATGTTGGCCATGAACAGAGAATTAGAGATGCACGAAAACTTCTATTCCTTAGATGTGAGAAATCATCACAGAATCTGGGATGTTTAAAAACATCTACTACGAGCACTTAATAAACTAACGAAAAACACTATTAAAATCTATTGCATGGATGTGGCAATTCAGCAAAGGGTAGAATACGTATAAAACATCATTTCGATGGACGTTGGCAATGAACAGAGACTTAAAGATGCACAAAAACGTCTTTTCTTTAGTTGTGAGAATTCATCACAGAATGTGGGATGTTTAAAAACATCTACTACAAGCTCTTAATAAAATAAAGAAAAACACTTTTTAAATATATTCCATTGATATAGCAATTCAGCAAAGGGTACGTCTAAAACATCATTTCGATGGACGTTCGCAATGAACAGAGACTTAGAGATGCACGAAAACTTCTATTCATAGATGTTAGCATTCATCACAGTATCTGTGATGTTTAAAAACATTTACTGCAAGTACTTCATAAACTAACGAAAAACACTATTAAAATCTATTGCATGGATGTGAGAATTCAGCAAAGGGTAGAAAACGTCCAAAACATCACTTCGATCGATGTTGGCAATTAATAGGGACTTAAAGATGCAAGAAAACTTCTATTCATTAGATGTTAGAATTCATCACAGAATCTGGGAAATTTGAAAACATCTACTACAAGCCTTAAAAAAATGAGGAAAAAACACTATTTTGATCGATTCCATGGATTTGGCATTTCAAAAATGGGTAAAAACCTCTAAAACATTATTTCGATCGCCGTTGGCCATGAACAGAGAATTAGAGATGCACGAAAACTTCTATTCACTAGATGTTATAATTCATCACAGAATCTGGGATGTTTAAAAACATCTACTACAAGCTCTTACTAAGTCAAAGAAAAATACTATTTGGTTCGATTCCATGGATGTGGCATTTCAAAAAAGGGTAAAAAACCTTTAAAACATCATTTCGATCGATGTTGGTAATGGACAGGGAATTCGAGATGCAAGAAAACTTCTATTCATTTGATGTGGGAATTCATAGCAGAATCTTGGATGTTTAAAAACATCTACTGCAAGTACTTCATAAACTAACGAAAAAGACTATTAAAAATATTGCATTGATGTGGCAATTCAGCATAGGGTAGAACACTTCTAAAACATCATTTCGATCGATGTTGGCAATGAACAGACACTTCAAGATGCACGAAAACGTCTTTTCATTAGATGTGAGATCTCATCACAGAATCTGGGATGTTTAAAACATCTACTACAAGCCTTAATAAATTGAGGAAAAAACACTATTTGGATCGAATCCATAGATTTGGCATTTCATAAAAAAGGGTATCAATCGTCCAAAACATGATTTTGATCGATGTTGGCCATGAACAGAGAATTAGAGATGCACGAAAACTTCCATCCATTAGATGTGAGAATTCATCACAATATCTGAGATGTTTAAAAACATCTTCTTCAAGTACATCATAAACTAACGAATAACACTTTGAAAATATATGGCATTGATGAGGCAATTCAGCATAGGGTGGAACACATCAAAAACATCATTTCGATCGATTTTGGTAATGAACAGAGAATTAGAGATGCACAAAAACTTCTTTTCATTAGATGTGAGAATTCATCACAGAATCTGTGATGTTTAAAAACATCTACTTCAAGCACTTAATAAATTAACGAAAAACACATTGAAATTATATTGCATTGATGAGGCAATTCAGTATAAGGTAGAACACTTCTAAAACATCATTTCGATCGACGTTAGCAATGAACAGAGACTTCAAGATGCACAAAAACTTCTGTTCATTAGATGTGAGAATTCATCACAGATTCTGGGATGTTTAAATACATTTACTACAAGCTCTTAAAAAATTGAAGAAAAACACTATTTTGATGGATTCCATGGATGTGACATTTCAACAAAGGGTACAAGACGTTTAAAATATCATATCGATCTATGTTGGTAATGAAAAGAGACTTAATGATACACGAAAAATAATATTCCTTAGATGTGAGAATTCATCACAGAATCTGGGATGTTTAAAAACATCTACTACAAGCTCTTGCTAAATCAAACAAAAACACTATTTGGATGGATTCCATGGATGTGGCATTTCAAAAAAGGGTAAAAAACCTTTAAAACATCATTTCGATCGATGTTGGCCATGAACAGAGAATTAGAGATGCACGAAAACTTCTATTCATTATATGTGAGAATTCATCACAGAATCTGGGATGTTTAAAAACATCTACTACAAGCCTTAATAAATTGAGGAAAAGATACTACTTTGATCGATTCCATGGATTTGGCATTTCAAAAATGGGTAAAAAACCTTTAAAACATCATTTCGATCGATGTTGGCAATCAAAAGAGACTTACAAGTGCAAGAGAAAACTTCTAATCATTAGATATGAAAATTCATAACAGAATCTGAAATGTTTAAAAACATCTACTACAAGCTCTTACTAAATCAAAGAAAAACACTATTTGGATCGAATCCAAGGATGTGGCATTTTAAAAATGGGTAAAAAACGTTTAAAACATCATTTCGATTGATGTTGGTAATGGACAGGGAATTCGAGATGCACGAAAACTTCTTTTCATTAGATGTGAGAATTCATCACAGAATCTGGGATGTTTAAAAACATCTACTGCAAGTACTTCATAAACTAACGAAAAACACTATTAAAATCTATCGCAAGGATATGAGAATTCAGCAAAGGGTATAAAACGTCTAAAACATCACTTCGATCGATGTTGGCAATAAACAGAGACTTAGAGATGCACAAAAACATCTATTCATTAGATGTGAGAATTCATCACAGAATGTGGGATGTTTAAAAACATCTACTACAAGCCTTAAAAAATTGAGGAAAAAGTACTGTTTTGATCGATTCCATGGATTTGGCATTTCAAAAATGGGTAAAAACCTCTAAAACATCATTTCGATCGACGTTGGCAATCAACCGAGACTTAGAAGTGCAAGAAAAAACTTCTAATCATTAGATATGAAAATTCATCACAGAATCTGAAATGTTTAAGAACATCTACTACAAGCTCTTACTAAATCAAAGAAAAACACTATTTTGATCGATTCCATGGATGTGGCATTTCAAAAATGGGTAAAAAACCTTTAAAACATCATTTCGATCGATGTTGACAATGAACAGAGAATTAGAGATGCACGAAAACTTCTGTTCATTAGATGTGAGAATTCATCACAGATTCTGGGATGTTTAAAAACATCTACTACAAGCTCTTAATAAATTGAAGAAAAAAACTAGTTTGATGGATTCAATGGATGTGGCATTTCAACAAAGGGTACAAAACGTTTAAAATATCATATCGATCTATGTTGGTAATGAAAAGAGACTTAATGATACAGGAAATATAATATTCCTTAGATGTGAGAATTCATCACAGAATCTGGGATGTTTTTTAAAAACATCTACTACAAGCTCTTACTAAATCAAAGAAAAACACTATTTGGATGGATTCCATGGATGTGGCATTTCAAAAAAGGGTAAAAAACCTTTAAAACATCATTTCGATTGATGTTGGTAATGGACAGGAAATTCGAGATGCACGAAAACTTCTATTCATAAGATCTGAGAATTCATCACAAAAGATAGGATGTTTAAAACCAACTACTGCAAGCACTTAACAAACTAACGAAAACCACTATTAAAATCTATTGCATGGATGTGACAATTCAGCTAAGGGTAGAATCCTTTGAAACATCACTTCGATCGATGTTGGCAATTAATAGGGACTTAGAGATGCACGAAAACTTCTAGTCATTAGATGATAGAATTCATCACAGAATCTGGGATGTTTAAAAACATTTACTACAAGCTCTTAAAGTGAATATGACGCGAAAATTTTTATTGATGAAAAACGTCAATTTGAGTATGCTGATTTCGAATTTCGACATTAAACTTTCCAAAACTGAACCGTTTTTTAGTTACAGCCTTTTGAAAATCAAATTTCTTCACTAAAAAGTGTCCGGGGATCTGGGTCGAGTTTTTGGACTTGTGACGTAAAGTGTTTGGGTAGGATGACAGGAGATACTTGCATATCAAAGGATAGTACTGTAGTCACAAGGGTTTTAGGGTTTCATAGTTGCCCAACAGAAAACCTCCACACTCATGTGATTCAAATGCCACGGAATTTATATTCTCGCACTATTTTAGCAATTAATTGATATCTTTTGAACACCTGAATTCCACGAATTGGCACTCAATTAACGCTTTCTTTGATGAAAGAAGTGGTATCATATTTAACCACGGGGATATTGCATTGTGACTAACAGGATGACTCAGAGAAAACAATGAAAGTACAATGGGAATGAGCTCATCCTTTCATCACAACTGCTCGCTTGGTTTCCTCACAATTTCAAGTTTCAAACCATTGCAAACAGAGTACAAACAGACAGCTTCGCTCGAAGAAGGACTTCAAACTTCAAAAATTGTTGTACAGTGTCCCAAGTGGACAGGTTGTTGGAAGGGAGGAAAAGAATTCAGGCCAAAAGTAGTTTGACTCTTGTTTGGTCAACTATGGCCATGCTGTGAACGCGAGGGTCTACGTGTTTAGGCCATGTCCATTCTGTCTGGTTGGCACTCGACTGGAATACATTTATTTCGCTGTAATCGCTGTAATTTTTCATGAGGTCCAGAGATATGCTGATACTAAAGAAACTTTGCTTTGGTAAGTGCTGATTTCTTTACTTAGCGCTATCAGACTAAATCAAGGACAAGTCTCGTAGTTTGGTGTCTGATCACTCTCTTAGGAGAATTGAGAACCGCGTAAAATCACAGATATCATAAGTCTGGTCAAGCTTCCTTCCCCAGAGTGCAGAACTTCGTCCCGTGAAATGCCACTGTTCAAACAAATGTCTGAAATCTTTGCAACATAGACTATCATTTATTGTTATTTCAAACCCGTGAGTTAGATATGCAAAGGTTGCTGCAAGATGACATGGTTTTGTGACATACAGCTTGCAAAAAAGCGTTCTTTACCACATTGACGAGAGAAAAAAATATTTGAAAACATGGTAAATTTAACAGTTGAAGTTTTCAAGAAACCAGGAGTGGAATTCCTTAGTTTTGATCGGTTAAAATGGTGAATAAACAATCCAAACCTGGCCACTTATCAAGGTTTCGTAATGGTTTCATGTATGAAGCATTGCATGGTGTTCTCTTTCCACAAACACTTTACGTCACAGAGGCCTGGTAAACAACGGTCTGACCGCGCAGAGTTGCCGCCACTTTTCGAAGCAAATTGGGGGTTGCTCAACCCCATTTTCTGAAGAAATAAGCGTCTGAATTAAAAAATAAAGTACACCAGCGTGACGAGCGATGTTTAATGCATGATATTAGACAATAAAAATTTTCGCATCATATTCACTTTAATAAATTGAAGAAAAACACTATTTTGACTGATTCCATGGATGTGGCATTTCAACAAAGTGTAAAAAACGTCTGAAATATCATATCGATCTATGTTGGTTATCAAAAGAGACTTAGAGATGCACGAAAAATAATATTTCTTAGATGTGAGAATTCATCACAGAATGTGGGATGTTTAAAAACATCTACTGCAAGCACTTAACAAACTAACGAAAAGCATTATTAAAATCTATTGCATGGACGTGACAATTCAGCAAAGGGTAGAAAACGTCTAAAACTTTACTGCGATCGATTGGGCAATTAATAGGGACTTATAGATGCAAGAAGACTTCTATTCATTAAATGTGAGAATTCATCACAGATTCTGGGATGTTTAAAAACATCTACTGCAAGCCTTAATAAATTGTGGAAAAAACACTATTTGGATCGATTCAATAGATTTGGCATTTCAAAAAAGGGTGAAAATCCTTTAAAACATCATTTCGATCGATGTTGGCAATGAACAGAGAATAAGAGATGCACGAAAACTTCTACTCACTTGATGTGAGAATTCATCAAAGAATCTGGGATGTTTAAAAACATCTACTACAATCACTTAATAAACTAACAAAAAACACTTTGGAAATATATTGCATTGATCTGGGAATTCAGCATAGGGTAGAAGACTTCTAAAACATCAGTTCGATGGACGTTGTCAATGAACAGAGACTTCAAGATGCACGAAAAATTCTATTCATTAGATGTGAGAATTCATCACAGAATCTGGGATGTTTAAAAACATCTACTAAAAGCTCATACTAAATAAAAGAAATCACTTTGAAAATATATTGCATTGATGTGGCAATTCAGCAAAGGGTAGAATACGTCTAAAACATCATTTCGATCGACGTTGGCAATGAACAGAGACTTAGAGGTGCACTAAAACATCTATTCATTAGATGTTATAATTGATCACAGAATCTTGGATGTTTAAAAACATCTACTACAAGCTCTTACTAAATCAAAGAAAAACACTATTTGGATCGATTCCATGGATGTGGCATTTCAAAAAAGGGTAAAAACCTTTAAAACATCATTTCGATCGACGTTGGCAATGAACAGAGACTTAGAGATGCACTAAAACTTCTATTCATTAGATGTTATAATTCATCACAGAATCTGGGATGTTTAAAAACATCTACTACAAGCCCTTAATAAATTGAAGAAAAACACTATTTTGATGGATTCAATGGATGTGCATTTCAACAAAGGGTACAAAACGTTTAAAACATCATATCGATCTATGTTGGTAATGAAAAGAGACTTAATGATACAAGAAAAATAAATATTCCTTAGATGTGAGAATTCATCACAGAGTCTGGGATGTTTAAAAACATCTACTACAAGCTCTTACTAAATCAAAGAAAAACACTATTGGATCTATTCAATGGATGTGGCATTTCAAAAAAGGATAAAAAACCTTTAAAACATCATTTCGATCTATGTTGATAGTGGACAGGGAATTTGAGATGCACGAAAACTTCTATTCATTAGATGTGAGAATTCATCACAGAATCTGGGATGTTCAAAAACATCTACTACAAGCCTTAATAAATAGAGGAAAAAACACTGTTTGGATAGATTCCATGGATCTTTTCATTTCAAAAATGGGAGAAAACCTCTAAAACATCATTTCGATCGACGTTGGCAATCAACCGACATTTAGAAGTGCAGGAGAAAACATCTAATCATTAGATATGAGAATTCATCACAGAATCTGGGATGTTTAAAAACATTTACTACAAGTTCCTAATAAATTGAAGAAAAACATTATTTTCATGGATTCCATAGATGTGGCATTTCAACAAAAGGTAAAAAATGTCTGAAGTATCATATCGATCTATGTTGGTAATAAAAAGAGAGTTAGAGATGCAAGAAAAATAATATTCCTTAGATGTGAGAATTCATCACAGAATCTGGGATCTTTAAAAACATCTACTACAAGCTCTTACTAAATTAAAGAAAAACTCTTTGAAAATATATTGCTTTGATGTGGCATTTCAGCAAAGGCTAGAATACGTCTAAAACATCATTTCGATCGACGTTGGCAATGAACAGAGACTTAGAGATGCACGAAAAGTTCTATTCATTATATGTTAGAATCCATCACAGTATCTGTGATGTTTAAAAACATCTACCACAAGCGCTTAATAATCTAACGAAAAACACTTTGAAAATATATTGCCTTGATTTGGCAATTCAGCAAAGGGTAGAATACGTCTAAAACATCATTTCGATCGACGTTGGCAATGAACAGAGACTTAGAGATGCACTAAAACTTCTATTCATTATATGTGAGAATTCATCACAGAATCTGGGATGTTTAAAAACATCTACTAAAAGCTCAAACTAAATAAAAGAAAAACACTTTGAAAATATATTGCCTTGATTTGGCAATTCAGCAAAGGGTAGAATACGTCTAAAACATCATTTCGACCGACGTTGGCAATGAACAGAGACTTAGAGATGCACTAAAACTTCTATTCATCAGATGTCATAATTCATCACAGAATCTGGGATGTTTAAAAACATCTACTAAAAGCTCATACTAAATAAAAGAAATCACTTTGAAAATATATGGCATTGATGTGGCAATTCAGCAAAGGGTAGAATACGTCTAAAACATCATTTCGATCGACGTTGGCAATGAACAGAGACTTAGAGATGCACTAAAACTTCTATTCATTAGATGTGAGAATTCATCACAGAATCTGGGATGTTTAAAAACATCTACTACAAGCCTTAATAAATTGAGGAAAAAATACTATTTTGATCGATTCCATGGATTTGGCATTTCAAAAATAGGTAAAACACCTTTAAAACATCATTTCGATCGATGTTGTCAATAAACAGAGACTTAGAGATGCACAAAAACATCTATTCCTTAGATGTGAGAATTCATCACAGAATGTGGGATGTTTAAAAACATCTACTACAAGCCTTAAAAAATTGAGGAAAAAGTACTGTTTTGATCGATTCCATGGATTTGGCATTTCAAAAATGGGTAAAAACCTCTAAAACATCATTTCGATAGACGTTGGCAATCAACCGAGACTTAGAAGTGCAAGAAAAAACTTCTAATCATTAGATATGAAAATTCATCACAGAATCTGAAATGTTTAAGAACATCTACTACAAGCTCTTACTAAATCAAAGAAAAACACTATTTTGATCGATTCCATGGATGTGGCATTTCAAAAATGGGTAAAAAACCTTTAAAACATCATTTCGATCGATGTTGACAATGAACAGAGAATTAGAGATGCACGAAAACTTCTGTTCATTAGATGTGAGAATTCATCACAGATTCTGGGATGTTTAAAAACATCTACTACAAGCTCTTAATAAATTGAAGAAAAACACTAATTTGACTGATTCCATGGATGTGGCATTTCAACAAAGTGTAAAAAACGTCTGAAATATCATATCGATCTATGTTCGTTATCAAAAGAGACTTAGAGATGCACGAAAAATAATATTTCTTAGATGTGAGAATTCATCACAGAATCTTGGATGTTTAAAAACATCTACTGCAAGTACTTCATAAACTAACGAAAAAGACTATTAAAAATATTGCATGGATGTGGCAATTTAGCAAAGGGTAGAAAACGTATAAAACATCATTTCAATCGATATTGGCGGTGAACAGAGAATTAGAAATGCTCGAAAACTTCTATTCATTAGATGTGAGAATTCATCACAGAATCTGGGATTTTTAAAAACTTCTACTGGAAGCACTTAATAAACTAACGAAAAAGACTATTAAAAAATATTGCATGGATGTGGCAATTTAGCAAAGGGTAGAAAACGTAAAAAACATCATTTCGATCGATGTTGGCGATGAACAGAGAATTAGAAATGCACGAAAACTTCTATTCATTAGATGTGAGAATTCATCACTGAATGTGGGATGTTTAAAAACATCTACTGCAAGCACTTAATAAACTAACGAAAAACACTTTGAAAATATATTGCATTGATGTGGCAATTCAGCAAATGGAAGAACACCTATAAAACTTCATTTCGATCGATGTTGGCAATGAACAGACACTTTAATGCTGTTGTTGTTGTTGTTGCGCCAAGTGTCGGCTGCATTTTTGGTAGCTCTTACTAATCGTCAAAATTTCATGGTATTTCGCCTTTTATTTCACTTTAATTTGGTATGAAGTTGAAAGGAGAAGACTGGAGCGCTCTCTCGAAAGTCAATTTGAAGGTTTATTCATCCTGGTACAAGTCACAAGTGGAAACCTGATGTGTTGTCGTGCTGAGAAGAAATGGCCTAAGTTGTCAGGCCCAAATACCTCGCTTTCGTGCAATGCTGATGAAGAATGTCAGCATTACGTTATGAATCAAATACTATTTTGGACATTGTTTCTCAAATGAAAAAAGTTGATTCGAGGTTGCCAATAATTGATTACCTGAGAATCAAAAATCTGGGAATTCTGCAAAGAGACAAGCAAACAGGAAGAGGGAAGAGGGGTGCTGGTCACAAGAGGGATAGAAAAATTGATCTCATTATTGGATGCAATGCCAAGAATCTTATTAAAGTACCAAGAAAAAGTAATGACAAAAGCTTTCTTACAATTGGGTGTGTTAATGTTCGCTCTATACGTAACAAGACATCAGACTTTGTTACCAGTGTCACTGATGAGAACTATGACATTTGTATGGTTACAGAGACCTGGCTAAAGGAAGATGATTCAGCCAAGCGCATTGAGTGTACTCTGCCAGGTTTCGATTTTCTTGATGTGCCACGGATTGACAGAAATGGTGGTGGAACTGGTTTGCTGGCCAAATCACGGCTTAAGGCGAGACTCGTACATTCAAGCTGTAAGTCATCTTTTGAATTCTCAGAATGGAAATTGAAATGTCAATCTGGTTTCATAACTTTGATAATAGTCTACAGACCTCCATACTCTGCACAGCATCCTGTGACTGCAAGAACCTTCATAGAAGAATTTTCTAATTACTTGGAATCTGCTATAATAACACCAAATAAATTGCTTATAGGTGGTGACTTTAACATTCATGTGAATGATCAGAGTGATGCGACAGCAAAAGCGTTTCTTGATTTGCTCAAGAATTATGATCTAATCAACCATGTTTGGCAGCCTACTCATGTAGCTGGCCATACATTAGACTTGATCATTACAAGAAATAACAATGAGATTTCACTTGACAGTCCACATACGAGGAGTTTTATTTCAGATCATTGCTTTGTTAAAGTTGTATCATCCATTGAAAAACCAGAGGTCCAGACCAAGGAGATAAGCTACAGAAAGTTGAAAGATATAAATCTGGAAATCTTGAAACGTGATATCACAGCAAGTAATTTGGCAACATCAAATTATTACAATCTTTCTCTCACTGAGCTAGCTGAGTTATATGATTCAGCCTTGAGTGCAATTCTGGATGAGCATGCACCAATTGTGAAAACTGTTCTTAGGATAAAGTCAGTATCCCCCTGGTACAACAGTGAACTCAGGAGTATCAAGCGCGAAAAACGGAATGCTGAATTAAAATGGAAAAGAAGTAATTACGATGCAGACTTTGAATTATTCAAAAGAAAACGGAATGATTATATCAAAAGTTGCAACAATGCTAAAATATTGTATTACTCAAAGAAGGTTGAGATTTGCGATGGCAATCAAAAGCATCTTTATCAATTCGTTTCTAAACTGACAAATGGAGAAAAAAGCATACCATACCCTGATGAGTATACAAAAGAAGATCTTTGTAAAATGTTTGGAGACTTCTTTGGTGACAAAATTGATACAATAAGATCACAAATTGATGCAACGGTTGAGACAGAAGGTATCAAAAACGTGGTAGACTATAGCTTATCTCCAGATGTTCCTGCATTTGATCAGTTTAAAGAACTATCACAAGAAGAGGTTAAGGATATTATTATGGAGTCACCAAATAAATATTGCTCTTTGGACCCACTACCAACAGGAATATTAAAAACATGCATTGATGTATTGATTGGTCCAATAACAGCAATTGTAAACAAGTCACTGTCAAGTGGGGAATTTCCATCATGTTGGAAATGTGCAATTGTCATTCCTTTACTGAAAAAACTGGGACTGGAGCTTATCTGCAAAAACTATCAACCTATCAGCAACCTCTCTTTTGTCTCTAAAATAGTAGAAAAATCAGCATTACCCCAGTATGTTCAGCACCTGGAAGAACTTGGGTTGTACTCAACTGAGAACTCTGCATACAAACAGTATCATAGTACAGAGACATTACTTGCTAAAGTTCATTCAGATATCATGAATAATATGGATAAACAAAAAGTGACCATCTTGATCTTATTGGACCTTGGACCTAAGTGCTGCTTTTGACACAGTTGACTTGCAAATACTGTCAGAAATCTTCCAACAAAGATTCAACATATCAGGCTCAGTTTTCAAATGGTTTATCTCGTATCTAAAGAACAGAGAACAAAGAATCATGATCAAGGACACTCTATCTGAAATTTACACGCTTAAGTATGGAGTACCCCAAGGAAGTTGTGCGGGTCCTGTGGTGTTTTTGGGATATTTGAGCTCTCTGTATGACATAATTGAGCTGCACTCCCCTAATGTGGCAGCTTATGCTGGTGATACACAGCTTTATCTTGGTTTCAGTCCATCTAGCGCTGAAGAACGAATCCAGGCAGTAAAGGATATTGAAAACTGCATATCAGACATTCGTGCATGGATGCTAACTCTTGAAAATCGCTTGAAAATAAATGATGACAAAACTGAATTATTAGTTATTGGTACTAATCAACAGCTAGCAAAAGTACCAAATCTGTCAATAAAAGTTGGATCTGCTGAGATTAAAACATCTGACACTGCAAGAAATCTGGGTGTAATATTTGATAACAAAATGACCATGGAAAAGCACGTAAATAATATCAGTAAGAAAGCATTTTCTCAATTGAGACGACTGAGGCAGATTAGACAATACTTGTCAAAAGAAGCCACAGAATCATTGGTCCACTCGTTTGTTTCATCAACACTTGATTATTGTAACGCACTGCTGTATGGATGTGCAAAACACCTGCTGGATAAATTACAAAAGATTCAAAATTGTGCAGCACGAGTTGTGATGGGAGGCCGTAAATATGACCACGTGAAACCTCTCCTCAAAGCTCTTCATTGGTTGCCAGTGGCACAAAGAATAGATTTTAAAATTGCATTATTGACGTATAAATGCCTCAATGGATTTGCACCGAAATATCTCGTCGATCTCTTGGAAGTTCAGGAAAGCTGCAGAGCACTGAGATCAAATAAGAAAAATAGACTGAAGCTACCAATGACCAGAACTAAAACACTTGGCACTAGAGCTTTTACATATGCTGCTCCTGCAGTATGGAACTCTTTACCGGACAAAATAAAAAACACAAAATGCATAAAAGCCTTCAAGATTCTCCTGAAAACACACTATTTTGAAATAGCGTATAATTAATTTTGGACAAGGGTTGAGTATATATGTAGAAATAAACATCCGTCATCGAAAATTGTAAATTTTAACATGCTTTTTATCTTATTTTTTTTCATACTTATTCTTAATTCAGATTTTTATATTGTAAATAGGACTTAAACTGTAAAGCGCAACAAAGTATCATTTTGTATTGTGGCGCTATATAAATTGTGCATTATTATTATTAAGATGCACGAAAACTTCTTTTCATTAGATGTGAGAATTCATCACAGAATCTGGGATGTTTAAAAACATCTACTACAAGCTCTTACTAAATCAAAGAAAAACACTATTTCGATCGATTCCATGGATGTAGCATTTCAAAAAAGGGTACAAAACGTTTAAAACATCATTTCGATCGATGTTTGTAATGAACAGAGAATTAGAGATGCACGAAAACTTCTATTGATTAGATGTGAGAAATCTTCACAGAATCTGGGATGTTTAAAACATCTACTACAAGCACTTAATAAATTAACGAAAAATTCTTTGAAAATATATTGCATTGATGAGGCAATTCAGTATAGGGTAGAACATTTCTAAAGCATCATTTCTATCGACGTTGGCAATGAACAGAGAATTCGAGATCCACGAAAACTTCTATTGATTAGATGTGAGAATTCATCACAGAATCTGGGATGTTTAAAAACATCTACTACAAGCTCTTAATAAATTGAAGAAAAACACTATTTTGATGGATTCAATGGATGTGGCATTTCAACAAAGGGTACAAAACGTTTAAAATATCATATCGATCTATGTTGGTAATGAAAAGAGACTTAATGATACACGAAAAATAATATTCCTTAGATGTGAGAATTCATCACAGAATCTGGGATGTTTAAAAACATCTACTACAAGCTCTTACTAAATCAAATAAAAACACTATTGGATCGATTCAATGGATGTGGCATTTCAAAAAAGGATAAAAAACCTTTAAAACATCATTTCGATCTATGTTGATAGTGGACAGGGAATTTGAGATGCACGAAAACTTCTATTCATTAGATGTGAGAATTCATCACAAAATATGGGATGTTTATAAACATCTACTGCAAGTACTTCATAAACTAACGAAAAAGACTATTAAAAATATTGCATGGATGTGGCAATTTAGCAAAGGGTAGAAAACGTATAAAACATCATTTCGATCGATGTTGACGATGAACAGAGAATTAGAAATGCACGAAAACTTCTATTCATTAGATGTGAGAATTCATCACAGAATCTGGGATTTTTAAAAACATCTACTGGAAGCACTTAATAAACTAAAGAAAAAGACTATTAAAAAATGTTGCATGGATGTGGCAAATTAGCAAAGGGTAGAAAACGTAAAAAACATCATTTTGATCGATGTTGGCGATGAACAGAGAATTAGAAATGCACGAAAACTTCTATTCATTAGATGTGAGAATTCATCACAGAATGTGGGATGTTTAAAAACATCTACTGCAAGCACTTAATAAACTAACGAAAAACACTTTGAAAATATATTGCATGGATGTGGCAATTCAGAAAAGGGTAGAAAAGGTCTAAAACATCACTTCGATCGATGTTGGCAATTAATAGGGACTTAGAGATGCAAGAAAGTCTTCATTCATTAGATGTGAGAATTCATCACAGAATCTGGGATGTTTAAAAACATCTACTACAAGCCTTAATAAATTGAGGGAAAAACACTGTTTGGATGGATTCCTTGCGTTTTTTCATTTCCAACTTGGGAGAAAACCTCTAAAACATCATTGCGATCGACGTTCGCAATCAACCGAGACTTAAAAGTGCAAGAGAAAACTTCTAATCATTAGATATGAGAATTCATCACAGAATCCTGGATTTTTAAAAATATCTACTACAAGCTCTTAATAAATTGAAGAAAAACACTATTTTCATGGATTCCATAGATATGGCATTTCAACAAAGGGTAAAAAACGTCTGAAATATCATATCGATCTATGTTGGTAATAAAAAGAGAGTTAGAGATGCACGAAAAATAATATTCTTTATATGTGAGAATTCATCACAGAATCTGGGATGTTTAAAAACATCTACTACAAGCTCTTAATAAATTGAATGAAGAAAAACAATATTTTTATCGATTCCATGGATGTGGCATTTCGAAAAAGGGTAAAAAATTCTAAAATATTATGTCGATCTATGTGGGCAATGAACAGAGACTTAGAGATGCACGAAAACTTCTATTCACTAGATGTTAGAATTCATCACAGAATCTGGGATGTTTAAAAACATCTATTACAAGCTCATACTAAATAAAAAAAACGATTTGAAAATATATTGCATTGATTTGGCAATTCAGCAAAAGGTAGAATACGTCTAAAACAGCATTTCGATCGACGTTTGCAATGAACAGAGAATTAGAGATGCACTAAAACTTCTATTCATTAGATGTTATAATTCATCACAGAATCTGGGATGTTTAAAAACATTTGCTACAAGCTCTTACTAAATCAAAGAAAAACACTATTTGGATCGATTCCATGGATGTGGCATTTCGAAAAAGGGTAAAAAACCTTTAAAACATTATTTCGATCGATGTTGGCAATGAACAGAGAATTAGAGATGCACAAAAACTTAAATTCATTAGATGTGAGAATTCATCACAGAATCTGGGATGTTTAAAAATATCTGCTACAAGCTCTTACTAAATCAAAGAAAAACACTATTTGGATCGATTCCATGGATGTGGCATTTCGAAAAAGGGTAAAAAACCTTTAAAACATCATTTCGATCGATTTTGGCCATGAACAGAGAATTAGAGATGCACGAAAACTTCCATCCATTAGATGTAAGAATTCATCACAAAATCTGAGATGTTTAAAAACATGTACTTCAATTACATCATAAACTAAGGAAAAACACTTTTAAAGTATATTGCATTGATGTGACAATTCAGCATAGGGTAGAACACTTCAAAAACATCATTTCGATCGATTTTTGTAGTGAACAGAGAATTAGAGATGCACAAAGACTTAAATTCATTAGATGTAAGAATTCATCACAGAATCTGGGATGTTTAAAAACATCTACTACAATAACTTAATAAACTAACGTAAAACACTTTGAAAATATATGGCATTGATGTGGCAATTCAGCATAAGGTAGAAAACCTCTAAAACTTCATTTCGATCGATGTTGGCAATGAACAGAGACCTCAAGTTGCACGAAAACTTCTATTCATTAGATGTGAGAATTCATCACAAAATCTGGGAGTTTTAAAAACATCTACTGCAAATACTTCATAAACTAACGAAAAAGACTATTAAAAAATATTGCATGGATGTGGCAAAATAGCAAAGGGTAGATAACGTATAAAACATCATTTTCATCGATGTTGGCAATGAGTAGAGTCTTAGAGATGCAAGAAGACTTTTATTCATTAGATGTGAAAATTTATCACAGAATCTGGGATGCTTAAAAACATATACTACAAGCTCTTAATAAATTGAAGAAACACACTATTTTGATCGATTCCTTGGATGTGGCATTTCAAAAAAGGGTAAAAGACCTTTAAAACATCATTTCGATCGATGTTGGCCACGAACAGAGAATTAGAGATGCACGAAAACTTCTATTCATTAGATGTAAGAATTCATCACAAAATCTGGGATGTTTAAAAACATCTACTACAAGCACTTAATAAACTAACGAAAAACACTTTGAAAATAAATTGCATTGATGTGGCAATTCAGAAAAGGGTAGAAGATGTCTATATTATCATTTCGATCGATGTTGGCAATGAACAGAGACTTCAAGATGCACGAAAACTTCTATTTATTATATGTGAGAATTCATCACAGAATCTGGGATGTTTAAAAACATCTACTACAAGCTCTTACTAAATCAAAGAAAAACACTATTTGGATCGATTCCATGGATGTGGCATTTCAAAAAAGGGTAAAAAACCTTTAAAACATCATTTCGATCGATGTTGGTAATGGACAGGGAGTTCGAGGTGGAGGAAGACTTCTATTCATTAGATGTGAGAATTCATCACAGAATCTGGGATGTTTACAAACATCTACTGCAAGTACTTCATAAACTAACGTAAAACACTTTGAAAATATATTGCATTCATGTGGCAATTCAGCAAAGGGTAGAATGCATCTAAAACATCATTTCGATCGATGTTGGCAATGAACAGAGAATTCGAGATGCACGAAAATTGCTATTCATTAGATGTGAGAATTCATCACAGAATCTGGGATTTTTAAAAACATCAACTGCTAGCACTTAATAAACTAACGTAAAACACATTGAAAATATATTGACTTGATGTGGCAATTCAGCATATGGTAGAACACTTCTAAAACATCATTTCGATCGACGCTGGCAATAGACAGACACTTCAAGATGTACAAAAACGTCTTTTCATTAGATGTTAGAATTCATCACAGAATCTGGGATGTTTAAAAACATCTACCACAAGCCTTAATAAATTGAGGAAAAAACACTATTTGGATCGATTCCATGGATTTGGCATTTCAAAAATGGGTAAAAACCTCTAAAACATCATTTCGATCGACGTTGGCCATAAACAGAGAATTAGAGATGCACGAAAACTTCTATTCACTAGATGTTATAATTCATCACAGAATCTGGGATGTTTAAAAACATCTACTACAAGCTTTTAATAAATTGAAGAGAAACACTATTTTGATGGATTCCAAGGATGTGGCATTTCAACAAAGGGTAAAATGCGTTTAAAATATCATATCGATCTATGTTGGTAATGAAAAGAGACTTAATGATGCACGAAAAATGATATTCCTTAGATGTGAGAATTCATCACAGAATCTAGGATGTTTAAAAACATCTACTACAAGCCTTAACCAATTGAGGAAAAAATACTATTTTGATCGATTCCATGGATTTGGCATTTTAAAAATGGGTAAAAACCTCTAAAACATCATTTCGATCGACGTTGGCAATCAACCGAGACTTAGAAGTGCAAGAGAAAACTTCTAATGATTAGATATGAAAATTCATCACAGAATCTTAAATGCTTAAAAACATCTACTACAAGCCTTAACAAATTGAGGAAAAAACACTATTTTGATCGATTCCATGGATTTGGCATTTCAAAAATGATTAAAAACCTCTAAAAGATTATTTCGATTGACGTTGGCCATGAACAGAGAATTGGAAATGCACGAAAACTTCTATTCATTAGATGTGAGAATTCATCACAGAATCTGGGATGTTTAAAAACATCTACCTACAAGCACTTAATAAACTAACGTAAGACACATTGAAAATAAATTGCATTGATGTGGCAATTCAGCAAAGGGTAGAAAACGTCTAAAACATCACTTCGATCGATCTTGGCAATTAATAGGGACTTAAAGATGCAAGAAACCTTCTATTCATTAGATGTTAGAATTCATCACAGAATCTGAGAAGTTGAAAAAGATCTACTACAAGCCTTAATGAATTGAGGAAAAAACACTATTTTGATCGATTCGATGTATTTGGCATTTCAAAAATGAGTAAAAACCTCTAAAACATTATTTCGATCGACGTTGGCCATGAACAGAGAATTAGAAATGCACGAAAACTTCTATTCATTAGATGTGAGAATTCATCACAGAATCTGGGATGTTTAAAAACATCTACTACAAGCACTTAATAAACTAACGAAAAACATTTTTAAAATATATTGCATTGATGTGGCAATTCAGTATACGGTAGAACACTTCTAAAACATCATTTCGATCGATGTTGGCAATGAAAGACACTTCGAGATGCAAGAAAACGTCTTTTCATTAGATGTGAGATCTCATCACAGAATCTGGGATGTTTAAAAAAATCTCCTACAAGCATTAATAAGTTGAGGAAAAAACACTATTTGGATCGATTCCATAGATTTGGCATTTCATAAAAAAGGGTATAAATCGTCTAAAACATCATTTTGATCTATGTTGGCCATGAACAGAGAATTAGAGATGCACGAAAACTTCTATTCATTAGATGTGAGAATTCATCACAATTTCTGGGATGTTTAAATCCATCTACTGCAAGCACTTAACAAACTAACGAAAAACACTATTAAAATCTATTGCATGGATGTGGCAATTCAGAAAAGGGTAGAAAAGGTCTAAAACATCACTTCGATCGATGTTGGCAATTAATAGGGACTTAGAGATGCAAGAAAGTCTTCATTCATTAGATGTGAGAATTCATCACAGAATCTGGGATGTTTAAAAACATTTACTACAAGCCTTAATAAATTGAGGGAAAAACACTGTTTGGATGGATTCCTTGCGTTTTTTCATTTCCAACTTGGGAGAAAACCTCTAAAACATCATTGCGATCGACGTTCGCAATCAACCGAGACTTAAAAGTGCAAGAGAAAACTTCTAATCATTAGATATGAGAATTCATCACAGAATCCTGGATTTTTAAAAATATCTACTACAAGCTCTTAATAAATTGAAGAAAAACACTATTTTCATGGATTCCATAGATGTGGCATTTCAACAAAGGGTAAAAAACGTCTGAAATATCATATCGATCTATGTTGGTAATAAAAAGAGAGTTAGAGATGCACGAAAAATAATATTCTTTATATGTGAGAATTCATCACAGAATCTGGGATGTTTAAAAACATCTACTACAAGCTCTTAATAAATTGAAGAAAAACAATATTTTTATCGATTCCATGGATGTGGCATTTCGAAAAAGGGTAAAAAATTCTAAAATATTATGTCGATCTATGTGGGCAATGAACAGAGACTTAGAGATGCACGAAAACTTCTATTCACTAGATGTTAGAATTCATCACAGAATCTGGGATGTTTAAAAACATCTATTACAAGCTCATACTAAATAAAAAAAACGATTTGAAAATATATTGCATTGATTTGGCAATTCAGCAAAAGGTAGAATACGTCTAAAACAGCATTTCGATCGACGTTTGCAATGAACAGAGAATTAGAGATGCACTAAAACTTCTATTCATTAGATGTTATAATTCATCACAGAATCTGGGATGTTTAAAAACATTTGCTACAAGCTCTTACTAAATCAAAGAAAAACACTATTTGGATCGATTCCATGGATGTGGCATTTCGAAAAAGGGTAAAAAACCTTTAAAACATCATTTCGATCGATGTTGGCAATGAACAGAGAATTAGAGATGCACAAAAACTTAAATTCATTAGATGTGAGAATTCATCACAGAATCTGGGATGTTTAAAAATATCTGCTACAAGCTCTTACTAAATCAAAGAAAAACACTATTTGGATCGATTCCATGGATGTGGCATTTCGAAAAAGGGTAAAAAACCTTTAAAACATCATTTTGATCGATGTTGGCGATGAACAGAGAATTAGAAATGCACGAAAACTTCTATTCATTAGATGTGAGAATTCATCACAGAATGTGGGATGTTTAAAAACATCTACTGCAAGCACTTAATAAACTAACGAAAAACACTTTGAAAATATATTGCATTGGTGTGGCAATTCAGCAAAGGGAAGAACACCTATAAAACTTCATTTCGATCGATGTTTGCAATTAATAGGGACTTGGAGATGCAAGAAAACTTCTACTCGTTAGATGTGAGAATTCATCACAGAATCTAGGATGTTTAAAAACATCTACTAAAAGCCTTAATAAATTGAGGGAAAAACACTATTTGGATCGATTCCATAGATGTGGCATTTCAAAAAAGGAAAAAAAACCTTTAAAACATCATTTCGATCGATATTGGCCATAAACAGAGAATTAGAGATGCACGAAAACTTCTATTCATTAGATGTGAGAATTCATCACAGAATCTGGGATGTTTAAAACATCTACTACAAGCACTTAATAAACTAACAAAAACACTTTGAAAATATATTGCATTGATGTAGCAAATCAGCAAAGGGTAGAACACTTCTAAAACATCATTTCGATCGACGTTGGCAATGAACAGACACTTTAAGATGCACGAAAACTTCTTTTCATTAGATGTGAGAATTCATCACAGAATCTGGGATGTTTAAAAACATCTAATAAAAGCCTTAACAAATTGAGGAAAAAACACTATTTGGATCGATTCCATGGATGTGGCATTTCAAAAAACGGTAAAAAACCTTTAAAACATCATTTCTATTGATGTTGGCTATGAACAGAGAATTAGATATGCACAAAAACTTCTATTCAATAGATGGGAGAATTCATCACAGAATCTGGAATGTTTAAAAACATCTACTACAAGCCTTAATAAATTGAGGAAAAAACACTATTTGGATCGATTTCATGGATTTGGCCTTTAAAAAATGGGTAAAAACCTCTAAAACATCATCTTGATCAACGTTGGCAATCAACCGAGACTTAGAAGTGCAAGAGAAAACTTCTAATCATTAGATATTAGAATTCATCAAAGAATCTGGGATGTTTAAAAACATCTACTACAAGCTCTTAATAAATTGAAGAAAAACACTATTTTGATGGATTCCATGGATGTGGCATTTCAACAAAGGGTAAAAAACGTTTAAAATATCATATCGATCTATGTTGGTAATGAAAAGAGACTTAATGATGCACGAAAAATAATATTCCTTAGATGTGAGAATTCATCACAGAATCTTTGATGTTTAAAAACATCTACCACAAGCTCTTACTAAATCAAAGAAAAACACTAGTTGGATTGCTTCCATGGATGTGGCATTTCAAAAAAGGGTAAAAAACCTTTAAAACATCATTTCAATCGATGTTGGCAATGAACAGAGAATTGGAGATGCACGAAAACTTCTATTCATCTAGATGTGAGAATTCATCAGAGAATCAGAGATTTTTAAAAACATCTACTGCAAGCACTTAATTAACTAACGAAAAACACTTTGAAAATATATTGCATTGATGTAGCAATTCAGCAAAGGGTAGAGTAGGTCTAAAACGTCACTTAGATTGATATTGGCAATGAGCAGAGACTTAGAGATGCACGAAAACTTCCATTCATTACATGTGAGAATTCATCACAGAATCTGGGATGTTTAAAAACATCTACTACAAGCTTTAATAAATTGAGAAACAAACACTATTTGGATCGATTCCATTGATTTGACATTTCATAAAAAAGTTATCAAACGTCTAAAACATCATTTCGATCGACGTTGGTAATCAACCGAGACTTAAAAGTGAATAAAAACTTCTATTCATTAGATGTGAGAATTCAACACAGAATCTTGGATGTTTAAAAACATCTATAACAAGCACTTAATAAACTAGCAAAAAACACTATTGAAATATATTGCATGGATTTGGCAATTCAGCAAAGGGTAGAATACGTCTAAAACATCATTTCGATCGACGTTGGCAATGAACAGAGACTTAGACATGCAAGAAAACTTCTAGTCATTAGATGATAGAATTCATCACAGAATCTGGGATGTTTAAAAACACATACTACAAGCTCTTAATAAATTGAAGAAAAACACTATTTTGATGGATTCCATGGATGTGGCATTTTAACAAAGGGTAAAAAACCTTTAAAACATCATTTCGATTGATAATGGCTATAAGTAGAGAATTAGAGATGCACAAAAACTTCTATTCATTAGATGTGAGAATTCATCACAGAAGCTGGGATGTTTAAATCCATCTACTGCAAGCACTTAACAAACTAACGAAAAACACTATTAAAATCTATTGCATGGATGTGGCAATTCAGAAAAGGGTAGAAAAGGTCTAAAACATCACTTCGATCGATGTTGGCAATTAATAGGGACTTAGAGATGCAAGAAAGTCTTCATTCATTAGATGTGAGAATTCATCACAGAATCTGGGATGTTTAAAAACATCTACTACAAGCCTTAATAAATTGAGGGAAAAACACTGTTTGGATGGATTCCTTGCGTTTTTTCATTTCCAACTTGGGAGAAAACCTCTAAAACATCATTGCGATCGACGTTCGCAATCAACCGAGACTTAAAAGTGCAAGAGAAAACTTCTAATCATTAGATATGAGAATTCATCACAGAATCCTGGATTTTTAAAAATATCTACTACAAGCTCTTAATAAATTGAAGAAAAACACTATTTTCATGGATTCCATAGATATGGCATTTCAACAAAGGGTAAAAAACGTCTGAAATATCATATCGATCTATGTTGGTAATAAAAAGAGAGTTAGAGATGCACGAAAAATAATATTCTTTATATGTGAGAATTCATCACAGAATCTGGGATGTTTAAAAACATCTACTACAAGCTCTTAATAAATTGAATGAAGAAAAACAATATTTTTATCGATTCCATGGATGTGGCATTTCGAAAAAGGGTAAAAAATTCTAAAATATTATGTCGATCTATGTGGGCAATGAACAGAGACTTAGAGATGCACGAAAACTTCTATTCACTAGATGTTAGAATTCATCACAGAATCTGGGATGTTTAAAAACATCTATTACAAGCTCATACTAAATAAAAAAAACGATTTGAAAATATATTGCATTGATTTGGCAATTCAGCAAAAGGTAGAATACGTCTAAAACAGCATTTCGATCGACGTTTGCAATGAACAGAGAATTAGAGATGCACTAAAACTTCTATTCATTAGATGTTATAATTCATCACAGAATCTGGGATGTTTAAAAACATTTGCTACAAGCTCTTACTAAATCAAAGAAAAACACTATTTGGATCGATTCCATGGATGTGGCATTTCGAAAAAGGGTAAAAAACCTTTAAAACATTATTTCGATCGATGTTGGCAATGAACAGAGAATTAGAGATGCACAAAAACTTAAATTCATTAGATGTGAGAATTCATCACAGAATCTGGGATGTTTAAAAATATCTGCTACAAGCTCTTACTAAATCAAAGAAAAACACTATTTGGATCGATTCCATGGATGTGGCATTTCGAAAAAGGGTAAAAAACCTTTAAAACATCATTTCGATCGATTTTGGCCATGAACAGAGAATTAGAGATGCACGAAAACTTCCATCCATTAGATGTAAGAATTCATCACAAAATCTGAGATGTTTAAAAACATGTACTTCAATTACATCATAAACTAAGGAAAAACACTTTTAAAGTATATTGCATTGATGTGACAATTCAGCATAGGGTAGAACACTTCAAAAACATCATTTCGATCGATTTTTGTAGTGAACAGAGAATTAGAGATGCACAAAGACTTAAATTCATTAGATGTAAGAATTCATCACAGAATCTGGGATGTTTAAAAACATCTACTACAATAACTTAATAAACTAACGTAAAACACTTTGAAAATATATGGCATTGATGTGGCAATTCAGCATAAGGTAGAAAACCTCTAAAACTTCATTTCGATCGATGTTGGCAATGAACAGAGACCTCAAGTTGCACGAAAACTTCTATTCATTAGATGTGAGAATTCATCACAAAATCTGGGAGTTTTAAAAACATCTACTGCAAATACTTCATAAACTAACGAAAAAGACTATTAAAAAATATTGCATGGATGTGGCAAAATAGCAAAGGGTAGATAACGTATAAAACATCATTTTCATCGATGTTGGCAATGAGTAGAGTCTTAGAGATGCAAGAAGACTTTTATTCATTAGATGTGAAAATTTATCACAGAATCTGGGATGCTTAAAAACATATACTACAAGCTCTTAATAAATTGAAGAAACACACTATTTTGATCGATTCCTTGGATGTGGCATTTCAAAAAAGGGTAAAAGACCTTTAAAACATCATTTCGATCGATGTTGGCCACGAACAGAGAATTAGAGATGCACGAAAACTTCTATTCATTAGATGTAAGAATTCATCACAAAATCTGGGATGTTTAAAAACATCTACTACAAGCACTTAATAAACTAACGAAAAACACTTTGAAAATAAATTGCATTGATGTGGCAATTCAGAAAAGGGTAGAAGATGTCTATATTATCATTTCGATCGATGTTGGCAATGAACAGAGACTTCAAGATGCACGAAAACTTCTATTTATTATATGTGAGAATTCATCACAGAATCTGGGATGTTTAAAAACATCTACTACAAGCTCTTACTAAATCAAAGAAAAACACTATTTGGATCGATTCCATGGATGTGGCATTTCAAAAAAGGGTAAAAAACCTTTAAAACATCATTTCGATCGATGTTGGTAATGGACAGGGAGTTCGAGGTGGAGGAAGACTTCTATTCATTAGATGTGAGAATTCATCACAGAATCTGGGATGTTTACAAACATCTACTGCAAGTACTTCATAAACAAACGTAAAACACTTTGAAAATATATTGCATTGATGTGGCAATTCAGCAAAGGGTAGAATGCATCTAAAACATCATTTCGATCGATGTTGGCAATGAACAGAGAATTCGAGATGCACGAAAATTGCTATTCATTAGATGTGAGAATTCATCACAGAATCTGGGATTTTTAAAAACATCAACTGCTAGCACTTAATAAACTAACGTAAAACACATTGAAAATATATTGACTTGATGTGGCAATTCAGCATATGGTAGAACACTTCTAAAACATCATTTCGATCGACGCTGGCAATAGACAGACACTTCAAGATGTACAAAAACGTCTTTTCATTAGATGTTAGAATTCATCACAGAATCTGGGATGTTTAAAAACATCTACCACAAGCCTTAATAAATTGAGGAAAAAACACTATTTGGATCGATTCCATGGATTTGGCATTTCAAAAATGGGTAAAAACCTCTAAAACATCATTTCGATCGACGTTGGCCATAAACAGAGAATTAGAGATGCACGAAAACTTCTATTCACTAGATGTTATAATTCATCACAGAATCTGGGATGTTTAAAAACATCTACTACAAGCTTTTAATAAATTGAAGAGAAACACTATTTTGATGGATTCCAAGGATGTGGCATTTCAACAAAGGGTAAAATGCGTTTAAAATATCATATCGATCTATGTTGGTAATGAAAAGAGACTTAATGATGCACGAAAAATGATATTCCTTAGATGTGAGAATTCATCACAGAATCTAGGATGTTTAAAAACATCTACTACAAGCCTTAACCAATTGAGGAAAAAATACTATTTTGATCGATTCCATGGATTTGGCATTTTAAAAATGGGTAAAAACCTCTAAAACATCATTTCGATCGACGTTGGCAATCAACCGAGACTTAGAAGTGCAAGAGAAAACTTCTAATGATTAGATATGAAAATTCATCACAGAATCTTAAATGCTTAAAAACATCTACTACAAGCCTTAACAAATTGAGGAAAAAACACTATTTTGATCGATTCCATGGATTTGGCATTTCAAAAATGATTAAAAACCTCTAAAAGATTATTTCGATTGACGTTGGCCATGAACAGAGAATTGGAAATGCACGAAAACTTCTATTCATTAGATGTGAGAATTCATCACAGAATCTGGGATGTTTAAAAACATCTACCTACAAGCACTTAATAAACTAACGTAATACACATTGAAAATAAATTGCATTGATGTGGCAATTCAGCAAAGGGTAGAAAACGTCTAAAACATCACTTCGATCGATCTTGGCAATTAATAGGGACTTAAAGATGCAAGAAACCTTCTATTCATTAGATGTTAGAATTCATCACAGAATCTGAGAAGTTGAAAAAGATCTACTACAAGCCTTAATGAATTGAGGAAAAAACACTATTTTGATCGATTCGATGTATTTGGCATTTCAAAAATGAGCAAAAACCTCTAAAACATTATTTCGATCGACGTTGGCCATGAACAGAGAATTAGAAATGCACGAAAACTTCTATTCATTAGATGTGAGAATTCATCACAGAATCTGGGATGTTTAAAAACATCTACTACAAGCACTTAATAAACTAACGAAAAACATTTTTAAAATATATTGCATTGATGTGGCAATTCAGTATACGGTAGAACACTTCTAAAACATCATTTTGATCGATGTTGGCAATGAAAGACACTTCGAGATGCAAGAAAACGTCTTTTCATTAGATGTGAGATCTCATCACAGAATCTGGGATGTTTAAAAAAATCTCCTACAAGCATTAATAAGTTGAGGAAAAAACACTATTTGGATCGATTCCATAGATTTGGCATTTCATAAAAAAGGGTATAAATCGTCTAAAACATCATTTTGATCTATGTTGGCCATGAACAGAGAATTAGAGATGCACGAAAACTTCTATTCATTAGATGTGAGAATTCATCACAATTTCTGGGATGTTTAAATCCATCTACTGCAAGCACTTAACAAACTAACGAAAAACACTATTAAAATCTATTGCATGGATGTGGCAATTCAGAAAAGGGTAGAAAAGGTCTAAAACATCACTTCGATCGATGTTGGCAATTAATAGGGACTTAGAGATGCAAGAAAGTCTTCATTCATTAGATGTGAGAATTCATCACAGAATCTGGGATGTTTAAAAACATTTACTACAAGCCTTAATAAATTGAGGGAAAAACACTGTTTGGATGGATTCCTTGCGTTTTTTCATTTCCAACTTGGGAGAAAACCTCTAAAACATCATTGCGATCGACGTTCGCAATCAACCGAGACTTAAAAGTGCAAGAGAAAACTTCTAATCATTAGATATGAGAATTCATCACAGAATCCTGGATTTTTAAAAATATCTACTACAAGCTCTTAATAAATTGAAGAAAAACACTATTTTCATGGATTCCATAGATGTGGCATTTCAACAAAGGGTAAAAAACGTCTGAAATATCATATCGATCTATGTTGGTAATAAAAAGAGAGTTAGAGATGCACGAAAAATAATATTCTTTATATGTGAGAATTCATCACAGAATCTGGGATGTTTAAAAACATCTACTACAAGCTCTTAATAAATTGAAGAAAAACAATATTTTTATCGATTCCATGGATGTAGCATTTCGAAAAAGGGTAAAAAATTCTAAAATATTATGTCGATCTATGTGGGCAATGAACAGAGACTTAGAGATGCACGAAAACTTCTATTCACTAGATGTTAGAATTCATCACAGAATCTGGGATGTTTAAAAACATCTATTACAAGCTCATACTAAATAAAAAAAACGATTTGAAAATATATTGCATTGATTTGGCAATTCAGCAAAAGGTAGAATACGTCTAAAACAGCATTTCGATCGACGTTTGCAATGAACAGAGAATTAGAGATGCACTAAAACTTCTATTCATTAGATGTTATAATTCATCACAGAATCTGGGATGTTTAAAAACATTTGCTACAAGCTCTTACTAAATCAAAGAAAAACACTATTTGGATCGATTCCATGGATGTGGCATTTCGAAAAAGGGTAAAAAACCTTTAAAACATCATTTCGATCGATGTTGGCAATGAACAGAGAATTAGAGATGCACAAAAACTTAAATTCATTAGATGTGAGAATTCATCACAGAATCTGGGATGTTTAAAAATATCTGCTACAAGCTCTTACTAAATCAAAGAAAAACACTATTTGGATCAATTCCATGGATGTGGCATTTCGAAAAAGGGTAAAAAACCTTTAAAACATCATTTCGATCGATTTTGGCCATGAACAGAGAATTAGAGATGCACGAAAACTTCCATCCATTAGATGTAAGAATTCATCACAAAATCTGAGATGTTTAAAAACATGTACTTCAATTACATCATAAACTAAGGAAAAACACTTTTAAAATATATTGCATTGATGTGGCAATTCAGAATAGGGTAGAACACTTCAAAAACATCATTTCGATCGATTTTTGTAGTGAACAGAGAATTAGAGATGCACAAAAACTTAAATTCATTAGATGTGAGAATTCATCACAGAATCAGGGATGTTTAAAAACATCTACGACAAGCTCTTACTAAATCAAAGAAAAACACTATTTGGATCTATTCCATGGATGCAGCATTTCAAAAAAGGGTAAAAAGCCTTTAAAACATCATTTCGATCGATGTTGGCAATGAACAGAGAATTAGAGATGCACGAAAACTTAAATTCATTAGATGTGAGAATTCATCACAGAATCTGGGATGTTTAAAAACATCTACTACAAGCACTTAATAAACTAACGAAAAACACTTTGAAAATAAATTGCATTGATGTGGCAATTCAGAAAAGGGTAGAAGATGTCTAAAATATCATTTCGATAGATGTTGGCAATGAACAGAGACTTCAAGATGCACGAAAACTTCTATTTATTATATGTGAGAATTCATCACAGAATCTGGGATGTTTAAAAACATCTACTACAAGCTCTTACTAAATCATAGAAAGACACTATTTGGATCGATTCCATGGATGTGGCATTTCAAAAAAGGGTAAAAAAACTTTAAAACATCATTTCGATCGATGTTGGCCATGAACAGAGAATTAGAGATGCGCGAAAACTTCCATCCATTAGATGTGAGAATTCATCACAAAATCTGGGATGTTTAAAAACATGTACTTCAAGTACATCATAAACTAAGGAAAAACACTTTGAAAATATTGTGCATTGATGTGGCAATTCAGAATAGGGTAGAACACTTCAAAAACATCATTTCGATCGATTTTTGTAGTGAACAGAGAATTAGAGATGCACAAAAACTTCTTTTCATTTGATGTGAGAATTCATCACAGAATCAGGGATGTTTGAAAACATCTACTACAAGCTCTTACTAAATCAAAGAAAAACACTATTTGGATCTATTCCATGGATGTGGCATTTCAAAAAGGGTAAAAAGCTTTTAAAACATCATTTCGATCGATGTTGGCAATGAACAGAGAATTAGAGATGCACGAAAACTTAAATTCATTAGATGTGAGAATTCATCACAGAATCTGGGATGTTTAAAAACATCTACTACAAGCACTTAATAAACTAACGAAAAACACTTTGAAAATATATGGCATTGATGTGGCAATTCAGCATAAGGTAGAACACTTCTAAAACATCATTTTGATCGATGTTGGCAATGAACAGACACTTCAAGATGCACGAAAACGTCTTTTCATTAGATGTGAGAACTCATCACAGAATCTGGGATGTTTAAAAACATCTACCACAAGCCTTAATAACTTGAGGAAAAAAAACTATTTGGATCGATTCCATAGATTGGCATTTCATAAAAAAGAATATCAGTCGGCTAAAACATCATTTCGATCGATCTTGGCCATGAACAGAGAGTTAGAGATGCACGAAAACTTCCATCCATTAGATGTGAGAATTCATCACAAAATCGAGATGTTTAAAAACGTGTACTCCAAGTACATCATAAAATAAGGAAAAACACTTTGAAATATATTGCATTGATGTGGCAATTCAGCATAGGGTAGAACACGTCAAAAACATCATTTCAATCGATTTTGGTAGTGAACAGAGAATTAGAGATGCACAAAAACTTCTTTTCATTAGATGTGAGAATTCATCACAGAATCTTAGATGTTTAAAAACATCTACTACAAGCTCTTAATAAATTAAAGAAAAACACTATTTTGGTGGATTAAATGGATGTGGCATTTCAAAAAAGGGTAAAAAACCTTTAAAACATCATTTCGATCGATGTTGGTAATGGAGAGGGAATTCAAGATGCTTGAAAACGTCTATTCATTTGATGTAAGAATTCATTGCAGAATCTGGGATTTTTAAAAACATCTACTGCAAGCACTTAATAAACTAACGAAAAACACTTTGAAAATCTATTGCATGGATGTGGCAAAATGGCAATGGGTAGAAAACGTATAAAACATCATTTTGATCGATGTTGGCAATGAATAGAGTCTTAGAGATGCAAGAAGACTTCTATTCATTAGATGTGAAAATTTATCACAGAATCTGGGATGCTTAAAAACATATACTACAAGCTCTTAATAAATTGAAGAAACACACTATTTTGATCGATTCCTTGGATGTGGCATTTCAAAAAAGGGTAAAAGACCTTTAAAACATCATTTCGATCGATGTTGGCCATGAACAGAGAATTAGAGATGCGCGAAAACTTCCATCCATTAGATGTTAGAATTCATCACAAAATCTGAGATGTTTAAAAACATGTACTTCAAGTACATCATAAACTAAGGAAAAACACTTTGAAAATATATTGCATTGATGTGGCAATTCAGAATAGGGTAGAACACTTCAAAAACATCATTTCGATCGATTTTTGTAGTGAACAGAGAATTAGAGATGCACAAAAACTTCTTTTCATTAGATGTGAGAATTCATCACAGAATCAGGGATGTTTAAAAACATCTACTACAAGCTCTTACTAAATCAAAGAAAAACACTATTTGGATCTATTCCATGGATGTGGCATTTCAAAAAAGGGTAAAAAGCCTTTAAAACATCATTTCGATCGATGTTGGCAATGAACAGAGAATTAGAGATGCACGAAAACTTAAATTCATTAGATGTGAGAATTCAACCCAGAATCTGGGATGTTTAAAAACATCTACTACAAGCACTTAATAAACTAACGTAAAACACTTTGAAAATATATGGCATTGATGTGGCAAATCAGCATAAGGTAGAACACTTCTAAAACATCATTTTGATCGATATTGGCAATGAACAGACACTTCAAGATGCACGAAAACGTCTTTTCATTAGATGTGAGAATTCATCACAGAATCTTGGATGTTTAAAAACATCTACTACAAGCTCTTAATAAATTAAAGAAAAACACTATTTTGGTGGATTAAATGGATGTGGCATTTCAAAAAAGGGTAAAAAACCTTTAAAAAATCTTTTCGATCGATGTTGGTAATGGAGAGGGAATTCAAGATGCACGAAAACGTCTATTCATTTGATGTAAGAATTCATTGCAGAATCTGGGATTCTTTAAAACATCTACTGCAAGCACTTAATAAACTAACGAAAAACACTTTGAAAATCTATTGCATGGATGTGGCAAAATGGCAATGGGTAGAAAACGTATAAAACATCATTTTGATCGATGTTGGCAATGAATAGAGTCTTAGAGATGCAGGAAGACTTCTATTCATTAGATGTGAAAATTTATCACAGAATCTGGGATGCTTAAAAACATATACTACAAGCTGTTAATAAATTGAAGAAACACACTATTTTGATCGATTCCTTGGATGTGGCATTTCAAAAAAGGGTAAAAGACCTTTAAAACATCATTTCGATCGATGTTGGCTACGAACAGAGAATTCGAGATGCACGAAAACTTCTATTCATTAGATGTGAGAATTCATCACAGAATCTGGGATGTTTAAAAACATCTACTACAAGCACTTAATAAACTAACGAAAAACACTTTGAAAATAAATTGCATTGATGTGGCAATTCAGAAAAGGGTAGAAGATGTCTAAGATATCATGTCGATCGATGTTGGCAATGAACAGAGACTTCAAGATGCACGAAAACTTCTATTCATTATATGTGAGAATTCATCACAGAATCTGGGATGTTTAAAAACATCTACTACAAGCTCTTACTAAATCAAAGAAAAACACTATTTGGATCGATTCCATGGATGTGGCATTTCAAAAAAGGGTAAAAAACCTTTAAAACATCATTTCGATCGATGTTGGCCATGAACAGAGAATTAGAGATGCGCAAAAACTTCCATCCATTAGATGTGAGAATTCATCACAGATTCTGGGCTGTTTAAAAACATCTACTACAAGCCTTAATAAATTGAGGAAAAAACACTATTTGGATCGATTCCATAGATTGGCATTTCATAAAAAAGGATACCATTCGTCTAAAACATCATTTCGATCGATGTTGGCCATGAACAGAGAATTAGAGATACACGAAAACTTCCATCCATTAGATGTGAAAATTCATCACAAAATCGAGATGTTTAAAAACATGTACTCCAAGTACATCATAAAATAAGGAAAAACACTTTGAAATATATTGCATTGATGTGGCAATTCAGCATAGGGTAGAACACATCAAAAACATCATTTCAATCGATTTTGGTAGTGAACAGAGAATTAAAGATGAACAAAAACTTCTTTTCATTAGATGTGATAATTCATCACAGAATCTTGGATGTTTAAAAACATCTACTACAAGCTCTTAATAAATTGAAGAAAAAAACTATTTTGGTGGATTCAATGGATGTGGCATTTCAACAAAGGGTACAAAATGTTTGAAAAATCATATCGATCTGTGTTGGTAATGAAAAGAGACTTAATGATGCACGAAAAATAATATTCCTTAGGTGTGAGAATTCATCACAGAATCTGGGATCTTTAAAAACATCTAATACAAGCTCTTACTAAATCAAAGAAAAACACTATTTGGATCGATTCCATGGATATTGCATTTTAAAAAAGGGTAAAAAACCTTTAAAACATCATTTCGATCGATGTTGGTAATGGACAGGGAATTCAAGATGCACAAAAACGTCTATTCATTTGATGTAAGAATTCATTGAAGAATCTGGGATTTTTAAAAACATCTACTGCAAGCATTTAATAAACTAACGAAAAACACTTTGAAACTCTATTGCATCGATGTGGCAGTTCAGCAAAGGGTAGAAATTCTCTAAAACTTCATTTCGATCGATGTTGGCAATGAACAGAGACCTCAAGTTGTATGAAAACTTCTATTCATTAGATGTGAGAATTCAACTCAAAATCTGGGATTTTTAAAAACATCTACTGCAAATACTTCATAAACTAACGAAAAAGACTATTAAAAAATATTGCATGGATGTGGCAAAATAGCAAAGGGTAGAAAACGTATAAAACATCATTTTGATCGATGTTGGCAATGAATAGAGTCTTAGAGATGCAAGAAGACTTCTATTCATTAGATGTGAAAATTTATCACAGAATCTGGGATGCTTAAAAACATATACTACAAGCTCTTAATAAATTGAAGAAACACACTATTTTGATCGATTCCTTGGATGTGGCATTTCAAAAAAGGGTAAAAGACCTTTAAAACATCATTTCGATCGATGTTGGCCACGAACAGAAAATTAGAGATGCACGAAAACTTCCATTCATTATATGTGAGAATTCATCACAGAATCTGGGATGTTTAAAAAGATCTACTACAAGCACTTAAAAAACTAACGTAAAACACTTTGAAAATATATGGCATTGATGTGGCAATTCAGCATAGGGTAGAAAACATCAAAAACATCATTTCGATCGATTTTGGTAATGAACAGAGAATTAGAGATGCACAAAAACTTCTTTTCATTAGATGTGAGAATTCATCACAGAATCTGTGATGTTTAAAAACATCTACTTCAAGCGCTTAATAAATTAACGAAAAACACTTTGAAAATATATTGCATTGATGAGGCAATTCAGTATAAGGTAGAACACATTTAAAACATCATTTCGATCGACGTTGGCAATGAAAGGAGACTTAATGATACACGAAAAATAATATTCCTTAGATGTGAGAATTCATCACAGAATCTGGGATGTTTAAAAACATCTACTACAAGCTCTTACTAAATCAAAGAAAAACACTATTTGGATGGATTCCATGGATGTGGCATATCAAAAAAGGGTAAAAAACCTTTAAAACATCATTTCGATCGATGTTGGTAATGGACAGGGAATTGGAGATGCACGAAAACTTCTATTCATTTGATGTGAGAATTCATCGCCGAATCTGGGATGTTTAAAAACATCTACAACAAGCCTTAATAAATTGAGGAAAAACACTATTTGGATCGATTCCATGGACTTGGCATTTCAAAAATGGGTAAAAGCCTCTAAAACATCATTTCGATCGAAGTTGGCAATGAACATAGACTTAAAGATGCAAGAAAACTTCTATTCATTAGAGGTGAGAATTCATCACAAAAACTGGGATGTTTAAAAACATCTACTGCAAGTACTTCATAAACTAACGAAAAACACTATTAAAATCTATTGCATGGATGTGAGAATTCAGCAAAGGGTAGAAAACGTCCAAAACATCACTTCGATCGATGTTGGCAATTAATAGGGACTTAAAGATGCAAGAAAACTTCTATTCATTAGATGTTAGAATTCATCACAGAATCTGGGAAATTTGAAAACATCTACTACAAGCCTTAATAAATTGAGGAAAAAACACTATTTTGATCGATTCCATGGATTTGGCATTTCAAAAATGGGGAAAAACCTCTAAAACATTATTTCGATCGATGTTGGCCATGAACAGAGAATTAGAGATGCACGAAAACTTCTATTCACTAGATGTTATAATTCATCACAGAATCTGGGATGTTTAAAAACATCTACTACAAGCTCTTACTAAATCAAAGAAAAATACTATTTGGTTCGATTCCATGGATGTGGCATTTCAAAAAAGGGTAAAAAGCCTTTAAAACATCATTTCGATCGATGTTGGTAATGGACAGGGAATTCGAGATGCACGAAAACTCCTATTCATTTGATGTGGGAATTCATAGCAGAATCTTGGATGTTTAAAAACATCTACTGCAAGTACTTCATAAACTAACGAAAAAGACTATTAAGAATATTGCATGGATGTGGCAATTTAGCAAAGGGTAGAAAACGTATAAAACATCATTTCGATCGATGTTGGCAATGAAAAGAGAATTAGAAATGCACGAAAACTTCTATTCATTAGATGTGAGAATTCATCAAAGAATCTGGGATGTTTAAAAACATCTACTACAAGAACTTAATAAACTAACGAAAAACACTTTGAAAATATATTGCATTGATGTGGCAATTCAGTATAGGGTAAAACACTTCTAAAAAATCATTTCGATCGACGTTGGCAATGAACAAACACTTCAAGATGCACGAAAACGTCTTCTCATTAGATGTGAGAATTCATCACAGAATCTGGAATGTTTAAAAACATCTACTACAAGCTCTTCCTAAATGAAAGAAAAACACTATTTGGATCGATTCCATAGATGTGGCATTTCAAAAAGGGGTAAAAAACCTTTAAAACATCATTTCGATCGATGTTGGCCATGAACAGAGAATTAGAGATGAACGAAAACTTCTATTCATTAGATGTGGGAATTCATCACATAATCTTGGATGTTTAAAAACATCTACTACAAGCACTTAATAAACTAACGAAAAACACTTTGAAAATATATTGCAGTGATGTGGCAATTCAGCATAGGGCAGAACACTTCTAAAACATCATTTCGATCGACGTTGGCAATGAACAGACACTTCAAGATGCACGAAAACGTCTTTTCATTAGATGTTAGAATTAATCACAGAATCTGGGATGTTTAAAAACATCTACTACAAACCTTAATAAGTTGAGGAAAAAACACTATTTGGATCGATTCCATAGATTTGGCATTTCATAAAAAAGGGTATCAATCGTCTAAAACATCATTTCGATCGATGTTGGCCATGAACAGAGAATTAGAGATGCACGAAAACTTCCATCCATTAGATGTGAGAAGTCATCACAAAATCTGAGATGTTTAAAAGCTTCAACTACAAGTACATCATAAACTAACGAAAAATACTTTTAAAATATATGGCATTGATGTGGCAATTCAGCATAGGATAGAACACTTCAAAAACATCATTTCGATCGATTTTCGTAATGAACACAGAATTGGAGATGGACAAAAACTTCTTTTCATTAGATGAGAGAATTCATCACAGAATCTGGGATGTTTAAAAACATCTACTACAAGCCTTAATAAATTCAGGAAAAAACACTATTTGGATCGATTCCATGGATTTGGCATTTCAAAAATGGGTTAAAGCTTCTAAAACATCATTTGGATTGACGTTGGCAATGAACATAGACTTGAAGATGCAAGAAAACTTCCATTCATTAGATGTGAGAATTCATCACAAAATCTGGGATGTTTAAAAACAGCTACTGCAAGTACTTCATAAACTAACGACAAAGACTATTAAAATCTATTGCATGGATGTGAGAATTCAGCAAAGGGTAGAAAACGTCTAAAACATCACTTCGATCGATGTTGGCAATTAATAGGGACTTAAAGATGCAAGAAAACTTCTATTCATTAGATGTTAGAATTCATCACAGAATCTGGGAAGTTTAAAAACATCTACTACAAGCCTTAATAAATTGAGGAAAAAATACTATTTTGATTGATTCCATGGATTTGGCATTTCAAAAATGGGTAAAAAACCTTTAAAACATCATTTCGATCGACGTTGGCAATCAACCGAGACATAGAAGTGCAAGAGAAATCTTCTAATCATTCGATACGAAAATTCATCACAGAATCTAGGATGTTTAAAAACATCTACTGCAAGTACTTCATAAACTAACGACAAACACTATTAAAATCTATCGCAAGGATATGAGAATTCAGCAAAGTGTAGAAAACGTCTAAAACATCACTTCGATCGATGTTGGCAATTAATAGGGACTTAAAGATGCAAGAAAACTTCTATTCATTAGATGTTATGATTGATCAAAGAATCTTGGATGTTTAAAAACATCTACTACAAGCTCTTACTAAATCAAAGAAAAACACTATTTGGATCGATTCCATAGATTTGGCATTTCATAAAAAAGAATATCATTCGTCTAAAACATCATTTCGATCGATTTTGGCCATGAACAGGGAACTAGGGATGAACGAAAACTTCCATCCATTAGATGTGAGAATTCATCAAAAAATCTGAGATGTTTAAAAACATCTACTTCAAGTACATCATAAACTAACGAAGAACAATTTGAAAATATGTTGCATTGATGTGGTAATTCAGCATAGGGTAGAACACTTCAAAAACATCATTTTGATCGCTTTTGGTAATGAACAGAGAATTAGAGATGCACAAAAGCTTCTTTTCATTAGATGTGAGAATTCATCCCAGAATCTGGGATGTTTAAAAACATCTACAACAAGCCTTAATAAATTGAGGAAAAACACTATTTAGATCGATTCAATGGATTTGACATTTCAAAAATGGGTAAAAGCCTCTAAAACATCGTTTCGATCGAAGTTGGCAATGAGCATAGACTTAAAGATGCAAGAAAACTTCTATTCATTAGAGGTGAGAATTCATCACAAAAACTGGGATGTTTAAAAACATCTACTGCAAGTACTTCATCAACTAACGAAAAACACTATTAAAATCTACTCCATGGATGTGAGAATTCAGCAAAGGGTAGAAAACGTCCAAAACATCACTTCGATCGATGTTGGCAATTAATAGGGACTTAAAGATGCAAGAAAACTTCTATTCATTAGATGTTAGAATTCATCACAGAATCTGGGAAATTTGAAAACATCTACTACAAGCCTTAATAAGTTGAGGAAAAAACACTATTTTGATCGATTCCATGGATTTGGCATTTCAAAAATGGGTAAAAACCTCTAAAACATCATTTCGATCGACATTGGCCATGAACAGAGAAATAGAGATGCACGAAAACTTCAACTCACTAGATATTATAATTCATAACAGAATCTGGGATGTTTAAACCATCTACTACAAGCTCTTACTAAATCAAAGAAAACTACTATTTGGAACGATTGCATGGATGTGGCATTTCAAAAAAGGGTAAAAAACCTTTAAACATCATTTCGATCTATGTTGGTAATGGACAGGGAATTCGAGATGCACGAAAACTTCTATTCATCTAATGTGAGAATTCATAGCAGAATCTTGGATATTTAAAAACATCTACTGCAAGTACTTCATAAACTAACGAAAAAGACTATTAAAAAATATTGCATGGATGTGGCAATTTAGCAAAGGGTAGAAAACGTATAAAACATCATTTCGATCGATGTTGGCAATGAACAGAGAATTAGAAATGCACGAAAACTTCTATTAATTAAATGTGAGAATTCATCAAAGAATCTGGGATGTTTAAAAACATCTACTACAAGAACCTAATAAACTAACGAAAAACACTTTGAAAATATATTGCATTGATGTAGCAATTCAGTATAGGGTAGAACACTTCTAAAACATCATTTCGATCGACGTTGGCAATGAACAGAGACTTCAAGATGCACGAAAACTTCTTTTCATTAGATGTGAGAATTCATCACAGAATCTGGGATGTTTAAAAACATCTACTACAAGCCTTAATAAATTGACGAAAAAACACTTTTTGGATCGATTCCATAGATTTGGCATTTCATAAAAAAGGGTATCAATCGTCCAAAACATGATTTTGATCGATGTTGGCCATGAACAGAGAATTAGAGATGCACGAAAACTTCCATCCATTAGATGTGAGAATTCATCACAATATCTGAGATGTTTAAAAACATCTTCTTCAAGTACATCATAAACTAACGAAAAACACATTGAAATTATATTGCATTGATGAGGCAATTCAGTATAAGGTAGAACACTTCTAAAACATCATTTCGATCGACGTTGGCAATGAACAGAGACTTCAAAATGCACAAAAACTTCTGTTCATTAGATGTGAGAATTCATCACAGATTCTGGGATGTTTAAATACATTTACTACAAGCTCTTAAAAATTTGAAGAAAAACACTATTTTGATGGATTCCATGGATGTGACATTTCAACAAAGGGTACAAGACGTTTAAAATATCATATCGATCTATGTTGGTAATGAAAAGAGACTTAATGATACACGAAAAATAATATTCCTTAGATGTGAGAATTCATCACAGAATCTGGGATGTTTAAAAACATCTACTACAAGCTCTTGCTAAATCAAAGAAAAACACTATTTGGATCGATTCCATGGATGTGGCATTTCAAAAAAGGGTAAAAAACCTTTAAAACATCATTTCGATCGATGTTGGCCATGAACAGAGAATTAGAGATGCACGAAAACTTCTATTCATTAGATGTGAGAATTCATCACAGAATCTGGAATGTTTAAAAACATCTACTACATGCCTTAATAAATTGAGGAAAAAATACTATTTTGATCGATTCCATGGATTTGGCATTTCAAAAATAGGTAAAAAACCTTTAAAACATCATTTCGATCGATGTTGTCAATAAACAGAGACTTAGAGATGCACAAAAACATCTATTCATTAGATGTGAGAATTCATCACAGAATGTTGGATGTTTAAAAACATCTACTACAAGCCTTAAAAAATTGAGGAAAAAGTACTGTTTTGATCGATTCCATGGATTTGGCATTTCAAAAATGGGTAAAAACCTCTAAAACATCATTTCGATCGACGTTGGCAATCAACCGAGACTTAGAAGTGCAAGAAAAAACTTCCAATCATTAGATATGAAAATTCATCACAGAATCTGAAATGTTTAAGAACATCTACTACAAGCTCTTACTAAATCAAAGAAAAACACTATTTTGATCGATTCCATGGATGTGCCATTTCAAAAATGGGTAAAAAACCTTTAAAACATCATTTCGATCGATGTTGACAATGAACAGAGAATTAGAGATGCACGAAAACTTCTGTTCATTAGATTTGAGAATTCATCACAGATTCTGGGATGTTTAAAAACATCTACTACAAGCTCTTAATAAATTGAAGAAAAACACTATTTTGACTGATTCCATGGATGTGGCATTTCAACAAAGTGTAAAAAACGTCTGAAATATCATATCGATCTATGTTGGTTATCAAAAGAGACTTAGAGATGCACGAAAAATAATATTTCTTAGATGTGAGAATTCATCACAGAATGTGGGATGTTTAAAAACATCTACTGCAAGCACTTAACAAACTAACGAAAAACATTATTAAAATCTATTGCATGGACGTGACAATTCAGCAAAGGGTAGAAAACGTCTAAAACTTTACTGCGATCGATTGGGCAATTAATAGGGACTTATAGATGCAAGAAGACTTCTATTCATTAGATGTGAGAATTCATCACAGATTCTGGGATGTTTAAAAACATCTACTGCAAGCCTTAATAAATTGTGGAAAAAACACTATTTGGATCGATTCAATAGATTTGGCATTTCAAAAAAGGGTGAAAATCCTTTAAAACATCATTTCGATCGATGTTGGCAATGAACAGAGAATAAGAGATGCACGAAAACTTCTACTCACTTGATGTGAGAATTCATCAAAGAATCTGGCATGTTTAAAAACATCTACTACAATCACTTAATAAACTAACAAAAAACACTTTGGAAATATATTGCATTGATCTGGGAATTCAGCATAGGATAGAAGACTTCTAAAACATCAGTTCGATGGGCGTTGTCAATGAACAGAGACTTCAAGATGCACGAAAAATTCTATTCATTAGATGTGAGAATTCATCACAGAATCTCGGATGTTTAAAAATATCTACTGCAAGTCCTTCATAAACTAATGAAAAAGACTATTAAAAATATTGCATGGATGTGGCAATTCAGAAAAGAGTAGAATGCGTCTAAAACATCATTTCGATCGACGTTGGCAATGAACAGAGACTTAGAGATGCACGAAAACTTCTATTCATTATATGTGAGAATTCATCACAGAATCTGGGATGTTTAAAAACATCTACTAAAAGCTCAAACTAAATAAAAGAAAAACACTTTGAAAATATATTGCATTGATTTTGCAGTTCAGCAAAGGGTAGAATACGTCTAAAACATCATTTCGATCGACGTTGGCAATGAACAGAGACTTAGAGATGCACTAAAACTTCTATTCATTAGATGTTATAATTCATCACAGAATCTGGGATGTTTAAAAACATCTACTAAAAGCTCATACTAAATAAAAGAAATCACTTTGAAAATATATTGCATTGATGTGGCAATTCAGCAAAGGGTAGAATACGTCTAAAACATCATTTTGATCGACGTTGGCAATGAATAGAGACTTAGAGATGCACTAAAACTTCTATGCATTAGATGTTATAATTGATCACAGAATCTTTGATGTTTAAAAACATCTACTACAAGCTCTTACTAAATCAAAGAAAAACACTATTTGGATCGATTCCATGGATGTGGCATTTCAAAAGAGGGTAAAAACCTTTAAAACATCATTTCGATCGACGTTGGCAATGAACAGAGACTTAGAGATGCACTAAAACTTCTATTCATTAGATGTTATAATTCATCACAGAATCTGGGATGTTTAAAAACATCTACTACAAGCCTTAATAAATAGAGGAAAAACACTGTTTGGATCGATTCCATGGATCTTTTCATTTCAAAAATGGGAGAAAACCTCTAAAACATCATTACGATCGACGTTGGCAATCAACCGAGACTTAGAAGTGCAGGAGAAAACATCTAATCATTAGATATGAGAATTCATCACAGAATCTGGGATGTTTAAAAACATTTACTACAAGTTCCTAATAAATTGAAGAAAAACATTATCTTCATGGATTCCATAGATGTGGCATTTCAACAAAAGGTAAAAAATGTCTGAAGTATCATATCGATCTATGTTGGTAATAAAAAGAGAGTTAGAGATGCAAGAAAAATAATATTCCTTAGATGTGAGAATTCATCACAGAATCTGGGATCTTTAAAAACATCTACTACAAGCTCTTACTAAATTAAAGAAAAACTCTTTGAAAATATATTGCTTTGATGTGGCATTTCAGCAAAGGCTAGAATACGTCTAAAACATCATTTCGATCGACGTTGGCAATGAACAGAGACTTAGAGATGCACGAAAAGTTCTATTCATTAGATGTTAGAATTCATCACAGTATCTGTGATGTTTAAAAACATCTACCACAAGCGCTTAATAATCTAACGAAAAACACTTTGAAAATATATTGCCTTGATTTGGCAATTCAGCAAAGGGTAGAATACGTCTAAAACATCATTTCTATCGACGTTGGCAATGAACACAGAGACTTAGAGATGCACTAAAACTTCTATTCATTATATGTGAGAATTCATCACAGAATCTGGGATGTTTAAAAACATCTACTAAAAGCTCAAACTAAATAAAAGAAAAACACTTTGAAAATATATTGCATTGATTTGGCAGTTCAGCAAAGGGTAGAATACGTCTAAAACATCATTTCGATCGACGTTGGCAATGAACAGAGACTTAGAGATGCACTAAAACTTCTATTCATTAGATGTTATAATTCATCACAGAATCTGGGATGTTTAAAAACATCTACTAAAAGCTCATACTAAATAAAAGAAATCACTTTGAAAATATATTGCATTGATGTGGCAATTCAGCAAAGGGTAGAATACGTCTAAAACATCATTTCGATCGACGTTGGCAATGAACAGAGACTTCAAGATGCACAAAAACTTCTGTTCATTAGATGTGAGAATTCATCACAGATTCTGGGATGTTTAAATACATTTACTACAAGCTCTTAAAAATTTGAAGAAAAACACTATTTTGATGGATTCCATGGATGTGGCATTTCAACAAAGGGTACAAGACGTTTAAAATATCATATCGATCTATGTTGGTAATGAAAAGAGACTTAATGATACACGAAAAATAATATTCCTTAGATGTGAGAATTCATCACAGAATCTGGGATGTTTAAAAACATCTACTACAAGCTCTTGCTAAATCAAAGAAAAACACTATTTGGATCGATTCCATGGATGTGGCATTTCAAAAATAGGTAAAAAACCTTTAAAACATCATTTCGATCGATGTTGGCCATGAACAGAGAATTAGAGATGCACGAAAACTTCTATTCATTAGATGTGAGAATTCATCACAGAATCTGGGATGTTTAAAAACATCTACTACAAGCCTTAATAAATTGAGGAAAAAATACTATTTTGATCGATTCCATGGATTTGGCATTTCAAAAATAGGTAAAAAACCTTTAAAACATCATTTCGATCGATGTTGTCAATAAACAGAGACTTAGAGATGCACAAAAACATCTATTCCTTAGATGTGAGAATTCATCACAGAATGTGGGATGTTTAAAAACATCTACTACAAGCCTTAAAAAATTGAGGAAAAAGTACTGTTTTGATCGATTCCATGGATTTGGCATTTCAAAAATGGGTAAAAACCTCTAAAACATCATTTCGATCGACGTTGGCAATCAACCGAGACTTAGAAGTGCAAGAAAAAACTTCTAATCATTAGATATGAAAATTCATCACAGAATCTGAAATGTTTAAGAACATCTACTACAAGCTCTTACTAAATCAAAGAAAAACACTATTTTGATCGATTCCATGGATGTGGCATTTCAAAAATGGGTAAAAAACCTTTAAAACATCATTTCGATCGATGTTGACAATGAACAGAGAATTAGAGATGCACGAAAACTTCTGTTCATTAGATGTGAGAATTCATCACAGATTCTGGGATGTTTAAAAACATCTACTACAAGCTCTTAATAAATTGAAGAAAAACACTAATTTGACTGATTCCATGGATGTGGCATTTCAACAAAGTGTAAAAAACGTCTGAAATATCATATCGATCTATGTTGGTTATCAAAAGAGACTTAGAGATGCACGAAAAATAATATTTCTTAGATGTGAGAATTCATCACAGAATCTTGGATGTTTAAAAACATCTACTGCAAGTACTTCATAAACTAACGAAAAAGACTATTAAAAATATTGCATGGATGTGGCAATTTAGCAAAGGGTAGAAAACGTAAAAAACATCATTTCGATCGATGTTGGCGATGAACAGAGAATTAGAAATGCACGAAAACTTCTATTCATTAGATGTGAGAATTCATCACTGAATGTGGGATGTTTAAAAACATCTACTGCAAGCACTTAATAAACTAACGAAAAACACTTTGAAAATATATTGCATTGATGTGGCAATTCAGCAAATGGAAGAACACCTATAAAACTTCATTTCGATCGATGTTGGCAATGAACAGACACTTTAATGCTGTTGTTGTTGTTGTTGCGCCAAGTGTCGGCTGCATTTTTGGTAGCTCTTACTAATCGTCAAAATTTCATGGTATTTCGCCTTTTATTTCACTTTAATTTGGTATGAAGTTGAAAGGAGAAGACTGGAGCGCTCTCTCGAAAGTCAATTTGAAGGTTTATTCATCCTGGTACAAGTCACAAGTCGAAACCTGATGTGTTGTCGTGCTGAGAAGAAATGGCCTAAGTTGTCAGGCCCAAATACCTCGCTTTCGTGCAATGCTGATGAAGAATGTCAGCATTACGTTATGAATCAAATACTATTTTGGACATTGTTTCTCAAATGAAAAAAGTTGATTCGAGGTTGCCAATAATTGATTACCTGAGAATCAAAAATCTGGGAATTCTGCAAAGAGACAAGCAAACAGGAAGAGGGAAGAGGGGTGCTGGTCACAAGAGGGATAGAAAAATTGATCTCATTATTGGATGCAATGCCAAGAATCTTATTAAAGTACCAAGAAAAAGTAATGACAAAAGCTTTCTTACAATTGGGTGTGTTAATGTTCGCTCTATACGTAACAAGACATCAGACTTTGTTACCAGTGTCACTGATGAGAACTATGACATTTGTATGGTTACAGAGACCTGGCTAAAGGAAGATGATTCAGCCAAGCGCATTGAGTGTACTCTGCCAGGTTTCGATTTTCTTGATGTGCCACGGATTGACAGAAATGGTGGTGGAACTGGTTTGCTGGCCAAATCACGGCTTAAGGCGAGACTCGTACATTCAAGCTGTAAGTCATCTTTTGAATTCTCAGAATGGAAATTGAAATGTCAATCTGGTTTCATAACTTTGATAATAGTCTACAGACCTCCATACTCTGCACAGCATCCTGTGACTGCAAGAACCTTCATAGAAGAATTTTCTAATTACTTGGAATCTGCTATAATAACACCAAATAAATTGCTTATAGGTGGTGACTTTAACATTCATGTGAATGATCAGAGTGATGCGACAGCAAAAACGTTTCTTGATTTGCTCAAGAATTATGATCTAATCAACCATGTTTGGCAGCCTACTCATGTAGCTGGCCATACATTAGACTTGATCATTACAAGAAATAACAATGAGATTTCACTTGACAGTCCACATACGAAAAGTTTTATTTCAGATCATTGCTTTGTTAAAGTTGTATCATCCATTGAAAAACCAGAGGTCCAGACCAAGGAGATAAGCTACAGAAAATTGAAAGATATAAATCTGGAAATCTTGAAACGTGATATCACAGCAAGTAATTTGGCAACATCAAATTATTACAATCTTTCTCTCACTGAGCTAGCTGAGTTATATGATTCAGCCTTGAGTGCAATTCTGGATGAGCATGCACCAATTGTGAAAACTGTTCTTAGGATAAAGTCAGTATCCCCCTGGTACAACAGTGAACTCAGGAGTATCAAGCGCGAAAAACGGAATGCTGAATTAAAATGGAAAAGAAGTAATTACGATGCAGACTTTGAATTATTCAAAAGAAAACGGAATGATTATATCAAAAGTTGCAACAATGCTAAAATATTGTATTACTCAAAGAAGGTTGAGATTTGCGATGGCAATCAAAAGCGTCTTTATCAATTCGTTTCTAAACTGACAAATGGAGAAAAAAGCATACCATACCCTGATGAGTATACAAAAGAAGATCTTTGTAAAATGTTTGGAGACTTCTTTGGTGACAAAATTGATACAATAAGATCACAAATTGATGCAACGGTTGAGACAGAAGGTATCAAAAACGTGGTAGACTATAGCTTATCTCCAGATGTTCCTGCATTTGATCAGTTTAAAGAACTATCACAAGAAGAGGTTAAGGATATTATTATGGAGTCACCAAATAAATATTGCTCTTTGGACCCACTACCAACAGGAATATTAAAAACATGCATTGATGTATTGATTGGTCCAATAACAGCAATTGTAAACAAGTCACTGTCAAGTGGGGAATTTCCATCATGTTGGAAATGTGCAATTGTCATTCCTTTACTGAAAAAACTGGGACTGGAGCTTATCTGCAAAAACTATCAACCTATCAGCAACCTCTCTTTTGTCTCTAAAATAGTAGAAAAATCAGCATTACCCCAGTATGTTCAGCACCTGGAAGAACTTGGGTTGTACTCAACTGAGAACTCTGCATACAAACAGTATCATAGTACAGAGACATTACTTGCTAAAGTTCATTCAGATATCATGAATAATATGGATAAACAAAAAGTGACCATCTTGATCTTATTGGACCTTGGACCTAAGTGCTGCTTTTGACACAGTTGACTTGCAAATACTGTCAGAAATCTTCCAACAAAGATTCAACATATCAGGCTCAGTTTTCAAATGGTTTATCTCGTATCTAAAGAACAGAGAACAAAGAATCATGATCAAGGACACTCTATCTGAAATTTACACGCTTAAGTATGGAGTACCCCAAGGAAGTTGTGCGGGTCCTGTGGTATTTTTGGGATATTTGAGCTCTCTGTATGACATAATTGAGCTGCACTCCCCTAATGTGGCAGCTTATGCTGGTGATACACAGCTTTATCTTGGTTTCAGTCCATCTAGCGCTGAAGAACGAATCCAGGCAGTAAAGGATATTGAAAACTGCATATCAGACATTCGTGCATGGATGCTAACTCTTGAAAATCGCTTGAAAATAAATGATGACAAAACTGAATTATTAGTTATTGGTACTAATCAACAGCTAGCAAAAGTACCAAATCTGTCAATAAAAGTTGGATCTGCTGAGATTAAAACATCTGACACTGCAAGAAATCTGGGTGTAATATTTGATAACAAAATGACCATGGAAAAGCACGTAAATAATATCAGTAAGAAAGCATTTTCTCAATTGAGACGACTGAGGCAGATTAGACAATACTTGTCAAAAGAAGCCACAGAATCATTGGTCCACTCGTTTGTTTCATCAACACTTGATTATTGTAACGCACTGCTGTATGGATGTGCAAAACACCTGCTGGATAAATTACAAAAGATTCAAAATTGTGCAGCACGAGTTGTGATGGGAGGCCGTAAATATGACCACGTGAAACCTCTCCTCAAAGCTCTTCATTGGTTGCCAGTGGCACAAAGAATAGATTTTAAAATTGCATTATTGACGTATAAATGCCTCAACGGATTTGCACCGAAATATCTCGTCGATCTCTTGAAAGTTCAGGAAAGCTGCAGAGCACTGAGATCAAATAAGAAAAATAGACTGAAGCTACCAATGACCAGAACTAAAACACTTGGCACCAGAGCTTTTACATATGCTGCTCCTGCAGTATGGAACTCTTTACCGGACAAAATAAAAAACACAAAATGCATAGAAGCCTTCAAGATTCTCCTGAAAACACACTATTTTGAAATAGCCTATAATTAATTTTGGACAAGGGTTGAGTATGTATGTAGAGATAAACATCCATCATCGAAAATTGTAAATTTTAACATGCTTTTTATCTTATTTTTTTTTCATACTTATTCTTAATTCAGATTTTTATATTGTAAATAGGACTTAAACTGTAAAGCGCAACAAAGTATCATTTTGTATTGTGGCGCTATATAAATTGTGCATTATTATTATTAAGATGCATGAAAACTTCTTTTCATTAGATGTGAGAATTCATCACAGAATCTGGGATGTCTAAAAACATCTACTACAAGCTCTTACTAAATCAAAGAAAAACACTATTTCGATCGATTCCATGGATGTAGCATTTCAAAAAAGGGTACAAAACGTTTAAAACATCATTTCGATCGATGTTTGTAATGAACAGAGAATTAGAGATGCACGAAAACTTCTATTGATTAGATGTGAGAAATCTTCACAGAATCTGGGATGTTTAAAACATCTACTACAAGCACTTAATAAATTAACGAAAAATTCTTTGAAAATATATTGCATTGATGAAGCAATTCAGTATAGGGTAGAACATTTCTAAAGCATCATTTCTATCGACGTTGGCAATGAACAGAGAATTCGAGATCCACGAAAACTTCTATTGATTAGATGTGAGAATTCATCACAGAATCTGGGATGTTTAAAAACATCTACAACAAGCTCTTAATAAATTGAAGAAAAACACTATTTTGATGGATTCAATGGATGTGGCATTTCAACAAAGGATAAAAAACCTTTAAAACATCATTTCGATCTATGTTGATAGTGGACAGGGAATTTGAGATGCACGAAAACTTCTATTCATTAGATGTGAGAATTCATCACAGAATATGGGATGTTTAAAAACATCTACTGCAAGTACTTCATAAACTAACGAAAAAGACTATTAAAAATATTGCATGGATGTGGCAATTTAGCAAAGGGTAGAAAACGTATAAAACATCATTTCGATCGATGTTGGCGATGAACAGAGAATTAGAAATGCACGAAAACTTCTATTCATTAGATGTGAGAATTCATCACAGAATCTGGGATTTTTAAAAACATCTACTGGAAGCACTTAATAAACTAACGAAAAAGACTATTAAAAAATGTTGCATGGATGTGGCAAATTAGCAAAGGGTAGAAAACGTAAAAAACATCATTTTGATCGATGTTGGCGATGAACAGAGAATTAGAAATGCACGAAAACTTCTATTCATTAGATGTGAGAATTCATCACAGAATGTGGGATGTTTAAAAACATCTACTGCAAGCACTTAATAAACTAACGAAAAACACTTTGAAAATATATTGCATTGGTGTGGCAATTCAGCAAAGGGAAGAACACCTATAAAACTTCATTTCGATCGATGTTTGCAATTAATAGGGACTTGGAGATGCAAGAAAACTTCTACTCGTTAGATGTGAGAATTCATCACAGAATCTAGGATGTTTAAAAACATCTACTAAAAGCCTTAATAAATTGAGGGAAAAACACTATTTGGATCGATTCCATAGATGTGGCATTTCAAAAAAGGAAAAAAAACCTTTAAAACATCATTTCGATCGATATTGGCCATAAACAGAGAATTAGAGATGCACGAAAACTTCTATTCATTAGATGTGAGAATTCATCACAGAATCTGGGATGTTTAAAACATCTACTACAAGCACTTAATAAACTAACAAAAACACTTTGAAAATATATTGCATTGATGTAGCAAATCAGCAAAGGGTAGAACACTTCTAAAACATCATTTCGATCGACGTTGGCAATGAACAGACACTTTAAGATGCACGAAAACTTCTTTTCATTAGATGTGAGAATTCATCACAGAATCTGGGATGTTTAAAAACATCTAATAAAAGCCTTAACAAATTGAGGAAAAAACACTATTTGGATCGATTCCATGGATGTGGCATTTCAAAAAACGGTAAAAAACCTTTAAAACATCATTTCTATTGATGTTGGCTATGAACAGAGAATTAGATATGCACAAAAACTTCTATTCAATAGATGAAAGAATTCATCACAGAATCTGGAATGTTTAAAAACATCTACTACAAGCCTTAATAAATTGAGGAAAAAACACTATTTGGATCGATTTCATGGATTTGGCCTTTAAAAAATGGGTAAAAACCTCTAAAACATCATCTTGATCAACGTTGGCAATCAACCGAGACTTAGAAGTGCAAGAGAAAACTTCTAATCATTAGATATTAGAATTCATCACAGAATCTGGGATGTTTAAAAATATCTACTACAAGCTCTTAATAAATTGAAGAAAAACATTATTTTGATGGATTCCATGGATGTGGCATTTCAGCAAAGGGTAAAAAACGTTTAAAATATCATATCGATCTATGTTGGTAATGAAAAGAGACTTAAAGATGCACGAAAAATAATATTCCTTAGATGTGAGAATTCATCACAGAATCTTGGATATTTAAAAACATCTACCACAAGCTCTTACTAAATCAAAGAAAAACACTAGTTGGATTGCTTCCATGGATGTGGCATTTCAAAAAAGGGTAAAAAACCTTTAAAACATCATTTCAATCGATGTTGGCAATGAACAGAGAATTGGAGATGCACGAAAACTTCTATTCATCTAGATGTGAGAATTCATCAGAGAATCAGAGATTTTTAAAAACATCTACTGCAAGCACTTAATTAACTAACGAAAAACACTTTGAAAATATATTGCATTGATGTAGCAATTCAGCAAAGGGTAGAGTAGGTCTAAAACGTCACTTAGATTGATATTGGCAATGAGCAGAGACTTAGAGATGCACGAAAACTTCCATTCATTACATGTGAGAATTCATCACAGAATCTGGGATGTTTAAAAACATCTACTACAAGCTTTAACAAATTGAGAAACAAACACTATTTGGATCGATTCCATTGATTTGACATTTCATAAAAAAGTTATCAAACGTCAAAAACATCATTTCGATTGATAATGGCTATAAATAGAGAATTAGAGATGCACAAAAACTTCTATTCATTAGATGTGAGAATTCATCACAGAAGCTGGGATGTTTAAATCCATCTACTGCAAGCACTTAACAAACTAACGAAAAACACTATTAAAATCTATTGCATGGATGTGGCAATTCAGAAAAGGGTAGAAAAGGTCTAAAACATCACTTCGATCGATGTTGGCAATTAATAGGGACTTAGAGATGCAAGAAAGCCTTCATTCATTAGATGTGAGAATTCATCACAGAATCTGGGATGTTTAAAAACATCTACTACAAGCCTTAATAAATTGAGGGAAAAACACTGTTTGGATGGATTCCTTGCGTTTTTTCATTTCCAACTTGGGAGAAAACCTCTAAAACATCATTGCGATCGACGTTCGCAATCAACCGAGACTTAAAAGTGCAAGAGAAATCTTCTAATCATTAGATATGAGAATTCATCACAGAATCCTGGATTTTTAAAAATATCTACTACAAGCTCTTAATAAATTGAAGAAAAACACTATTTTCATGGATTCCATAGATGTGGCATTTCAACAAAGGGTACAAAAAGTCTGAAATATCATATCGATCTATGTTGGTAATAAAAAGAGAGTTAGAGATGCACGAAAAATAATATTCTTTAGATGTGAGAATTCATCACAGAATCTGGGATTTTTAAAAACATCTACTGCAAATACTTCATCAACTAACGAAAAAGACTACTAAAAAATATTGCATGGATGTGGCAAAATAGCAAAGGGTAGATAACGTATAAAACATCATTTTCATCGATGTTGGCAATGAGTAGAGTCTTAGAGATGCAAGAAGACTTTTATTCATTAGATGTGAAAATTTATCACAGAATTTGGGATGCTTAAGAACATATACTACAAGCTCTTAATAAATTGAAGAAACACACTATTTTGATCGATTCCTTGGATGTGGCATTTCAAAAAAGGGTAAAAGACCTTTAAAACATCATTTCGATCGATGTTGGCCACGAACAGAAAATTAGAGATGCACGAAAACTTCCATTCATTATATGTGAGAATTCATCACAGGATCTGGGATGTTTAAAAACATCTACTACAAGCACTTAATAAACTAACGTAAAACACTTTGAAAATATATGGCATTGATGTGGCAATTCAGCATAGGGTAGAAAACATCAAACACATCATTTCGATCGATTTTGGTAATGAACAGAGAATTAGAGATGCACAAAAACTTCTTTTCATTAGATGTGAGAATTCATCACAGAATCTGGGATGTTTAAAAACATCTACTACAAGCTCTTACTAAATCAAAGAAAAACACTATTTGGATGGATTCCATGGATGTGGCATATCAAAAAAGGGTAAAAAACCTTTAAAACATCATTTCGATCGATGTTGGTAATGGACAGGGAATTGGAGATGCACGAAAACTTCTATTCATTTGATGTGAGAATTCATCGCAGAATCTGGGATGTTTAAAAACATCTACAACAAGCCTTAATAAATTGAGGAAAAACACTATTTGGATCGATTCCATGGACTTGGCATTTCAAAAATGGGTAAAAGCCTCTAAAACATCATTTCGATCGAAGTTGGCAATGAACATAGACTTAAAGATGCAAGAAAACTTCTATTCATTAGAGGTGAGAATTCATCACAAAAACTGGGATGTTTAAAAACATCTACTGCAAGTACTTCATCAACTAACGAAAAACACTATTAAAATCTACTCCATGGATGTGAGAATTCAGCAAAGGGTAGAAAACGTCCAAAACATCACTTCGATCGATGTTGGCAATTAATAGGGACTTAAAGATGCAAGAAAACTTCTATTCATTAGATGTTAGAATTCATCACAGAATCTGGGAAATTTGAAAACATCTACTACAAGCCTTAATAAGTTGAGGAAAAAACACTATTTTGATCGATTGCATGGATTTGGCATTTCAAAAATGGGTAAAAACCTCTAAAACATCATTTCGATCGACATTGGCCATGAACAGAGAAATAGAGATGCACGAAAACTTCAACTCACTAGATATTATAATTCATAACAGAATCTTTGATGTTTAAAACCATCTACTACAAGCTCTTACTAAATCAAAGAAAAATACTATTTGGATCGATTCCATGGAATTGGCATTTCAAAAAAGGGTAAAAAACCTTTAAAACATCATTTCGATCTATGTTGGTAATGGACAGGGAATTCGAGATGCACGAAAACTTCTATTCATCTAATGTGAGAATTCATAGCAGAATCTTGGATATTTAAAAACATCTACTGCAAGTACTTCATAAACTAACGAAAAAGACTATTAAAAAATATTGCATGGATGTGGCAATTTAGCAAAGGGTAGAAAACGTATAAAACATCATTTCGATCGATGTTGGCAATGAACAGAGAATTAGAAATGCACGAAAACTTCTATTCATTAAATGTGAGAATTCATCAAAGAATCTGGGATGTTTAAAAACATCTACTACAAGAACCTAATAAACTAACGAAAAACACTTTGAAAATATATTGCATTGATGTAGCAATTCAGTATAGGGTAGAACACTTCTAAAACATCATTTCGATCGACGTTGGCAATGAACAGACACTTCAAGATGTAAGAAAACGTCCATTCATTAGATGTGAGAATTCATCACAGAATCTGGGATGTTTAAAAACATCTACTACAAGCCTTAATAAATTGACGAAAAAACACTTTTTGGATCGATTCCATAGATTTGGCATTTCATAAAAAAGGGTATCAATCGTCCAAAACATGATTTTGATCGATGTTGGCCATGAACAGAGAATTAGAGATGCACGAAAACTTCCATTCATTAGATGTGAGAATTCATCACAGAATGTGGGATGTTTAAAAACATCTACTGCAAGCACTTAATAAACTAACGAAAAACACTTTGAAAATATATTGCATTGGTGTGGCAATTCAGCAAAGGGAAGAACACCTATAAAACTTCATTTCGATCGATGTTTGCAATTAATAGGGACTTGGAGATGCAAGAAAACTTCTACTCGTTAGATGTGAGAATTCATCACAGAATCTAGGATGTTTAAAAACATCTACTAAAAGCCTTAATAAATTGAGGGAAAAACACTATTTGGATCGATTCCATAGATGTGGCATTTCAAAAAAGGAAAAAAAACCTTTAAAACATCATTTCGATCGATATTGGCCATAAACAGAGAATTAGAGATGCACGAAAACTTCTATTCATTAGATGTGAGAATTCATCACAGAATCTGGGATGTTTAAAACATCTACTACAAGCACTTAATAAACTAACAAAAACACTTTGAAAATATATTGCATTGATGTAGCAAATCAGCAAAGGGTAGAACACTTCTAAAACATCATTTCGATCGACGTTGGCAATGAACAGACACTTTAAGATGCACGAAAACTTCTTTTCATTAGATGTGAGAATTCATCACAGAATCTGGGATGTTTAAAAACATCTAATAAAAGCCTTAACAAATTGAGGAAAAAACACTATTTGGATCGATTCCATGGATGTGGCATTTCAAAAAACGGTAAAAAACCTTTAAAACATCATTTCTATTGATGTTGGCTATGAACAGAGAATTAGATATGCACAAAAACTTCTATTCAATAGATGAAAGAATTCATCACAGAATCTGGAATGTTTAAAAACATCTACTACAAGCCTTAATAAATTGAGGAAAAAACACTATTTGGATCGATTTCATGGATTTGGCCTTTAAAAAATGGGTAAAAACCTCTAAAACATCATCTTGATCAACGTTGGCAATCAACCGAGACTTAGAAGTGCAAGAGAAAACTTCTAATCATTAGATATTAGAATTCATCACAGAATCTGGGATGTTTAAAAATATCTACTACAAGCTCTTAATAAATTGAAGAAAAACATTATTTTGATGGATTCCATGGATGTGGCATTTCAGCAAAGGGTAAAAAACGTTTAAAATATCATATCGATCTATGTTGGTAATGAAAAGAGACTTAAAGATGCACGAAAAATAATATTCCTTAGATGTGAGAATTAATCACAGAATCTTGGATATTTAAAAACATCTACCACAAGCTCTTACTAAATCAAAGAAAAACACTAGTTGGATTGCTTCCATGGATGTGGCATTTCAAAAAAGGGTAAAAAACCTTTAAAACATCATTTCAATCGATGTTGGCAATGAACAGAGAATTGGAGATGCACGAAAACTTCTATTCATCTAGATGTGAGAATTCATCAGAGAATCAGAGATTTTTAAAAACATCTACTGCAAGCACTTAATTAACTAACGAAAAACACTTTGAAAATATATTGCATTGATGTAGCAATTCAGCAAAGGGTAGAGTAGGTCTAAAACGTCACTTAGATTGATATTGGCAATGAGCAGAGACTTAGAGATGCACGAAAACTTCCATTCATTACATGTGAGAATTCATCACAGAATCTGGGATGTTTAAAAACATCTACTACAAGCTTTAACAAATTGAGAAACAAACACTATTTGGATCGATTCCATTGATTTGACATTTCATAAAAAAGTTATCAAACGTCAAAAACATCATTTCGATTGATAATGGCTATAAATAGAGAATTAGAGATGCACAAAAACTTCTATTCATTAGATGTGAGAATTCATCACAGAAGCTGGGATGTTTAAATCCATCTACTGCAAGCACTTAACAAACTAACGAAAAACACTATTAAAATCTATTGCATGGATGTGGCAATTCAGAAAAGGGTAGAAAAGGTCTAAAACATCACTTCGATCGATGTTGGCAATTAATAGGGACTTAGAGATGCAAGAAAGCCTTCATTCATTAGATGTGAGAATTCATCACAGAATCTGGGATGTTTAAAAACATCTACTACAAGCCTTAATAAATTGAGGGAAAAACACTGTTTGGATGGATTCCTTGCGTTTTTTCATTTCCAACTTGGGAGAAAACCTCTAAAACATCATTGCGATCGACGTTCGCAATCAACCGAGACTTAAAAGTGCAAGAGAAAACTTCTAATCATTAGATATGAGAATTCATCACAGAATCCTGGATTTTTAAAAATATCTACTACAAGCTCTTAATAAATTGAAGAAAAACACTATTTTCATGGATTCCATAGATGTGGCATTTCAACAAAGGGTACAAAAAGTCTGAAATATCATATCGATCTATGTTGGTAATAAAAAGAGAGTTAGAGATGCACGAAAAATAATATTCTTTAGATGTGAGAATTCATCACAGAATCTGGGATTTTTAAAAACATCTACTGCAAATACTTCATCAACTAACGAAAAAGACTACTAAAAAATATTGCATGGATGTGGCAAAATAGCAAAGGGTAGATAACGTATAAAACATCATTTTCATCGATGTTGGCAATGAGTAGAGTCTTAGAGATGCAAGAAGACTTTTATTCATTAGATGTGAAAATTTATCACAGAATTTGGGATGCTTAAAAACATATACTACAAGCTCTTAATAAATTGAAGAAACACACTATTTTGATCGATTCCTTGGATGTGGCATTTCAAAAAAGGGTAAAAGACCTTTAAAACATCATTTCGATCGATGTTGGCCACGAACAGAAAATTAGAGATGCACGAAAACTTCCATTCATTATATGTGAGAATTCATCACAGGATCTGGGATGTTTAAAAACATCTACTACAAGCACTTAATAAACTAACGTAAAACACTTTGAAAATATATGGCATTGATGTGGCAATTCAGCATAGGGTAGAAAACATCAAACACATCATTTCGATCGATTTTGGTAATGAACAGAGAATTAGAGATGCACAAAAACTTCTTTTCATTAGATGTGAGAATTCATCACAGAATCTGGGATGTTTAAAAACATCTACTACAAGCTCTTACTAAATCAAAGAAAAACACTATTTGGATGGATTCCATGGATGTGGCATATCAAAAAAGGGTAAAAAACCTTTAAAACATCATTTCGATCGATGTTGGTAATGGACAGGGAATTGGAGATGCACGAAAACTTCTATTCATTTGATGTGAGAATTCATCGCAGAATCTGGGATGTTTAAAAACATCTACAACAAGCTTTAACAAATTGAGAAACAAACACTATTTGGATCGATTCCATTGATTTGACATTTCATAAAAAAGTTATCAAACGTCAAAAACATCATTTCGATTGATAATGGCTATAAATAGAGAATTAGAGATGCACAAAAACTTCTATTCATTAGATGTGAGAATTCATCACAGAAGCTGGGATGTTTAAATCCATCTACTGCAAGCACTTAACAAACTAACGAAAAACACTATTAAAATCTATTGCATGGATGTGGCAATTCAGAAAAGGGTAGAAAAGGTCTAAAACATCACTTCGATCGATGTTGGCAATTAATAGGGACTTAGAGATGCAAGAAAGCCTTCATTCATTAGATGTGAGAATTCATCACAGAATCTGGGATGTTTAAAAACATCTACTACAAGCCTTAATAAATTGAGGGAAAAACACTGTTTGGATGGATTCCTTGCGTTTTTTCATTTCCAACTTGGGAGAAAACCTCTAAAACATCATTGCGATCGACGTTCGCAATCAACCGAGACTTAAAAGTGCAAGAGAAAACTTCTAATCATTAGATATGAGAATTCATCACAGAATCCTGGATTTTTAAAAATATCTACTACAAGCTCTTAATAAATTGAAGAAAAACACTATTTTCATGGATTCCATAGATGTGGCATTTCAACAAAGGGTACAAAAAGTCTGAAATATCATATCGATCTATGTTGGTAATAAAAAGAGAGTTAGAGATGCACGAAAAATAATATTCTTTAGATGTGAGAATTCATCACAGAATCTGGGATTTTTAAAAACATCTACTGCAAATACTTCATCAACTAACGAAAAAGACTACTAAAAAATATTGCATGGATGTGGCAAAATAGCAAAGGGTAGATAACGTATAAAACATCATTTTCATCGATGTTGGCAATGAGTAGAGTCTTAGAGATGCAAGAAGACTTTTATTCATTAGATGTGAAAATTTATCACAGAATTTGGGATGCTTAAAAACATATACTACAAGTTCTTAATAAATTGAAGAAACACACTATTTTGATCGATTCCTTGGATGTGGCATTTCAAAAAAGGGTAAAAGACCTTTAAAACATCATTTCGATCGATGTTGGCCACGAACAGAAAATTAGAGATGCACGAAAACTTCCATTCATTATATGTGAGAATTCATCACAGGATCTGGGATGTTTAAAAACATCTACTACAAGCACTTAATAAACTAACGTAAAACACTTTGAAAATATATGGCATTGATGTGGCAATTCAGCATAGGGTAGAAAACATCAAACACATCATTTCGATCGATTTTGGTAATGAACAGAGAATTAGAGATGCACAAAAACTTCTTTTCATTAGATGTGAGAATTCATCACAGAATCTGGGATGTTTAAAAACATCTACTACAAGCTCTTACTAAATCAAAGAAAAACACTATTTGGATGGATTCCATGGATGTGGCATATCAAAAAAGGGTAAAAAACCTTTAAAACATCATTTCGATCGATGTTGGTAATGGACAGGGAATTGGAGATGCACGAAAACTTCTATTCATTTGATGTGAGAATTCATCGCAGAATCTGGGATGTTTAAAAACATCTACAACAAGCTTTAACAAATTGAGAAACAAACACTATTTGGATCGATTCCATTGATTTGACATTTCATAAAAAAGTTATCAAACGTCAAAAACATCATTTCGATTGATAATGGCTATAAATAGAGAATTAGAGATGCACAAAAACTTCTATTCATTAGATGTGAGAATTCATCACAGAAGCTGGGATGTTTAAATCCATCTACTGCAAGCACTTAACAAACTAACGAAAAACACTATTAAAATCTATTGCATGGATGTGGCAATTCAGAAAAGGGTAGAAAAGGTCTAAAACATCACTTCGATCGATGTTGGCAATTAATAGGGACTTAGAGATGCAAGAAAGCCTTCATTCATTAGATGTGAGAATTCATCACAGAATCTGGGATGTTTAAAAACATCTACTACAAGCCTTAATAAATTGAGGGAAAAACACTGTTTGGATGGATTCCTTGCGTTTTTTCATTTCCAACTTGGGAGAAAACCTCTAAAACATCATTGCGATCGACGTTCGCAATCAACCGAGACTTAAAAGTGCAAGAGAAATCTTCTAATCATTAGATATGAGAATTCATCACAGAATCCTGGATTTTTAAAAATATCTACTACAAGCTCTTAATAAATTGAAGAAAAACACTATTTTCATGGATTCCATAGATGTGGCATTTCAACAAAGGGTACAAAAAGTCTGAAATATCATATCGATCTATGTTGGTAATAAAAAGAGAGTTAGAGATGCACGAAAAATAATATTCTTTAGATGTGAGAATTCATCACAGAATCTGGGATTTTTAAAAACATCTACTGCAAATACTTCATCAACTAACGAAAAAGACTACTAAAAAATATTGCATGGATGTGGCAAAATAGCAAAGGGTAGATAACGTACAAAACATCATTTTCATCGATGTTGGCAATGAGTAGAGTCTTAGAGATGCAAGAAGACTTTTATTCATTAGATGTGAAAATTTATCACAGAATTTGGGATGCTTAAAAACATATACTACAAGCTCTTAATAAATTGAAGAAACACACTATTTTGATCGATTCCTTGGATGTGGCATTTCAAAAAAGGGTAAAAGACCTTTAAAACATCATTTCGATCGATGTTGGCCACGAACAGAAAATTAGAGATGCACGAAAACTTCCATTCATTATATGTGAGAATTCATCACAGGATCTGGGATGTTTAAAAACATCTACTACAAGCACTTAATAAACTAACGTAAAACACTTTGAAAATATATGGCATTGATGTGGCAATTCAGCATAGGGTAGAAAACATCAAACACATCATTTCGATCGATTTTGGTAATGAACAGAGAATTAGAGATGCACAAAAACTTCTTTTCATTAGATGTGAGAATTCATCACAGAATCTGGGATGTTTAAAAACATCTACTACAAGCTCTTACTAAATCAAAGAAAAACACTATTTGGATGGATTCCATGGATGTGGCATATCAAAAAAGGGTAAAAAACCTTTAAAACATCATTTCGATCGATGTTGGTAATGGACAGGGAATTGGAGATGCACGAAAACTTCTATTCATTTGATGTGAGAATTCATCGCAGAATCTGGGATGTTTAAAAACATCTACAACAAGCCTTAATAAATTGAGGAAAAACACTATTTGGATCGATTCCATGGACTTGGCATTTCAAAAATGGGTAAAAGCCTCTAAAACATCATTTCGATCGAAGTTGGCAATGAACATAGACTTAAAGATGCAAGAAAACTTCTATTCATTAGAGGTGAGAATTCATCACAAAAACTGGGATGTTTAAAAACATCTACTGCAAGTACTTCATCAACTAACGAAAAACACTATTAAAATCTATTGCATGGATGTGAGAATTCAGCAAAGGGTAGAAAACGTCCAAAACATCACTTCGATCGATGTTGGCAATTAATAGGGACTTAAAGATGCAAGAAAACTTCTATTCATTAGATGTTAGAATTCATCACAGAATCTGGGAAATTTGAAAACATCTACTACAAGCCTTAATAAGTTGAGGAAAAAACACTATTTTGATCGATTGCATGGATTTGGCATTTCAAAAATGGGTAAAAACCTCTAAAACATCATTTCGATCGACATTGGCCATGAACAGAGAAATAGAGATGCACGAAAACTTCAACTCACTAGATATTATAATTCATAACAGAATCTTTGATGTTTAAAACCATCTACTACAAGCTCTTACTAAATCAAAGAAAAATACTATTTGGATCGATTCCATGGAATTGGCATTTCAAAAAAGGGTAAAAAACCTTTAAAACATCATTTCGATCTATGTTGGTAATGGACAGGGAATTCGAGATGCACGAAAACTTCTATTCATCTAATGTGAGAATTCATAGCAGAATCTTGGATATTTAAAAACATCTACTGCAAGTACTTCATAAACTAACGAAAAAGACTATTAAAAAATATTGCATGGATGTGGCAATTTAGCAAAGGGTAGAAAACGTATAAAACATCATTTCGATCGATGTTGGCAATGAACAGAGAATTAGAAATGCACGAAAACTTCTATTCATTAAATGTGAGAATTCATCAAAGAATCTGGGATGTTTAAAAACATCTACTACAAGAACCTAATAAACTAACGAAAAACACTTTGAAAATATATTGCATTGATGTAGCAATTCAGTATAGGGTAGAACACTTCTAAAACATCATTTCGATCGACGTTGGCAATGAACAGACACTTCAAGATGTAAGAAAACGTCAATTCATTAGATGTGAGAATTCATCACAGAATCTGGGATGTTTAAAAACATCTACTACAAGCCTTAATAAATTGACGAAAAAACACTTTTTGGATCGATTCCATAGATTTGGCATTTCATAAAAAAGGGTATCAATCGTCCAAAACATGATTTTGATCGATGTTGGCCATGAACAGAGAATTAGAGATGCACGAAAACTTCCATCCATTAGATGTGAGAATTCATCACAATATCTGAGATGTTTAAAAACATCTTCTTCAAGTACATCATAAACTAACGAAAAACACATTGAAATTATATTGCATTGATGAGGCAATTCAGTATAAGGTAGAACACTTCTAAAACATCATTTCGATCGACGTTGGCAATGAAAAGAGACTTCAAGATGCACAAAAACTTCTGTTCATTAGATGTGAGAATTCATCACAGATTCTGGGATGTTTAAATACATTTACTACAAGCTCTTAAAAATTTGAAGAAAAACACTATTTTGATGGATTCCATGGATGTGACATTTCAACAAAGGGTACAAGACGTTTAAAATATCATATCGATCTATGTTGGTAATGAAAAGAGACTTAATGATACACGAAAAATAATATTCCTTAGATGTGAGAATTCATCACAGAATCTGGGATGTTTAAAAACATCTACTACAAGCTCTTGCTAAATCAAAGAAAAACACTATTTGGATCGATTCCATGGATGTGGCATTTCAAAAAAGGGTAAAAAACCTTTAAAACATCATTTCGATCGATGTTGGCCATGAACAGAGAATTAGAGATGCACGAAAACTTCTATTCATTAGATATGAGAATTCATCACAGAATCTGGGATTTTTAAAAACATCTACTGGAAGCACTTAATAAACTAACGAAAAAGACTATTAAAAAATATTGCATGGATGTGGCAATTTAGCAAAGGGTAGAAAACGTAAAAAACATCATTTCGATCGATGTTGGCGATGAACAGAGAATTAGAAATGCACGAAAACTTCTATTCATTAGATGTGAGAATTCATCACAGAATGTGGGATGTTTAAAAACATCTACTGCAAGCACTTAATAAACTAACGAAAAACACTTTGAAAATATATTGCATTGATGTGGCAATTCAGCAAATGGAAGAACACCTATAAAACTTCATTTCGATCGATGTTGGCAATGAACAGACACTTTAATGCTGTTGTTGTTGTTGTTGCGCCAAGTGTCGGCTGCATTTTTGGTAGCTCTTACTAATCGTCAAAATTTCATGGTATTTCGCCTTTTATTTCACTTTAATTTGGTATGAAGTTGAAAGGAGAAGACTGGAGCGCTCTCTCGAAAGTCAATTTGAAGGTTTATTCATCCTGGTACAAGTCACAAGTCGAAACCTGATGTGTTGTCGTGCTGAGAAGAAATGGCTTAAGTTGTCAGGCCCAAATACCTCGCTTTCGTGCAATGCTGATGAAGAATGTCAGCATTACGTTATGAATCAAATACTATTTTGGACATTGTTTCTCAAATGAAAAAAGTTGATTCGAGGTTGCCAATAATTGATTACCTGAGAATCAAAAATCTGGGAATTCTGCAAAGAGACAAGCAAACAGGAAGAGGGAAGAGGGGTGCTGGTCACAAGAGGGATAGAAAAATTGATCTCATTATTGGATGCAATGCCAAGAATCTTATTAAAGTACCAAGAAAAAGTAATGACAAAAGCTTTCTTACAATTGGGTGTGTTAATGTTCGCTCTATACGTAACAAGACATCAGACTTTGTTACCAGTGTCACTGATGAGAACTATGACATTTGTATGGTTACAGAGACCTGGCTAAAGGAAGATGATTCAGCCAAGCGCATTGAGTGTACTCTGCCAGGTTTCGATTTTCTTGATGTGCCACGGATTGACAGAAATGGTGGTGGAACTGGTTTGCTGGCCAAATCACGGCTTAAGGCGAGACTCGTACATTCAAGCTGTAAGTCATCTTTTGAATTCTCAGAATGGAAATTGAAATGTCAATCTGGTTTCATAACTTTGATAATAGTCTACAGACCTCCATACTCTGCACAGCATCCTGTGACTGCAAGAACCTTCATAGAAGAATTTTCTAATTACTTGGAATCTGCTATAATAACACCAAATAAATTGCTTATAGGTGGTGACTTTAACATTCATGTGAATGATCAGAGTGATGCGACAGCAAAAGCGTTTCTTGATTTGCTCAAGAATTATGATCTAATCAACCATGTTTGGCAGCCTACTCATGTAGCTGGCCATACATTAGACTTGATCATTACAAGAAATAACAATGAGATTTCACTTGACAGTCCACATACGAGGAGTTTTATTTCAGATCATTGCTTTGTTAAAGTTGTATCATCCATTGAAAAACCAGAGGTCCAGACCAAGGAGATAAGCTACAGAAAATTGAAAGATATAAATCTGGAAATCTTGAAACGTGATATCACAGCAAGTAATTTGGCAACATCAAATTATTACAATCTTTCTCTCACTGAGCTAGCTGAGTTATATGATTCAGCCTTGAGTGCAATTCTGGATGAGCATGCACCAATTGTGAAAACTGTTCTTAGGATAAAGTCAGTATCCCCCTGGTACAACAGTGAACTCAGGAGTATCAAGCGCGAAAAACGGAATGCTGAATTAAAATGGAAAAGAAGTAATTACGATGCAGACTTTGAATTATTCAAAAGAAAACGGAATGATTATATCAAAAGTTGCAACAATGCTAAAATATTGTATTACTCAAAGAAGGTTGAGATTTGCGATGGCAATCAAAAGCGTCTTTATCAATTCGTTTCTAAACTGACAAATGGAGAAAAAAGCATACCATACCCTGATGAGTATACAAAAGAAGATCTTTGTAAAATGTTTGGAGACTTCTTTGGTGACAAAATTGATACAATAAGATCACAAATTGATGCAACGGTTGAGACAGAAGGTATCAAAAACGTGGTAGACTATAGCTTATCTCCAGATGTTCCTGCATTTGATCAGTTTAAAGAACTATCACAAGAAGAGGTTAAGGATATTATTATGGAGTCACCAAATAAATATTGCTCTTTGGACCCACTACCAACAGGAATATTAAAAACATGCATTGATGTATTGATTGGTCCAATAACAGCAATTGTAAACAAGTCACTGTCAAGTGGGGAATTTCCATCATGTTGGAAATGTGCAATTGTCATTCCTTTACTGAAAAAACTGGGACTGGAGCTTATCTGCAAAAACTATCAACCTATCAGCAACCTCTCTTTTGTCTCTAAAATAGTAGAAAAATCAGCATTACCCCAGTATGTTCAGCACCTGGAAGAACTTGGGTTGTACTCAACTGAGAACTCTGCATACAAACAGTATCATAGTACAGAGACATTACTTGCTAAAGTTCATTCAGATATCATGAATAATATGGATAAACAAAAAGTGACCATCTTGATCTTATTGGACCTTGGACCTAAGTGCTGCTTTTGACACAGTTGACTTGCAAATACTGTCAGAAATCTTCCAACAAAGATTCAACATATCAGGCTCAGTTTTCAAATGGTTTATCTCGTATCTAAAGAACAGAGAACAAAGAATCATGATCAAGGACACTCTATCTGAAATTTACACGCTTAAGTATGGAGTACCCCAAGGAAGTTGTGCGGGTCCTGTGGTGTTTTTGGGATATTTGAGCTCTCTGTATGACATAATTGAGCTGCACTCCCCTAATGTGGCAGCTTATGCTGGTGATACACAGCTTTATCTTGGTTTCAGTCCATCTAGCGCTGAAGAACGAATCCAGGCAGTAAAGGATATTGAAAACTGCATATCAGACATTCGTGCATGGATGCTAACTCTTGAAAATCGCTTGAAAATAAATGATGACAAAACTGAATTATTAGTTATTGGTACTAATCAACAGCTAGCAAAAGTACCAAATCTGTCAATAAAAGTTGGATCTGCTGAGATTAAAACATCTGACACTGCAAGAAATCTGGGTGTAATATTTGATAACAAAATGACCATGGAAAAGCACGTAAATAATATCAGTAAGAAAGCATTTTCTCAATTGAGACGACTGAGGCAGATTAGACAATACTTGTCAAAAGAAGCCACAGAATCATTGGTCCACTCGTTTGTTTCATCAACACTTGATTATTGTAACGCACTGCTGTATGGATGTGCAAAACGCCTGCTGGATAAATTACAAAAGATTCAAAATTGTGCAGCACGAGTTGTGATGGGAGGCCGTAAATATGACCACGTGAAACCTCTCCTCAAAGCTCTTCATTGGTTGCCAGTGGCACAAAGAATAGATTTTAAAATTGCATTATTGACGTATAAATGCCTCAACGGATTTGCACCGAAATATCTCGTCGATCTCTTGAAAGTTCAGGAAAGCTGCAGAGCACTGAGATCAAATAAGAAAAATAGACTGAAGCTACCAATGACCAGAACTAAAACACTTGGCACCAGAGCTTTTACATATGCTGCTCCTGCAGTATGGAACTCTTTACCGGACAAAATAAAAAACACAAAATGCATAAAAGCCTTCAAGATTCTCCTGAAAACACACTATTTTGAAATAGCGTATAATTAATTTTGGACAAGGGTTGAGTATGTATGTAGAGATAAACATCCATCATCGAAAATTGTAAATTTTAACATGCTTTTTATCTTATTTTTTTTCATACTTATTCTTAATTCAGATTTTTATATTGTAAATAGGACTTAAACTGTAAAGCGCAACAAAGTATCATTTTGTATTGTGGCGCTATATAAATTGTGCATTATTATTATTAAGATGCACGAAAACTTCTTTTCATTAGATGTGAGAATTCATCACAGAATCTGGGATGTCTAAAAACATCTACTACAAGCTCTTACTAAATCAAAGAAAAACACTATTTCGATCGATTCCATGGATGTAGCATTTCAAAAAAGGGTACAAAACGTTTAAAACATCATTTCGATCGATGTTTGTAATGAACAGAGAATTAGAGATGCACGAAAACTTCTATTGATTAGATGTGAGAAATCTTCACAGAATCTGGGATGTTTAAAACATCTACTACAAGCACTTAATAAATTAACGAAAAATTCTTTGAAAATATATTGCATTGATGAGGCAATTCAGTATAGGGTAGAACATTTCTAAAGCATCATTTCTATCGACGTTGGCAATGAACAGAGAATTCGAGATCCACGAAAACTTCTATTGATTAGATGTGAGAATTCATCACAGAATCTGGGATGTTTAAAAACATCTACTACAAGCTCTTAATAAATTGAAGAAAAACACTATTTTGATGGATTCAATGGATGTGGCATTTCAACAAAGGGTACAAAACGTTTAAAATATCATATCGATCTATGTTGGTAATGAAAAGAGACTTAATGATACACGAAAAATAATATTCCTTAGATGTGAGAATTCATCACAGAATCTGGGATGTTTAAAAACATCTACTACAAGCTCTTACTAAATCAAAGAAAAACACTATTGGATCGATTCAATGGATGTGGCATTTCAAAAAAGGATAAAAAACCTTTAAAACATCATTTCGATCTATGTTGATAGTGGACAGGGAATTTGAGATGCACGAAAACTTCTATTCATTAGATGTGAGAATTCATCACAGAATATGGGATGTTTAAAAACATCTACTGCAAGTACTTCATAAACTAACGAAAAAGACTATTAAAAATATTGCATGGATGTGGCAATTTAGCAAAGGGTAGAAAACGTATAAAACATCATTTCGATCGATGTTGGCGATGAACAGAGAATTAGAAATGCACGAAAACTTCTATTCATTAGATGTGAGAATTCATCACAGAATCTGGGATTTTTAAAAACATCTACTGGAAGCACTTAATAAACTAACGAAAAAGACTATTAAAAATGTTGCATGGATGTGGCAAATTAGCAAAGGGTAGAAAACGTAAAAAACATCATTTTGATCGATGATGGCGATGAACAGAGAATTAGAAATGCACGAAAACTTCTATTCATTAGATGTGAGAATTCATCACAGAATGTGGGATGTTTAAAAACATCTACTGCAAGCACTTAATAAACGAACGAAAAACACTTTGAAAATATATTGCATTGGTGTGGCAATTCAGCAAAGGGAAGAACACCTATAAAACTTCATTTCGATCGATGTTTGCAATTAATAGGGACTTGGAGATGCAAGAAAACTTCTACTCGTTAGATGTGAGAATTCATCACAGAATCTAGGATGTTTAAAAACATCTACTAAAAGCCTTAATAAATTGAGGGAAAAACACTATTTGGATCGATTCCATAGATGTGGCATTTCAAAAAAGGAAAAAAAACCTTTAAAACATCATTTCGATCGATATTGGCCATAAACAGAGAATTAGAGATGCACGAAAACTTCTATTCATTAGATGTGAGAATTCATCACAGAATCTGGGATGTTTAAAACATCTACTACAAGCACTTAATAAACTAACAAAAACACTTTGAAAATATATTGCATTGATGTAGCAAATCAGCAAAGGGTAGAACACTTCTAAAACATCATTTCGATCGACGTTGGCAATGAACAGACACTTTAAGATGCACGAAAACTTCTTTTCATTAGATGTGAGAATTCATCACAGAATCTGGGATGTTTAAAAACATCTAATAAAAGCCTTAACAAATTGAGGAAAAAACACTATTTGGATCGATTCCATGGATGTGGCATTTCAAAAAACGGTAAAAAACCTTTAAAACATCATTTCTATTGATGTTGGCTATGAACAGAGAATTAGATATGCACAAAAACTTCTATTCAATAGATGAAAGAATTCATCACAGAATCTGGAATGTTTAAAAACATCTACTACAAGCCTTAATAAATTGAGGAAAAAACACTATTTGGATCGATTTCATGGATTTGGCCTTTAAAAAATGGGTAAAAACCTCTAAAACATCATCTTGATCAACGTTGGCAATCAACCGAGACTTAGAAGTGCAAGAGAAAACTTCTAATCATTAGATATTAGAATTCATCACAGAATCTGGGATGTTTAAAAATATCTACTACAAGCTCTTAATAAATTGAAGAAAAACACTATTTTGATGGATTCCATGGATGTGGCATTTCAGCAAAGGGTAAAAAACGTTTAAAATATCATATCGATCTATGTTGGTAATGAAAAGAGACTTAAAGATGCACGAAAAATAATATTCCTTAGATGTGAGAATTCATCACAGAATCTTGGATATTTAAAAACATCTACCACAAGCTCTTACTAAATCAAAGAAAAACACTAGTTGGATTGCTTCCATGGATGTGGCATTTCAAAAAAGGGTAAAAAACCTTTAAAACATCATTTCAATCGATGTTGGCAATGAACAGAGAATTGGAGATGCACGAAAACTTCTATTCATCTAGATGTGAGAATTCATCAGAGAATCAGAGATTTTTAAAAACATCTACTGCAAGCACTTAATTAACTAACGAAAAACACTTTGAAAATATATTGCATTGATGTAGCAATTCAGCAAAGGGTAGAGTAGGTCTAAAACGTCACTTAGATTGATATTGGCAATGAGCAGAGACTTAGAGATGCACGAAAACTTCCATTCATTACATGTGAGAATTCATCACAGAATCTGGGATGTTTAAAAACATCTACTACAAGCTTTAACAAATTGAGAAACAAACACTATTTGGATCGATTCCATTGATTTGACATTTCATAAAAAAGTTATCAAACGTCAAAAACATCATTTCGATTGATAATGGCTATAAATAGAGAATTAGAGATGCACAAAAACTTCTATTCATTAGATGTGAGAATTCATCACAGAAGCTGGGATGTTTAAATCCATCTACTGCAAGCACTTAACAAACTAACGAAAAACACTATTAAAATCTATTGCATGGATGTGGCAATTCAGAAAAGGGTAGAAAAGGTCTAAAACATCACTTCGATCGATGTTGGCAATTAATAGGGACTTAGAGATGCAAGAAAGCCTTCATTCATTAGATGTGAGAATTCATCACAGAATCTGGGATGTTTAAAAACATCTACTACAAGCCTTAATAAATTGAGGGAAAAACACTGTTTGGATGGATTCCTTGCGTTTTTTCATTTCCAACTTGGGAGAAAACCTCTAAAACATCATTGCGATCGACGTTCGCAATCAACCGAGACTTAAAAGTGCAAGAGAAAACTTCTAATCATTAGATATGAGAATTCATCACAGAATCCTGGATTTTTAAAAATATCTACTACAAGCTCTTAATAAATTGAAGAAAAACACTATTTTCATGGATTCCATAGATGTGGCATTTCAACAAAGGGTACAAAAAGTCTGAAATATCATATCGATCTATGTTGGTAATAAAAAGAGAGTTAGAGATGCACGAAAAATAATATTCTTTAGATGTGAGAATTCATCACAGAATCTGGGATTTTTAAAAACATCTACTGCAAATACTTCATCAACTAACGAAAAAGACTACTAAAAAATATTGCATGGATGTGGCAAAATAGCAAAGGGTAGATAACGTATAAAACATCATTTTCATCGATGTTGGCAATGAGTAGAGTCTTAGAGATGCAAGAAGACTTTTATTCATTAGATGTGAAAATTTATCACAGAATTTGGGATGCTTAAAAACATATACTACAAGCTCTTAATAAATTGAAGAAACACACTATTTTGATCGATTCCTTGGATGTGGCATTTCAAAAAAGGGTAAAAGACCTTTAAAACATCATTTCGATCGATGTTGGCCACGAACAGAAAATTAGAGATGCACGAAAACTTCCATTCATTATATGTGAGAATTCATCACAGGATCTGGGATGTTTAAAAACATCTACTACAAGCACTTAATAAACTAACGTAAAACACTTTGAAAATATATGGCATTGATGTGGCAATTCAGCATAGGGTAGAAAACATCAAACACATCATTTCGATCGATTTTGGTAATGAACAGAGAATTAGAGATGCACAAAAACTTCTTTTCATTAGATGTGAGAATTCATCACAGAATCTGGGATGTTTAAAAACATCTACTACAAGCTCTTACTAAATCAAAGAAAAACACTATTTGGATGGATTCCATGGATGTGGCATATCAAAAAAGGGTAAAAAACCTTTAAAACATCATTTCGATCGATGTTGGTAATGGACAGGGAATTGGAGATGCACGAAAACTTCTATTCATTTGATGTGAGAATTCATCGCAGAATCTGGGATGTTTAAAAACATCTACAACAAGCTTTAACAAATTGAGAAACAAACACTATTTGGATCGATTCCATTGATTTGACATTTCATAAAAAAGTTATCAAACGTCAAAAACATCATTTCGATTGATAATGGCTATAAATAGAGAATTAGAGATGCACAAAAACTTCTATTCATTAGATGTGAGAATTCATCACAGAAGCTGGGATGTTTAAATCCATCTACTGCAAGCACTTAACAAACTAACGAAAAACACTATTAAAATCTATTGCATGGATGTGGCAATTCAGAAAAGGGTAGAAAAGGTCTAAAACATCACTTCGATCGATGTTGGCAATTAATAGGGACTTAGAGATGCAAGAAAGCCTTCATTCATTAGATGTGAGAATTCATCACAGAATCTGGGATGTTTAAAAACATCTACTACAAGCCTTAATAAATTGAGGGAAAAACACTGTTTGGATGGATTCCTTGCGTTTTTTCATTTCCAACTTGGGAGAAAACCTCTAAAACATCATTGCGATCGACGTTCGCAATCAACCGAGACTTAAAAGTGCAAGAGAAAACTTCTAATCATTAGATATGAGAATTCATCACAGAATCCTGGATTTTTAAAAATATCTACTACAAGCTCTTAATAAATTGAAGAAAAACACTATTTTCATGGATTCCATAGATGTGGCATTTCAACAAAGGGTACAAAAAGTCTGAAATATCATATCGATCTATGTTGGTAATAAAAAGAGAGTTAGAGATGCACGAAAAATAATATTCTTTAGATGTGAGAATTCATCACAGAATCTGGGATTTTTAAAAACATCTACTGCAAATACTTCATCAACTAACGAAAAAGACTACTAAAAAATATTGCATGGATGTGGCAAAATAGCAAAGGGTAGATAACGTATAAAACATCATTTTCATCGATGTTGGCAATGAGTAGAGTCTTAGAGATGCAAGAAGACTTTTATTCATTAGATGTGAAAATTTATCACAGAATTTGGGATGCTTAAAAACATATACTACAAGTTCTTAATAAATTGAAGAAACACACTATTTTGATCGATTCCTTGGATGTGGCATTTCAAAAAAGGGTAAAAGACCTTTAAAACATCATTTCGATCGATGTTGGCCACGAACAGAAAATTAGAGATGCACGAAAACTTCCATTCATTATATGTGAGAATTCATCACAGGATCTGGGATGTTTAAAAACATCTACTACAAGCACTTAATAAACTAACGTAAAACACTTTGAAAATATATGGCATTGATGTGGCAATTCAGCATAGGGTAGAAAACATCAAACACATCATTTCGATCGATTTTGGTAATGAACAGAGAATTAGAGATGCACAAAAACTTCTTTTCATTAGATGTGAGAATTCATCACAGAATCTGGGATGTTTAAAAACATCTACTACAAGCTCTTACTAAATCAAAGAAAAACACTATTTGGATGGATTCCATGGATGTGGCATATCAAAAAAGGGTAAAAAACCTTTAAAACATCATTTCGATCGATGTTGGTAATGGACAGGGAATTGGAGATGCACGAAAACTTCTATTCATTTGATGTGAGAATTCATCGCAGAATCTGGGATGTTTAAAAACATCTACAACAAGCCTTAATAAATTGAGGAAAAACACTATTTGGATCGATTCCATGGACTTGGCATTTCAAAAATGGGTAAAAGCCTCTAAAACATCATTTCTATCGAAGTTGGCAATGAACATAGACTTAAAGATGCAAGAAAACGTCTATTCATTAGAGGTGAGAATTCATCACAAAAACTGGGATGTTTAAAAACATCTACTGCAAGTACTTCATCAACTAACGAAAAACACTATTAAAATCTATTCCATGGATGTGAGAATTCAGCAAAGGGTAGAAAACGTCCAAAACATCACTTCGATCGATGTTGGCAATTAATAGGGACTTAAAGATGCAAGAAAACTTCTATTCATTAGATGTTAGAATTCATCACAGAATCTGGGAAATTTGAAAACATCTACTACAAGCCTTAATAAGTTGAGGAAAAAACACTATTTTGATCGATTGCATGGATTTGGCATTTCAAAAATGGGTAAAAACCTCTAAAACATCATTTCGATCGACATTGGCCATGAACAGAGAAATAGAGATGCACGAAAACTTCAACTCACTAGATATTATAATTCATAACAGAATCTGGGATGTTTAAAACCATCTACTACAAGCTCTTACTAAATCAAAGAAAAATACTATTTGGATCGATTCCATGGAATTGGCATTTCAAAAAAGGGTAAAAAACCTTTAAAACATCATTTCGATCTATGTTGGTAATGGACAGGAAATTCGAGATGCACGAAAACTTCTATTCATCTAATGTGAGAATTCATAGCAGAATCTTGGATATTTAAAAACATCTACTGCAAGTACTTCATAAACTAACGAAAAAGACTATTAAAAAATATTGCATGGATGTGGCAATTTAGCAAAGGGTAGAAAACGTATAAAACATCATTTCGATCGATGTTGGCAATGAACAGAGAATTAGAAATGCACCAAAACTTCTATTCATTAAATGTGAGAATTCATCAAAGAATCTGGGATGTTTAAAAACATCTACTACAAGAACCTAATAAACTAACGAAAAACACTTTGAAAATATATTGCATTGATGTAGCAATTCAGTATAGGGTAGAACACTTCTAAAACATCATTTCGATCGACGTTGGCAATGAACAGACACTTCAAGATGTAAGAAAACGTCCATTCATTAGATGTGAGAATTCATCACAGAATCTGGGATGTTTAAAAACATCTACTACAAGCCTTAATAAATTGACGAAAAAACACTTTTTGGATCGATTCCATAGATTTGGCATTTCATAAAAAAGGGTATCAATCGTCCAAAACATGATTTTGATCGATGTTGGCCATGAACAGAGAATTAGAGATGCACGAAAACTTCCATCCATTAGATGTGAGAATTCATCACAATATCTGAGATGTTTAAAAACATCTTCTTCAAGTACATCATAAACTAACGAAAAACACATTGAAATTATATTGCATTGATGAGGCAATTCAGTATAAGGTAGAACACTTCTAAAACATCATTTCGATCGACGTTGGCAATGAACAGAGACTTCAAGATGCACAAAAACTTCTGTTCATTAGATGTGAGAATTCATCACAGATTCTGGGATGTTTAAATACATTTACTACAAGCTCTTAAAAATTTGAAGAAAAACACTATTTTGATGGATTCCATGGATGTGACATTTCAACAAAGGGTACAAGACGTTTAAAATATCATATCGATCTATGTTGGTAATGAAAAGAGACTTAATGATACACGAAAAATAATATTCCTTAGATGTGAGAATTCATCACAGAATCTGGGATGTTTAAAAACATCTACTACAAGCTCTTGCTAAATCAAAGAAAAACACTATTTGGATCGATTCCATGGATGTGGCATTTCAAAAAAGGGTAAAAAACCTTTAAAACATCATTTAGATCGATGTTGGCCATGAACAGAGAATTAGAGATGCACGAAAACTTCTATTCATTAGATGTGAGAATTCATCACAGAATCTGGGATGTTTAAAAACATCTACTACAAGCCTTAATAAATTGAGGAAAAAATACTATTTTGATTGATTCCATGGATTTGGCATTTCAAAAATAGGTAAAAAACCTTTAAAACATCATTTCGATCGATGTTGGCCATGAACAGAGAATTAGAGATGCACGAAAACTTCTATTCATTAGATGTGAGAATTCATCACAGAATCTGGGATGTTTAAAAACATCTACTACAAGCCTTAATAAATTGAGGAAAAAATACTATTTTGATCGATTCCATGGATTTGGCATTTCAAAAATAGGTAAAAAACCTTTAAAGCATCATTTCGATCGATGTTGTCAATAAACAGAGACATAGAGATGCACAAAAACATCTATTCATTAGATGTGAGAATTCATCACAGAATGTGGGATGTTTAAAAACATCTACTACAAGCCTTAAAAAATTGAGGAAAAAGTACTTTTTTGATCGATTCCATGGATTTGGCATTTCAAAAATGGGTAAAAACCTCTAAAACATCATTTCGATCGACGTTGGCAATCAACCGAGACTTAGAAGTGCAAGAAAAAACTTCTAATCATTAGATATGAAAATTCATCACAGAATCTGAAATGTTTAAGAACATCTACTACAAGCTCTCACTAAATCAAAGAAAAACACTATTTTGATCGATTCCATGGATGTGGCATTTCAAAAATGGGTAAAAAACCTTTAAAACATCATTTCGATCGATGTTGACAATGAACAGAGAAATAGAGATGCACGAAAACTTCTGTTCATTAGATGTGAGAATTCATCACAGAATGTTGGATGTTTAAAAACATCTACTGCAAGCACTTAATAAACTAACGAAAAACACTTTGAAAATATATTGCATTGATGTGGCAATTCAGCAAATGGAAGAACACCTATAAAACTTCATTTCGATCGATGTTGGCAATGAACAGACACTTTAATGCTGTTGTTGTTGTTGTTGCGCCAAGTGTCGGCTGCATTTTTGGTAGCTCTTACTAATCGTCAAAATTTCATGGTATTTCGCCTTTTATTTCACTTTAATTTGGTATGAAGTTGAAAGGAGAAGACTGGAGCGCTCTCTCGAAAGTCAATTTGAAGGTTTATTCATCCTGGTACAAGTCACAAGTCGAAACCTGATGTGTTGTCGTGCTGAGAAGAAATGGCTTAAGTTGTCAGGCCCAAATACCTCGCTTTCGTGCAATGCTGATGAAGAATGTCAGCATTACGTTATGAATCAAATACTATTTTGGACATTGTTTCTCAAATGAAAAAAGTTGATTCGAGGTTGCCAATAATTGATTACCTGAGAATCAAAAATCTGGGAATTCTGCAAAGAGACAAGCAAACAGGAAGAGGGAAGAGGGGTGCTGGTCACAAGAGGGATAGAAAAATTGATCTCATTATTGGATGCAATGCCAAGAATCTTATTAAAGTACCAAGAAAAAGTAATGACAAAAGCTTTCTTACAATTGGGTGTGTTAATGTTCGCTCTATACGTAACAAGACATCAGACTTTGTTACCAGTGTCACTGATGAGAACTATGACATTTGTATGGTTACAGAGACCTGGCTAAAGGAAGATGATTCAGCCAAGCGCATTGAGTGTACTCTGCCAGGTTTCGATTTTCTTGATGTGCCACGGATTGACAGAAATGGTGGTGGAACTGGTTTGCTGGCCAAATCACGGCTTAAGGCGAGACTCGTACATTCAAGCTGTAAGTCATCTTTTGAATTCTCAGAATGGAAATTGAAATGTCAATCTGGTTTCATAACTTTGATAATAGTCTACAGACCTCCATACTCTGCACAGCATCCTGTGACTGCAAGAACCTTCATAGAAGAATTTTCTAATTACTTGGAATCTGCTATAATAACACCAAATAAATTGCTTATAGGTGGTGACTTTAACATTCATGTGAATGATCAGAGTGATGCGACAGCAAAAGCGTTTCTTGATTTGCTCAAGAATTATGATCTAATCAACCATGTTTGGCAGCCTACTCATGTAGCTGGCCATACATTAGACTTGATCATTACAAGAAATAACAATGAGATTTCACTTGACAGTCCACATACGAGGAGTTTTATTTCAGATCATTGCTTTGTTAAAGTTGTATCATCCATTGAAAAACCAGAGGTCCAGACCAAGGAGATAAGCTACAGAAAATTGAAAGATATAAATCTGGAAATCTTGAAACGTGATATCACAGCAAGTAATTTGGCAACATCAAATTATTACAATCTTTCTCTCACTGAGCTAGCTGAGTTATATGATTCAGCCTTGAGTGCAATTCTGGATGAGCATGCACCAATTGTGAAAACTGTTCTTAGGATAAAGTCAGTATCCCCCTGGTACAACAGTGAACTCAGGAGTATCAAGCGCGAAAAACGGAATGCTGAATTAAAATGGAAAAGAAGTAATTACGATGCAGACTTTGAATTATTCAAAAGAAAACGGAATGATTATATCAAAAGTTGCAACAATGCTAAAATATTGTATTACTCAAAGAAGGTTGAGATTTGCGATGGCAATCAAAAGCGTCTTTATCAATTCGTTTCTAAACTGACAAATGGAGAAAAAAGCATACCATACCCTGATGAGTATACAAAAGAAGATCTTTGTAAAATGTTTGGAGACTTCTTTGGTGACAAAATTGATACAATAAGATCACAAATTGATGCAACGGTTGAGACAGAAGGTATCAAAAACGTGGTAGACTATAGCTTATCTCCAGATGTTCCTGCATTTGATCAGTTTAAAGAACTATCACAAGAAGAGGTTAAGGATATTATTATGGAGTCACCAAATAAATATTGCTCTTTGGACCCACTACCAACAGGAATATTAAAAACATGCATTGATGTATTGATTGGTCCAATAACAGCAATTGTAAACAAGTCACTGTCAAGTGGGGAATTTCCATCATGTTGGAAATGTGCAATTGTCATTCCTTTACTGAAAAAACTGGGACTGGAGCTTATCTGCAAAAACTATCAACCTATCAGCAACCTCTCTTTTGTCTCTAAAATAGTAGAAGAATCAGCATTACCCCAGTATGTTCAGCACCTGGAAGAACTTGGGTTGTACTCAACTGAGAACTCTGCATACAAACAGTATCATAGTACAGAGACATTACTTGCTAAAGTTCATTCAGATATCATGAATAATATGGATAAACAAAAAGTGACCATCTTGATCTTATTGGACCTTGGACCTAAGTGCTGCTTTTGACACAGTTGACTTGCAAATACTGTCAGAAATCTTCCAACAAAGATTCAACATATCAGGCTCAGTTTTCAAATGGTTTATCTCGTATCTAAAGAACAGAGAACAAAGAATCATGATCAAGGACACTCTATCTGAAATTTACACGCTTAAGTATGGAGTACCCCAAGGAAGTTGTGCGGGTCCTGTGGTGTTTTTGGGATATTTGAGCTCTCTGTATGACATAATTGAGCTGCACTCCCCTAATGTGGCAGCTTATGCTGGTGATACACAGCTTTATCTTGGTTTCAGTCCATCTAGCGCTGAAGAACGAATCCAGGCAGTAAAGGATATTGAAAACTGCATATCAGACATTCGTGCATGGATGCTAACTCTTGAAAATCGCTTGAAAATAAATGATGACAAAACTGAATTATTAGTTATTGGTACTAATCAACAGCTAGCAAAAGTACCAAATCTGTCAATAAAAGTTGGATCTGCTGAGATTAAAACATCTGACACTGCAAGAAATCTGGGTGTAATATTTGATAACAAAATGACCATGGAAAAGCACGTAAATAATATCAGTAAGAAAGCATTTTCTCAATTGAGACGACTGAGGCAGATTAGACAATACTTGTCAAAAGAAGCCACAGAATCATTGGTCCACTCGTTTGTTTCATCAACACTTGATTATTGTAACGCACTGCTGTATGGATGTGCAAAACACCTGCTGGATAAATTACAAAAGATTCAAAATTGTGCAGCACGAGTTGTGATGGGAGGCCGTAAATATGACCACGTGAAACCTCTCCTCAAAGCTCTTCATTGGTTGCCAGTGGCACAAAGAATAGATTTTAAAATTGCATTATTGACGTATAAATGCCTCAACGGATTTGCACCGAAATATCTCGTCGATCTCTTGAAAGTTCAGGAAAGCTGCAGAGCACTGAGATCAAATAAGAAAAATAGACTGAAGCTACCAATGACCAGAACTAAAACACTTGGCACCAGAGCTTTTACATATGCTGCTCCTGCAGTATGGAACTCTTTACCGGACAAAATAAAAAACACAAAATGCATAAAAGCCTTCAAGATTCTCCTGAAAACACACTATTTTGAAATAGCGTATAATTAATTTTGGACAAGGGTTGAGTATGTATGTAGAGATAAACATCCATCATCGAAAATTGTAAATTTTAACATGCTTTTTATCTTATTTTTTTTCATACTTATTCTTAATTCAGATTTTTATATTGTAAATAGGACTTAAACTGTAAAGCGCAACAAAGTATCATTTTGTATTGTGGCGCTATATAAATTGTGCATTATTATTATTAAGATGCACGAAAACTTCTTTTCATTAGATGTGAGAATTCATCACAGAATCTGGGATGTCTAAAAACATCTACTACAAGCTCTTACTAAATCAAAGAAAAACACTATTTCGATCGATTCCATGGATGTAGCATTTCAAAAAAGGGTACAAAACGTTTAAAACATCATTTCGATCGATGTTTGTAATGAACAGAGAATTAGAGATGCACGAAAACTTCTATTGATTAGATGTGAGAAATCTTCACAGAATCTGGGATGTTTAAAACATCTACTACAAGCACTTAATAAATTAACGAAAAATTCTTTGAAAATATATTGCATTGATGAGGCAATTCAGTATAGGGTAGAACATTTCTAAAGCATCATTTCTATCGACGTTGGCAATGAACAGAGAATTCGAGATCCACGAAAACTTCTATTGATTAGATGTGAGAATTCATCACAGAATCTGGGATATTTAAAAACATCTACTACAAGCTCTTAATAAATTGAAGAAAAACACTATTTTGATGGATTCAATGGATGTGGCATTTCAACAAAGGGTACAAAACGTTTAAAATATCATATCGATCTATGTTGGTAATGAAAAGAGACTTAATGATACACGAAAAATAATATTCCTTAGATGTGAGAATTCATCACAGAATCTGGGATGTTTAAAAACATCTACTACAAGCTCTTACTAAATCAAAGAAAAACACTATTGGATCGATTCAATGGATGTGGCATTTCAAAAAAGGATAAAAAACCTTTAAAACATCATTTCGATCTATGTTGATAGTGGACAGGGAATTTGAGATGCACGAAAACTTCTATTCATTAGATGTGAGAATTCATCACAGAATATGGGATGTTTAAAAACATCTACTGCAAGTACTTCATAAACTAACGAAAAAGACTATTAAAAATATTGCATGGATGTGGCAATTTAGCAAAGGGTAGAAAACGTATAAAACATCATTTCGATCGATGTTGGCGATGAACAGAGAATTAGAAATGCACGAAAACTTCTATTCATTAGATGTGAGAATTCATCACAGAATCTGGGATTTTTAAAAACATCTACTGGAAGCACTTAATAAAATAACGAAAAAGACTATTAAAAAATGTTGCATGGATGTGGCAAATTAGCAAAGGGTAGAAAACGTAAAAAATATCATTTTGATCGATGATGGCGATGAACAGAGAATTAGAAATGCACGAAAACTTCTATTCATTAGATGTGAGAATTCATCACAGAATGTGGGATGTTTAAAAACATCTACTGCAAGCACTTAATAAACGAACGAAAAACACTTTGAAAATATATTGCATTGGTGTGGCAATTCAGCAAAGGGAAGAACACCTATAAAACTTCATTTCGATCGATGTTTGCAATTAATAGGGACTTGGAGATGCAAGAAAACTTCTACTCGTTAGATGTGAGAATTCATCACAGAATCTAGGATGTTTAAAAACATCTACTAAAAGCCTTAATAAATTGAGGGAAAAACACTATTTGGATCGATTCCATAGATGTGGCATTTCAAAAAAGGAAAAAAAACCTTTAAAACATCATTTCGATCGATATTGGCCATAAACAGAGAATTAGAGATGCACGAAAACTTCTATTCATTAGATGTGAGAATTCATCACAGAATCTGGGATGTTTAAAACATCTACTACAAGCACTTAATAAACTAACAAAAACACTTTGAAAATATATTGCATTGATGTAGCAAATCAGCAAAGGGTAGAACACTTCTAAAACATCATTTCGATCGACGTTGGCAATGAACAGACACTTTAAGATGCACGAAAACTTCTTTTCATTAGATGTGAGAATTCATCACAGAATCTGGGATGTTTAAAAACATCTAATAAAAGCCTTAACAAATTGAGGAAAAAACACTATTTGGATCGATTCCATGGATGTGGCATTTCAAAAAACGGTAAAAAACCTTTAAAACATCATTTCTATTGATGTTGGCTGTGAACAGAGAATTAGATATGCACAAAAACTTCTATTCAATAGATGAAAGAATTCATCACAGAATCTGGAATGTTTAAAAACATCTACTACAAGCCTTAATAAATTGAGGAAAAAACACTATTTGGATCGATTTCATGGATTTGGCCTTTAAAAAATGGGTGAAAACCTCTAAAACATCATCTTGATCAACGTTGGCAATCAACCGAGACTTAGAAGTGCAAGAGAAAACTTCTAATCATTAGATATTAGAATTCATCACAGAATCTGGGATGTTTAAAAATATCTACTACAAGCTCTTAATAAATTGAAGAAAAACACTATTTTGATGGATTCCATGGATGTGGCATTTCAGCAAAGGGTAAAAAACGTTTAAAATATCATATCGATCTATGTTGGTAATGAAAAGAGACTTAAAGATGCACGAAAAATAATATTCCTTAGATGTGAGAATTCATCACAGAATCTTGGATATTTAAAAACATCTACCACAAGCTCTTACTAAATCAAAGAAAAACACTAGTTGGATTGCTTCCATGGATGTGGCATTTCAAAAAAGGGTAAAAAACCTTTAAAACATCATTTCAATCGATGTTGGCAATGAACAGAGAATTGGAGATGCACGAAAACTTCTATTCATCTAGATGTGAGAATTCATCAGAGAATCAGAGATTTTTAAAAACATCTACTGCAAGCACTTAATTAACTAACAAAAAACACTTTGAAAATATATTGCATTGATGTAGCAATTCAGCAAAGGGTAGAGTAGGTCTAAAACGTCACTTAGATTGATATTGGCAATGAGCAGAGACTTAGAGATGCACGAAAACTTCCATTCATTACATGTGAGAATTCATCACAGAATCTGGGATGTTTAAAAACATCTACTACAAGCTTTAACAAATTGAGAAACAAACACTATTTGGATCGATTCCATTGATTTGACATTTCATAAAAAAGTTATCAAACGTCAAAAACATCATTTCGATTGATAATGGCTATAAATAGAGAATTAGAGATGCACAAAAACTTCTATTCATTAGATGTGAGAATTCATCACAGAAGCTGGGATGTTTAAATCCATCTACTGCAAGCACTTAACAAACTAACGAAAAACACTATTAAAATCTATTGCATGGATGTGGCAATTCAGAAAAGGGTAGAAAAGGTCTAAAACATCACTTCGATCGATGTTGGCAATTAATAGGGACTTAGAGATGCAAGAAAGCCTTCATTCATTAGATGTGAGAATTCATCACAGAATCTGGGATGTTTAAAAACATCTACTACAAGCCTTAATAAATTGAGGGAAAAACACTGTTTGGATGGATTCCTTGCGTTTTTTCATTTCCAACTTGGGAGAAAACCTCTAAAACATCATTGCGATCGACGTTCGCAATCAACCGAGACTTAAAAGTGCAAGAGAAAACTTCTAATCATTAGATATGAGAATTCATCACAGAATCCTGGATTTTTAAAAATATCTACTACAAGCTCTTAATAAATTGAAGAAAAACACTATTTTCATGGATTCCATAGATGTGGCATTTCAACAAAGGGTACAAAAAGTCTGAAATATCATATCGATCTATGTTGGTAATAAAAAGAGAGTTAGAGATGCACGAAAAATAATATTCTTTAGATGTGAGAATTCATCACAGAATCTGGGATTTTTAAAAACATCTACTGCAAATACTTCATCAACTAACGAAAAAGACTACTAAAAAATATTGCATGGATGTGGCAAAATAGCAAAGGGTAGATAACGTATAAAACATCATTTTCATCGATGTTGGCAATGAGTAGAGTCTTAGAGATGCAAGAAGACTTTTATTCATTAGATGTGAAAATTTATCACAGAATTTGGGATGCTTAAAAACATATACTACAAGCTCTTAATAAATTGAAGAAACACACTATTTTGATCGATTCCTTGGATGTGGCATTTCAAAAAAGGGTAAAAGACCTTTAAAACATCATTTCGATCGATGTTGGCCACGAACAGAAAATTAGAGATGCACGAAAACTTCCATTCATTATATGTGAGAATTCATCACAGGATCTGGGATGTTTAAAAACATCTACTACAAGCACTTAATAAACTAACGTAAAACACTTTGAAAATATATGGCATTGATGTGGCAATTCAGCATAGGGTAGAAAACATCAAACACATCATTTCGATCGATTTTGGTAATGAACAGAGAATTAGAGATGCACAAAAACTTCTTTTCATTAGATGTGAGAATTCATCACAGAATCTGGGATGTTTAAAAACATCTACTACAAGCTCTTACTAAATCAAAGAAAAACACTATTTGGATGGATTCCATGGATGTGGCATATCAAAAAAGGGTAAAAAACCTTTAAAACATCATTTCGATCGATGTTGGTAATGGACAGGGAATTGGAGATGCACGAAAACTTCTATTCATTTGATGTGAGAATTCATCGCAGAATCTGGGATGTTTAAAAACATCTACAACAAGCTTTAACAAATTGAGAAACAAACACTATTTGGATCGATTCCATTGATTTGACATTTCATAAAAAAGTTATCAAACGTCAAAAACATCATTTCGATTGATAATGGCTATAAATAGAGAATTAGAGATGCACAAAAACTTCTATTCATTAGATGTGAGAATTCATCACAGAAGCTGGGATGTTTAAATCCATCTACTGCAAGCACTTAACAAACTAACGAAAAACACTATTAAAATCTATTGCATGGATGTGGCAATTCAGAAAAGGGTAGAAAAGGTCTAAAACATCACTTCGATCGATGTTGGCAATTAATAGGGACTTAGAGATGCAAGAAAGCCTTCATTCATTAGATGTGAGAATTCATCACAGAATCTGGGATGTTTAAAAACATCTACTACAAGCCTTAATAAATTGAGGGAAAAACACTGTTTGGATGGATTCCTTGCGTTTTTTCATTTCCAACTTGGGAGAAAACCTCTAAAACATCATTGCGATCGACGTTCGCAATCAACCGAGACTTAAAAGTGCAAGAGAAAACTTCTAATCATTAGATATGAGAATTCATCACAGAATCCTGGATTTTTAAAAATATCTACTACAAGCTCTTAATAAATTGAAGAAAAACACTATTTTCATGGATTCCATAGATGTGGCATTTCAACAAAGGGTACAAAAAGTCTGAAATATCATATCGATCTATGTTGGTAATAAAAAGAGAGTTAGAGATGCACGAAAAATAATATTCTTTAGATGTGAGAATTCATCACAGAATCTGGGATTTTTAAAAACATCTACTGCAAATACTTCATCAACTAACGAAAAAGACTACTAAAAAATATTGCATGGATGTGGCAAAATAGCAAAGGGTAGATAACGTATAAAACATCATTTTCATCGATGTTGGCAATGAGTAGAGTCTTAGAGATGCAAGAAGACTTTTATTCATTAGATGTGAAAATTTATCACAGAATTTGGGATGCTTAAAAACATATACTACAAGCTCTTAATAAATTGAAGAAACACACTATTTTGATCGATTCCTTGGATGTGGCATTTCAAAAAAGGGTAAAAGACCTTTAAAACATCATTTCGATCGATGTTGGCCACGAACAGAAAATTAGAGATGCACGAAAACTTCCATTCATTATATGTGAGAATTCATCACAGGATCTGGGATGTTTAAAAACATCTACTACAAGCACTTAATAAACTAACGTAAAACACTTTGAAAATATATGGCATTGATGTGGCAATTCAGCATAGGGTAGAAAACATCAAACACATCATTTCGATCGATTTTGGTAATGAACAGAGAATTAGAGATGCACAAAAACTTCTTTTCATTAGATGTGAGAATTCATCACAGAATCTGGGATGTTTAAAAACATCTACTACAAGCTCTTACTAAATCAAAGAAAAACACTATTTGGATGGATTCCATGGATGTGGCATATCAAAAAAGGGTAAAAAACCTTTAAAACATCATTTCGATCGATGTTGGTAATGGACAGGGAATTGGAGATGCACGAAAACTTCTATTCATTTGATGTGAGAATTCATCGCAGAATCTGGGATGTTTAAAAACATCTACAACAAGCCTTAATAAATTGAGGAAAAACACTATTTGGATCGATTCCATGGACTTGGCATTTCAAAAATGGGTAAAAGCCTCTAAAACATCATTTCTATCGAAGTTGGCAATGAACATAGACTTAAAGATGCAAGAAAACTTCTATTCATTAGAGGTGAGAATTCATCACAAAAACTGGGATGTTTAAAAACATCTACTGCAAGTACTTCATCAACTAACGAAAAACACTATTAAAATCTATTCCATGGATGTGAGAATTCAGCAAAGGGTAGAAAACGTCCAAAACATCACTTCGATCGATGTTGGCAATTAATAGGGACTTAAAGATGCAAGAAAACTTCTATTCATTAGATGTTAGAATTCATCACAGAATCTGGGAAATTTGAAAACATCTACTACAAGCCTTAATAAGTTGAGGAAAAAACACTATTTTGATCGATTGCATGGATTTGGCATTTCAAAAATGGGTAAAAACCTCTAAAACATCATTTCGATCGACATTGGCCATGAACAGAGAAATAGAGATGCACGAAAACTTCAACTCACTAGATATTATAATTCATAACAGAATCTGGGATGTTTAAAACCATCTACTACAAGCTCTTACTAAATCAAAGAAAAATACTATTTGGATCGATTCCATGGAATTGGCATTTCAAAAAAGGGTAAAAAACCTTTAAAACATCATTTCGATCTATGTTGGTAATGGACAGGAAATTCGAGATGCACGAAAACTTCTATTCATCTAATGTGAGAATTCATAGCAGAATCTTGGATATTTAAAAACATCTACTGCAAGTACTTCATAAACTAACGAAAAAGACTATTAAAAAATATTGCATGGATGTGGCAATTTAGCAAAGGGTAGAAAACGTATAAAACATCATTTCGATCGATGTTGGCAATGAACAGAGAATTAGAAATGCACCAAAACTTCTATTCATTAAATGTGAGAATTCATCAAAGAATCTGGGATGTTTAAAAACATCTACTACAAGAACCTAATAAACTAACGAAAAACACTTTGAAAATATATTGCATTGATGTAGCAATTCAGTATAGGGTAGAACACTTCTAAAACATCATTTCGATCGACGTTGGCAATGAACAGACACTTCAAGATGTAAGAAAACGTCCATTCATTAGATGTGAGAATTCATCACAGAATCTGGGATGTTTAAAAACATCTACTACAAGCCTTAATAAATTGACGAAAAAACACTTTTTGGATCGATTCCATAGATTTGGCATTTCATAAAAAAGGGTATCAATCGTCCAAGACATGATTTTGATTGATGTTGGCCATGAACAGAGAATTAGAGATGCACGAAAACTTCCATCCATTAGATGTGAGAATTCATCACAATATCTGAGATGTTTAAAAACATCTTCTTCAAGTACATCATAAACTAACGAAAAACACATTGAAATTATATTGCATTGATGAGGCAATTCAGTATAAGGTAGAACACTTCTAAAACATCATTTCGATCGACGTTGGCAATGAACAGAGACTTCAAGATGCACAAAAACTTCTGTTCATTAGATGTGAGAATTCATCACAGATTCTGGGATGTTTAAATACATTTACTACAAGCTCTTAAAAATTTGAAGAAAAACACTATTTTGATGGATTCCATGGATGTGACATTTCAACAAAGGGTACAAGACGTTTAAAATATCATATCGATCTATGTTGGTAATGAAAAGAGACTTAATGATACACGAAAAATAATATTCCTTAGATGTGAGAATTCATCACAGAATCTGGGATGTTTAAAAACATCTACTACAAGCTCTTGCTAAATCAAAGAAAAACACTATTTGGATCGATTCCATGGATGTGGCATTTCAAAAAAGGGTAAAAAACCTTTAAAACATCATTTAGATCGATGTTGCCCATGAACAGAGAATTAGAGATGCACGAAAACTTCTATTCATTAGATGTGAGAATTCATCACAGAATCTGGGATGTTTAAAAACATCTACTACAAGCCTTAATAAATTGAGGAAAAAATACTATTTTGATCGATTCCATAGATTTGGCATTTCAAAAATAGGTAAAAAACCTTTAAAACATCATTTCGATCGATGTTGGCCATGAACAGAGAATTAGAGATGCACAAAAACTTCTATTCATTAGATGTGAGAATTCATCACAGAATCTGGGATGTTTAAAAACATCTACTACAAGCCTTAATAAATTGAGGAAAAAATACTATTTTGATCGATTCCATGGATTTGGCATTTCAAAAATAGGTAAAAAACCTTTAAAGCATCATTTCGATCGATGTTGTCAATAAACAGAGACATAGAGATGCACAAAAACATCTATTCATTAGATGTGAGAATTCATCACAGAATGTGGGATGTTTAAAAACATCTACTACAAGCCTTAAAAAATTGAGGAAAAAGTACTTTTTTGATCGATTCCATGGATTTGGCATTTCAAAAATGGGTAAAAACCTCTAAAACATCATTTCGATCGACGTTGGCAATCAACCGAGACTTAGAAGTGCAAGAAAAAACTTCTAATCATTAGATATGAAAATTCATCACAGAATCTGAAATGTTTAAGAACATCTACTACAAGCTCTCACTAAATCAAAGAAAAACACTATTTTGATCGATTCCATGGATGTGGCATTTCAAAAATGGGTAAAAAACCTTTAAAACATCATTTCGATCGATGTTGACAATGAACAGAGAATTAGAGATGCACGAAAACTTCTGTTCATTAGATGTGAGAATTCATCACAGATTCTGGGATGTTTAAAAACATCTACTACAAGCTCTTAATAAATTGAAGAAAAACACTATTTTGATGGATTCAATGGATGTGGCATTTCAACAAAGGGTACAAAACGTTTAAAATATCACATCGATCTATGTTGGTAATGAAAAGAGACTTAATGATACAGGAAAAATAATATTCCTTAGATGTGAGAATTCATCACAGAATCTGGGATGTTTAAAAACATCTACTACAAGCTCTTACTAAATCAAAGAAAAACACTATTTGGATGGATTCCATGGATGTAGCATTTCAAAAAAGGGTAAAAAACCTTTAAAACATCATTTCGATCGATGTTGGTAATGGACAGGAAATTCGAGATGCACGAAAACTTCTATTCATAAGATCTGAGAATACATCACAAAAGATAGGATGTTTAAAACCAACTACTGCAAGCACTTAACAAACTAACGAAAAACACTATTAAAATCTATTGCATGGATGTGACAATTCAGCTAAGGGTAGAAACCTTTGAAACATCACTTCGATCGATGTTGGCAATTAATAGGGACGACTTAGAGATGCACGAAAACTTCTAGTCATTAGATGATAGAATTCATCACAGAATCTGGGATGTTTAAAAACATATACTACAAGCTCTTAATAAATTGAAGAAAAACACTATTTTGACTGATTCCATGGATGTGGCATTTCAACAAAGTGTAAAAAACGTCTGAAATATCATATCGATCTATGTTGGTTATCAAAAGAGACTTAGAGATGCACGAAAAATAATATTTCTTAGATGTGAGAATTCATCACAGAATGTGGGATGTTTAAAAACATCTGCTGCAAGCACTTAACAAACTAACGAAAAACATTATTAAAATCTATTGCATGGACGTGACAATTCAGCAAAGGGTAGAAAACGTCTAAAACTTTACTGCGATGGATTGGGCAATTAATAGGGACTTATAGATGCAAGAAGACTTCTATTCATTAGATGTGAGAATTCATCACAGATTCTGGGATGTTTAAAAACATCTACTGCAAGCCTTAATAAATTGTGGAAAAAACACTATTTGGATCGATTCAATAGATTTGGCATTTCAAAAAAGGGTGAAAATCCTTTAAAACATCATTTCGATCGATGTTGGCAATAAACAGAGAATAAGAGATGCACGAAAACTTCTACTCACTTGATGTGAGAATTCATCAAAGAATCTGGATGTTTAAAAACATCTACTACAATCACTTAATAAACTAACAAAAAACACTTTGGAAATATATTGCATTGATCTGGGAATTCAGCATAGGATAGAAGACTTCTAAAACATCAGTTCGATGGGCGTTGTCAATGAACAGAGACTTCAAGATGCACGAAAAATTCTATTCATTAGATGTGAGAATTCATCACAGAATCTCGGATGTTTAAAAATATCTACTGCAAGTCCTTCATAAACTAATGAAAAAGACTATTAAAAATATTGCATGGATGTGGCAATTCAGAAAAGGGTAGAATGCGTCTAAAACATCATTTCGATCGACGTTGGCAATGAACAGAGACTTAGAGATGCACGAAAACTTCTATTCATTATATGTGAGAATTCATCACAGAATCTGGGATGTTTAAAAACATCTACTAAAAGCTCATACTAAATAAAAGAAATCACTTTGAAAATATATTGCATTGATGTGGCAATTCAGCAAAGGGTAGAATACGTCTAAAACATCATTTCGATCGACGTTGGCAATGAACAGAGACTTAGAGATGCACTAAAACTTCTATTCATTAGATGTTATAATTGATCACAGAATCTTTGATGTTTAAAAACATCTACTACAAGCTCTTACTAAATCAAAGAAAAACACTATTTGGATCGATTCCATGGATGTGGCATTTCAAAAAAGGGTAAAAACCTTTAAAACATCATTTCGATCGACGTTGGCAATGAACAGAGACTTAGAGATGCACTAAAACTTCTATTCATTAGATGTTATAATTCATCACAGAATCTGGGATGTTTAAAAACATCTACTACAAGCCCTTAATAAAATGAAGAAAAACACTATTTTGATGGATTCAATGGATGTGCATTTCAACAAAGGGTACAAAACGTTTAAAACACAATATCGATCTATGTTGGTAATGAAAAGAGACTTAATGATACAAGAAAAATAAATATTCCTTAGATGTGAGAATTCATCACAGAATCTGGGATGTTTAAAAACATCTACTACAAGCTCTTACTAAATCAAAGAAAAACACTATTGGATCTATTCAATGGATGTGGCATTTCAAAAAAGGATAAAAAACCTTTAAAACATCATTTCGATCTATGTTGATAGTGGACAGGGAATTTGAGATGCACGAAAACTTCTATTCATTAGATGTGAGAATTCATCACAGAATCTGGGATGTTTAAAAACATCTACTACAAGCCTTAATAAATAGAGGAAAAAACACTGTTTGGATCGATTCCATGGATCTTCTCATTTCAAAAATGGGAGAAAACCTCTAAAACATCATTTCGATCGACGTTGGCAACCAACCGAGACTTAGAATTGCAGGAGAAAACATCTAATCATTAGATATGAGAATTCATCACAGAATCTGGGATGTTTAAAAACATTTACTACAAGTTCCTAATAAATTGAAGAAAAACATTATCTTCATGGATTCCATAGATGTGGCATTTCAACAAAAGGTAAAAAGTGTCTGAAGTATCATATCGATCTATGTTGGTAATAAAAAGAGAGTTAGAGATGCAAGAAAAATAATATTCCTTAGATGTGAGAATTCATCACAGAATCTGGGATCTTTAAAAACATCTACTACAAGCTCTTACTAAATTAAAGAAAAACTCTTTGAAAATATATTGCTTTGATGTGGCATTTCAGCAAAGGCTAGAATACGTCTAAAACATCATTTCGATCGACGTTGGCAATGAACAGAGACTTAGAGATGCACGAAAAGTTCTATTCATTAGATGTTAGAATTCATCACAGTATCTGTGATGTTTAAAAACATCTACCACAAGCGCTTAATAATCTAACGAAAAACACTTTGAAAATATATTGCCTTGATTTGGCAATTCAGCAAAGGGTAGAATACGTCTAAAACATCATTTCTATCGACGTTGGCAATGAACAGAGAGACTTAGAGATGCACTAAAACTTCTATTCATTATATGTGAGAATTCATCACAGAATCTGGGATGTTTAAAAACATCTACTAAAAGCTCAAACTAAATAAAAGAAAAACACTTTGAAAATATATTGCATTGATTTGGCAGTTCAGCAAAGGGTAGAATACGTCAAAAACATCATTTCGATCGACGTTGGCAATGAACAGAGACTTAGAGATGCACTAAAACTTCTATTCATTAGATGTTATAATTCATCACAGAATCTGGGATGTTTAAAAACATCTACTACAAACCTTAATAAGTTGAGGAAAAAACACTATTTGGATCGATTCCATAGATTTGGCATTTCATAAAAAAGGGTATCAATCGTCTAAAACATCATTTCGATCGATGTTGGCCATGAACAGAGAATTAGAGATGCACGAAAACTTCCATCCATTAGATGTGAGAAGTCATCACAAAATCTGAGATGTTTAAAAGCTTCAACTACAAGTACATCATAAACTAACGAAAAATACTTTTAAAATATATGGCATTGATGTGGCAATTCAGCATAGGATAGAACACTTCAAAAACATCATTTCGATCGATTTTCGTAATGAACACAGAATTGGAGATGGACAAAAACTTCTTTTCATTAGATGAGAGAATTCATCACAGAATCTGGGATGTTTAAAAACATCTACTACAAGCCTTAATAAATTCAGGAAAAAACACTATTTGGATCGATTCCATGGATTTGGCATTTCAAAAATGGGTTAAAGCTTCTAAAACATCATTTGGATTGACGTTGGCAATGAACATAGACTTGAAGATGCAAGAAAACTTCCATTCATTAGATGTGAGAATTCATCACAAAATCTGGGATGTTTAAAAACATCTACTAAAAGCTCAAACTAAATAAAAGAAAAACACTTTGAAAATATATTGCCTTGATTTGGCAATTCAGCAAAGGGTAGAATACGTCTAAAACATCATTTCGACCGACGTTGGCAATGAACAGAGACTTAGAGATGCACTAAAACTTCTATTCATCAGATGTCATAATTCATCACAGAATCTGGGATGTTTAAAAACATCTACTAAAAGCTCATACTAAATAAAAGAAATCACTTTGAAAATATATGGCATTGATGTGGCAATTCAGCAAAGGGTAGAATACGTCTAAAACATCATTTCGATCGACGTTGGCAATGAACAGAGACTTAGAGATGCACTAAAACTTCTATTCATTAGATGTTATGATTGATCACAGAATCTTGGATGTTTAAAAACATCTACTACAAGCTCTTACTAAATCAAAGAAAAACACTATTTGGATCGATTCCATGGATGTGGCATTTCAAAAAAGGGTAAAGACCTTTAAAACATCATTTCGATCGACGTTGGCAATGAACAGAGACTTAGAGATGCACTAAAACTTCTATTCATTAGATGTTATAATTCATCACAGAATCTGGGATGTTTAAAAACAACTACTACAAGCCCTTAATAAATTGAAGAAAAACACTATTTTGATGGATTCAATGGATGTGCATTTCAACAAAGGGTACAAAACGTTTAAAATATCATATCGATCTATGTTGGTAATGAAAAGAGACTTAATGATACAAGAAAAATAAATATTCCTTAGATGTGAGAATTCATCACAGAATCTGGGATGTTTAAAAACATCTACTACAAGCTCTTACTAAATCAAAGAAAAACACTATTTCGATCGATTCCATGGATGTAGCATTTCAAAAAAGGGCAAGAAGCCTTCAAAACATCATTTCGATCGATGTTTGTAATGAACAGAGAATTAGAGATGCACGAAAACTTCTATTGATTAGATGTGAGAAATCTTCACAGAATTTGGGATGTTTAAAACATCTACTACAAGCACTTAATAAATTAACGAAAAATTCTTTGAAAATATATTGCATTGATGAGGCAATTCAGTATAGGGTAGAACATTTCTAAAGCATCATTTCTATCGACGTTGGCAATGAACAGAGAATTCGAGATCCACGAAAACTTCTATTGATTAGATGTGAGAATTCATCACAGAATATGGGATGTTTAAAAACATCTACTACAAGCTCTTAATAAATTGAAGAAAAACACTATTTTGATGGATTCAATGGATGTGGCATTTCAACAAAGGGTACAAAACGTTTAAAATATCATATCGATCTATGTTGGTAATGAAAAGAGACTTAATGATACACGAAAACTTCTATTCATTAGATGTGAGAATTCATCACAGAATCTGGGATGTTTAAAAACATCTACTACAAGCCTTAATAAATAGAGGAAAAAACACTGTTTTGATCGATTCCATGGATCTTTTCATTTCAAAAATGGGAGAAAACCTCTAAAACATCATTTCGATCGACGTTGGCAATCATCCGAGACTTAGAAGTGCAGGAGAAAACATCTAATCATTAGATATGAGAATTCATCACAGAATCTGGGATGTTTAAAAACATTTACTACAAGTTCCTAATAAATTGAAGAAAAACATTATCTTCATGGATTCCATAGATGTGGCATTTCAACAAAAGGTAAAAAGTGTCTGAAGTATCATATCGATCTATGTTGGTAATAAAAAGAGAGTTAGAGATGAAAGAAAAATAATATTCCTTAGATGTGAGAATTCATCACAGAATCTGGGATCTTTAAAAACATCTACCACAAGCGCTTAATAATCTAACGAAAAACACTTTGAAAATATATTGCCTTGATTTGGCAATTCAGCAAAGGGTAGATTACGTCTAAAACATCATTTCTATCGACGTTGGCAATGAACAGAGAGACTTAGAGATGCACTAAAACTTCTATTCATTATATGTGAGAATTCATCACAGAATCTGGGATGTTTAAAAACATCTACTAAAAGCTCAAACTAAATAAAAGAAAAACACTTTGAAAATATATTGCATTGATTTGGCAGTTCAGCAAAGGGTAGAATACGTCTAAAACATCATTTCGATCGACGTTGGCAATGAACAGAGACTTAGAGATGCACTAAAACTTCTATTCATTAGATGTTATAATTCATCACAGAATCTGGGATGTTTAAAAACATCTACTAAAAGCTCATACTAAATAAAAGAAATCACTTTGAAAATATATTGCATTGATGTGGCAATTCAGCAAAGGGTAGAATACGTCTAAAACATCATTTCGATCGACGTTGGCAATGAACAGAGACTTAGAGATGCACTAAAACTTCTATTCATTAGATGTTATAATTGATCACAGAATCTTGGATGTTTAAAAACATCTACTACAAGCTCTTACTAAATCAAAGAAAAACACTATTTGGATCGATTCCATGGATGTGGCATTTCAAAAAAGGGTAAAGACCTTTAAAACATCATTTCGATCGACGTTGGCAATGAACAGAGACTTAGAGATGCACTAAAACTTCTATTCATTAGATGTTATAATTCATCACAGAATCTGGGATGTTTAAAAACAACTACTACAAGCCCTTAATAAATTGAAGAAAAACACTATTTTGATGGATTCAATGGATATGCATTTCAACAAAGGGTACAAAACGTTTAAAATATCATATCGATCTATGTTGGTAATGAAAAGAGACTTAATGATACAAGAAAAATAAATATTCCTTAGATGTGAGAATTCATCACAGAATCTGGGATGTTTAAAAACATCTACTACAAGCTCTTACTAAATCAAAGAAAAACACTATTTCGATCGATTCCATGGATGTAGCATTTCAAAAAAGGGCAAAAAGCCTTCAAAACATCATTTCGGTCGATGTTTGTAATGAACAGAGAATTAGAGATGCACGAAAACTTCTATTGATTAGATGTGAGAAATCTTCACAGAATCTGGGATGTTTAAAACATCTACTACAAGCACTTAATAAATTAACGAAAAATTCTTTGAAAATATATTGCATTGATGAGGCAATTCAGTATAGGGTAGAACATTTCTAAAGCATCATTTCTATCGACGTTGGCAATGAACAGAGAATTCGAGATCCACGAAAACTTCTATTGATTAGATGTGAGAATTCATCACAGAATCTGGGATGTTTAAAAACATCTACTACAAGCTCTTAATAAATTGAAGAAAAACACTATTTTGATGGATTCAATGGATGTGGCATTTCAACAAAGGGTACAAAACGTTTAAAATATCATATCGATCTATGTTGGTAATGAAAAGAGACTTAATGATACACAAAAAATAATATTCCTTAGATGTGAGAATTCATCACAGAATCTGGGATGTTTAAAAACATCTACTACAAGCTCTTACTAAATCAAAGAAAAACACTATTGGATCGATTCAATGGATGTGGCATTTCAAAAAAGGATAAAAAACCTTTAAAACATCATTTCGATCTATGTTGATAGTGGACAGGGAATTTGAGATGCACGAAAACTTCTATTCATTGGATGTGAGAATTCATCACAGAATCTTGGATGTTTAAAAACATCTACTGCAAGTACTTCATAAACTAACGAAAAAGACTATTAAAAATATTGCATGGATGTGGCAATTTAGCAAAGGGTAGAAAACGTATAAAACATCATTTCGATCGATATTGGCGATGAACAGAGAATTAGAAATGCTCGAAAACTTCTATTCATTAGATGTGAGAATTCATCACAGAATCTGGGATTTTTAAAAATATCTACTGGAAGCACTTAATAAACTAACGAAAAAGACTATTAAAAAATATTGCATGGATGTGGCAATATAGCAAAGGGTAGAAAACGTAAAAAACATCATTTCGATCGATGATGGCGATGAACAGAGAATTAGAAATGCACGAAAACTTCTATTCATTAGATGTGAGAATTCATCACAGAATGTTGGATGTTTAAAAACATCTACTGCAAGCACTTAATAAACTAACGAAAAACACTTTGAAAATATATTGCATTGATGTGGCAATTCAGCAAATGGAAGAACACCTATAAAACTTCATTTCGATCGATGTTGTCAATGAACAGACACTTTAATGCTGTTGTTGTTGTTGTTGCGCCAAGTGTCGGCTGCATTTTTGGTAGCTCTTACTAATCGTCAAAATTTCATGGTATTTCGCCTTTTATTTCACTTTAATTTGGTATGAAGTTGAAAGGAGAAGACTGGAGCGCTCTCTCGAAAGTCAATTTGAAGGTTTATTCATCCTGGTACAAGTCACAAGTCGAAACCTGATGTGTTGTCGTGCTGAGAAGAAATGGCCTAAGTTGTCAGGCCCAAATACCTCGCTTTCGTGCAATGCTGATGAAGAATGTCAGCATTACGTTATGAATCAAATACTATTTTGGACATTGTTTCTCAAATGAAAAAAGTTGATTCGAGGTTGCCAATAATTGATTCCCTGAGAATCAAAAATCTGGGAATTCTGCAAAGAGACAAGCAAACAGGAAGAGGGAAGAGGGGTGCTGGTCACAAGAGGGATAGAAAAATTGATCTCATTATTGGATGCAATGTCAAGAATCTTATTAAAGTACCAAGAAAAAGTAATGACAAAAGCTTTCTTACAATTGGGTGTGTTAATGTTCGCTCTATACGTAACAAGACATCAGACTTTGTTACCAGTGTCACTGATGAGAACTATGACATTTGTATGGTTACAGAGACCTGGCTAAAGGAAGATGATTCAGCCAAGCGCATTGAGTGTACTCTGCCAGGTTTCGATTTTCTTGATGTGCCACGGATTGACAGAAATGGTGGTGGAACTGGTTTGCTGGCCAAATCACGGCTTAAGGCGAGACTCGTACATTCAAGCTGTAAGTCATCTTTTGAATTCTCAGAATGGAAATTGAAATGTCAATCTGGTTTCATAACTTTGATAATAGTCTACAGACCTCCATACTCTGCACAGCATCCTGTGACTGCAAGAACCTTCATAGAAGAATTTTCTAATTACTTGGAATCTGCTATAATAACACCAAATAAATTGCTTATAGGTGGTGACTTTAACATTCATGTGAATGATCAGAGTGATGCGACAGCAAAAGCGTTTCTTGATTTGCTCAAGAATTATGATCTAATCAACCATGTTTGGCAGCCTACTCATGTAGCTGGCCATACATTAGACTTGATCATTACAAGAAATAACAATGAGATTTCACTTGACAGTCCACATACGAGGAGTTTTATTTCAGATCATTGCTTTGTTAAAGTTGTATCATCCATTGAAAAACCAGAGGTCCAGACCAAGGAGATAAGCTACAGAAAATTGAAAGATATAAATCTGGAAATCTTGAAACGTGATATCACAGCAAGTAATTTGGCAACATCAAATTATTACAATCTTTCTCTCACTGAGCTAGCTGAGTTATATGATTCAGCCTTGAGTGCAATTCTGGATGAGCATGCACCAATTGTGAAAACTGTTCTTAGGATAAAGTCAGTATCCCCCTGGTACAACAGTGAACTCAGGAGTATCAAGCGCGAAAAACGGAATGCTGAATTAAAATGGAAAAGAAGTAATTACGATGCAGACTTTGAATTATTCAAAAGAAAACGGAATGATTATATCAAAAGTTGCAACAATGCTAAAATATTGTATTACTCAAAGAAGGTTGAGATTTGCGATGGCAATCAAAAGCGTCTTTATCAATTCGTTTCTAAACTGACAAATGGAGAAAAAAGCATACCATACCCTGATGAGTATACAAAAGAAGATCTTTGTAAAATGTTTGGAGACTTCTTTGGTGACAAAATTGATACAATAAGATCACAAATTGATGCAACGGTTGAGACAGAAGGTATCAAAAACGTGGTAGACTATAGCTTATCTCCAGATGTTCCTGCATTTGATCAGTTTAAAGAACTATCACAAGAAGAGGTTAAGGATATTATTATGGAGTCACCAAATAAATATTGCTCTTTGGACCCACTACCAACAGGAATATTAAAAACATGCATTGATGTATTGATTGGTCCAATAACAGCAATTGTAAACAAGTCACTGTCAAGTGGGGAATTTCCATCATGTTGGAAATGTGCAATTGTCATTCCTTTACTGAAAAAACTGGGACTGGAGCTTATCTGCAAAAACTATCAACCTATCAGCAACCTCTCTTTTGTCTCTAAAATAGTAGAAAAATCAGCATTACCCCAGTATGTTCAGCACCTGGAAGAACTTGGGTTGTACTCAACTGAGAACTCTGCATACAAACAGTATCATAGTACAGAGACATTACTTGCTAAAGTTCATTCAGATATCATGAATAATATGGATAAACAAAAAGTGACCATCTTGATCTTATTGGACCTTGAACCTAAGTGCTGCTTTTGACACAGTTGACTTGCAAATACTGTCAGAAATCTTCCAACAAAGATTCAACATATCAGGCTCAGTTTTCAAATGGTTTATCTCGTATCTAAAGAACAGAGAACAAAGAATCATGATCAAGGACACTCTATCTGAAATTTACACGCTTAAGTATGGAGTACCCCAAGGAAGTTGTGCGGGTCCTGTGGTGTTTTTGGGATATTTGAGCTCTCTGTATGACATAATTGAGCTGCACTCCCCTAATGTGGCAGCTTATGCTGGTGATACACAGCTTTATCTTGGTTTCAGTCCATCTAGCGCTGAAGAACGAATCCAGGCAGTAAAGGATATTGAAAACTGCATATCAGACATTCGTGCATGGATGCTAACTCTTGAAAATCGCTTGAAAATAAATGATGACAAAACTGAATTATTAGTTATTGGTACTAATCAACAGCTAGCAAAAGTACCAAATCTGTCAATAAAAGTTGGATCTGCTGAGATTAAAACATCTGACACTGCAAGAAATCTGGGTGTAATATTTGATAACAAAATGACCATGGAAAAGCACGTAAATAATATCAGTAAGAAAGCATTTTCTCAATTGAGACGACTGAGGCAGATTAGACAATACTTGTCAAAAGAAGCCACAGAATCATTGGTCCACTCGTTTGTTTCATCAACACTTGATTATTGTAACGCACTGCTGTATGGATGTGCAAAACACCTGCTGGATAAATTACAAAAGATTCAAAATTGTGCAGCACGAGTTGTGATGGGAGGCCGTAAATATGACCACGTGAAACCTCTCCTCAAAGCTCTTCATTGGTTGCCAGTGGCACAAAGAATAGATTTTAAAATTGCATTATTGACGTATAAATGCCTCAACGGATTTGCACCGAAATATCTCGTCGATCTCTTGGAAGTTCAGGAAAGCTGCAGAGCACTGAGATCAAATAAGAAAAATAGACTGAAGCTACCAATGACCAGAACTAAAACACTTGGCACCAGAGCTTTTACATATGCTGCTCCTGCAGTATGGAACTCTTTACCGGACAAAATAAAAAACACAAAATGCATAAAAGCCTTCAAGATTCTCCTGAAAACACACTATTTTGAAATAGCGTATAATTAATTTTGGACAAGGGTTGAGTATATATGTAGAAATAAACATCCGTCATCGAAAATTGTAAATATTAACATGCTTTTTATCTTATTTTTTTTTCATACTTATTCTTAATTCAGATTTTTATATTGTAAATAGGACTTAAACTGTAAAGCGCAACAAAGTATCATTTTGTATTGTGGCGCTATATAAATTGTGCATTATTATTACTAAGATGCACGAAAACTTCTTTTCATTAGATGTGAGAATTCATCACAGAATCTGGGATGTTTAAAAACATCTACTACAAGCTCTTACTAAATCAAAGAAAAACACTATTTCGATCGATTCCATGGATGTAGCATTTCAAAAAAGGGTACAAAACGTTTAAAACATCATTTCGATCGATGTTTGTAATGAACAGAGAATTAGAGATGCACGAAAACTTCTATTGATTAGATGTGAGAAATATTCACAGAATCTGGGATGTTTAAAACATCTACTACAAGCACTTAATAAATTAACGAAAAATTCTTTGAAAATATATTGCATTGATGAGGCAATTCAGTATAGGGTAGAACATTTCTAAAGCATCATTTCTATCGACGTTGGCAATGAACAGAGAATTCGAGATCCACGAAAACTTCTATTGATTAGATGTGAGAATTCATCACAGAATCTGGGATGTTTAAAAACATCTACTACAAGCTCTTAATAAATTGAAGAAAAACACTATTTTGATGGATTCAATGGATGTGGCATTTCAACAAAGGGTACAAAACGTTTAAAATATCATATCGATCTATGTTGGTAATGAAAAGAGACTTAATGATACACGAAAAATAATATTCCTTAGATGTGAGAATTCATCACAGAATCTGGGATGTTTAAAAACATCTACTACAAGCTCTTACTAAATCAAATAAAAACACTATTGGATCGATTCAATGGATGTGGCATTTCAAAAAAGGATAAAAAACCTTTAAAACATCATTTCGATCTATGTTGATAGTGGACAGGGAATTTGAGATGCACGAAAACTTCTATTCATTAGATGTGAGAATTCATCACAAAATATGGGATGTTTATAAACATCTACTGCAAGTACTTCATAAACTAACGAAAAAGACTATTAAAAATATTGCATGGATGTGGCAATTTAGCAAAGGGTAGAAAACGTATAAAACATCATTTCGATCGATGTTGACGATGAACAGAGAATTAGAAATGCACGAAAACTTCTATTCATTAGATGTGAGAATTCATCACAGAATCTGGGATTTTTAAAAACATCTACTGGAAGCACTTAATAAACTAAAGAAAAAGACTATTAAAAAATGTTGCATGGATGTGGCAAATTAGCAAAGGGTAGAAAACGTAAAAAACATCATTTTGATCGATGTTGGCGATGAACAGAGAATTAGAAATGCACGAAAACTTCTATTCATTAGATGTGAGAATTCATCACAGAATGTGGGATGTTTAAAAACATCTACTGCAAGCACTTAATAAACTAACGAAAAACACTTTGAAAATATATTGCATGGATGTGGCAATTCAGAAAAGGGTAGAAAAGGTCTAAAACATCACTTCGATCGATGTTGGCAATTAATAGGGACTTAGAGATGCAAGAAAGTCTTCATTCATTAGATGTGAGAATTCATCACAGAATCTGGGATGTTTAAAAACATCTACTACAAGCCTTAATAAATTGAGGGAAAAACACTGTTTGGATGGATTCCTTGCGTTTTTTCATTTCCAACTTGGGAGAAAACCTCTAAAACATCATTGCGATCGACGTTCGCAATCAACCGAGACTTAAAAGTGCAAGAGAAAACTTCTAATCATTAGATATGAGAATTCATCACAGAATCCTGGATTTTTAAAAATATCTACTACAAGCTCTTAATAAATTGAAGAAAAACACTATTTTCATGGATTCCATAGATATGGCATTTCAACAAAGGGTAAAAAACGTCTGAAATATCATATCGATCTATGTTGGTAATAAAAAGAGAGTTAGAGATGCACGAAAAATAATATTCTTTATATGTGAGAATTCATCACAGAATCTGGGATGTTTAAAAACATCTACTACAAGCTCTTAATAAATTGAATGAAGAAAAACAATATTTTTATCGATTCCATGGATGTGGCATTTCGAAAAAGGGTAAAAAATTCTAAAATATTATGTCGATCTATGTGGGCAATGAACAGAGACTTAGAGATGCACGAAAACTTCTATTCACTAGATGTTAGAATTCATCACAGAATCTGGGATGTTTAAAAACATCTATTACAAGCTCATACTAAATAAAAAAAACGATTTGAAAATATATTGCATTGATTTGGCAATTCAGCAAAAGGTAGAATACGTCTAAAACAGCATTTCGATCGACGTTTGCAATGAACAGAGAATTAGAGATGCACTAAAACTTCTATTCATTAGATGTTATAATTCATCACAGAATCTGGGATGTTTAAAAACATTTGCTACAAGCTCTTACTAAATCAAAGAAAAACACTATTTGGATCGATTCCATGGATGTGGCATTTCGAAAAAGGGTAAAAAACCTTTAAAACATTATTTCGATCGATGTTGGCAATGAACAGAGAATTAGAGATGCACAAAAACTTAAATTCATTAGATGTGAGAATTCATCACAGAATCTGGGATGTTTAAAAATATCTGCTACAAGCTCTTACTAAATCAAAGAAAAACACTATTTGGATCGATTCCATGGATGTGGCATTTCGAAAAAGGGTAAAAAACCTTTAAAACATCATTTCGATCGATTTTGGCCATGAACAGAGAATTAGAGATGCACGAAAACTTCCATCCATTAGATGTAAGAATTCATCACAAAATCTGAGATGTTTAAAAACATGTACTTCAATTACATCATAAACTAAGGAAAAACACTTTTAAAGTATATTGCATTGATGTGACAATTCAGCATAGGGTAGAACACTTCAAAAACATCATTTCGATCGATTTTTGTAGTGAACAGAGAATTAGAGATGCACAAAGACTTAAATTCATTAGATGTAAGAATTCATCACAGAATCTGGGATGTTTAAAAACATCTACTACAATAACTTAATAAACTAACGTAAAACACTTTGAAAATATATGGCATTGATGTGGCAATTCAGCATAAGGTAGAAAACCTCTAAAACTTCATTTCGATCGATGTTGGCAATGAACAGAGACCTCAAGTTGCACGAAAACTTCTATTCATTAGATGTGAGAATTCATCACAAAATCTGGGAGTTTTAAAAACATCTACTGCAAATACTTCATAAACTAACGAAAAAGACTATTAAAAAATATTGCATGGATGTGGCAAAATAGCAAAGGGTAGATAACGTATAAAACATCATTTTCATCGATGTTGGCAATGAGTAGAGTCTTAGAGATGCAAGAAGACTTTTATTCATTAGATGTGAAAATTTATCACAGAATCTGGGATGCTTAAAAACATATACTACAAGCTCTTAATAAATTGAAGAAACACACTATTTTGATCGATTCCTTGGATGTGGCATTTCAAAAAAGGGTAAAAGACCTTTAAAACATCATTTCGATCGATGTTGGCCACGAACAGAGAATTAGAGATGCACGAAAACTTCTATTCATTAGATGTAAGAATTCATCACAAAATCTGGGATGTTTAAAAACATCTACTACAAGCACTTAATAAACTAACGAAAAACACTTTGAAAATAAATTGCATTGATGTGGCAATTCAGAAAAGGGTAGAAGATGTCTATATTATCATTTCGATCGATGTTGGCAATGAACAGAGACTTCAAGATGCACGAAAACTTCTATTTATTATATGTGAGAATTCATCACAGAATCTGGGATGTTTAAAAACATCTACTACAAGCTCTTACTAAATCAAAGAAAAACACTATTTGGATCGATTCCATGGATGTGGCATTTCAAAAAAGGGTAAAAAACCTTTAAAACATCATTTCGATCGATGTTGGTAATGGACAGGGAGTTCGAGGTGGAGGAAGACTTCTATTCATTAGATGTGAGAATTCATCACAGAATCTGGGATGTTTACAAACATCTACTGCAAGTACTTCATAAACTAACGTAAAACACTTTGAAAATATATTGCATTCATGTGGCAATTCAGCAAAGGGTAGAATGCATCTAAAACATCATTTCGATCGATGTTGGCAATGAACAGAGAATTCGAGATGCACGAAAATTGCTATTCATTAGATGTGAGAATTCATCACAGAATCTGGGATTTTTAAAAACATCAACTGCTAGCACTTAATAAACTAACGTAAAACACATTGAAAATATATTGACTTGATGTGGCAATTCAGCATATGGTAGAACACTTCTAAAACATCATTTCGATCGACGCTGGCAATAGACAGACACTTCAAGATGTACAAAAACGTCTTTTCATTAGATGTTAGAATTCATCACAGAATCTGGGATGTTTAAAAACATCTACCACAAGCCTTAATAAATTGAGGAAAAAACACTATTTGGATCGATTCCATGGATTTGGCATTTCAAAAATGGGTAAAAACCTCTAAAACATCATTTCGATCGACGTTGGCCATAAACAGAGAATTAGAGATGCACGAAAACTTCTATTCACTAGATGTTATAATTCATCACAGAATCTGGGATGTTTAAAAACATCTACTACAAGCTTTTAATAAATTGAAGAGAAACACTATTTTGATGGATTCCAAGGATGTGGCATTTCAACAAAGGGTAAAATGCGTTTAAAATATCATATCGATCTATGTTGGTAATGAAAAGAGACTTAATGATGCACGAAAAATGATATTCCTTAGATGTGAGAATTCATCACAGAATCTAGGATGTTTAAAAACATCTACTACAAGCCTTAACCAATTGAGGAAAAAATACTATTTTGATCGATTCCATGGATTTGGCATTTTAAAAATGGGTAAAAACCTCTAAAACATCATTTCGATCGACGTTGGCAATCAACCGAGACTTAGAAGTGCAAGAGAAAACTTCTAATGATTAGATATGAAAATTCATCACAGAATCTTAAATGCTTAAAAACATCTACTACAAGCCTTAACAAATTGAGGAAAAAACACTATTTTGATCGATTCCATGGATTTGGCATTTCAAAAATGATTAAAAACCTCTAAAAGATTATTTCGATTGACGTTGGCCATGAACAGAGAATTGGAAATGCACGAAAACTTCTATTCATTAGATGTGAGAATTCATCACAGAATCTGGGATGTTTAAAAACATCTACCTACAAGCACTTAATAAACTAACGTAAGACACATTGAAAATAAATTGCATTGATGTGGCAATTCAGCAAAGGGTAGAAAACGTCTAAAACATCACTTCGATCGATCTTGGCAATTAATAGGGACTTAAAGATGCAAGAAACCTTCTATTCATTAGATGTTAGAATTCATCACAGAATCTGAGAAGTTGAAAAAGATCTACTACAAGCCTTAATGAATTGAGGAAAAAACACTATTTTGATCGATTCGATGTATTTGGCATTTCAAAAATGAGTAAAAACCTCTAAAACATTATTTCGATCGACGTTGGCCATGAACAGAGAATTAGAAATGCACGAAAACTTCTATTCATTAGATGTGAGAATTCATCACAGAATCTGGGATGTTTAAAAACATCTACTACAAGCACTTAATAAACTAACGAAAAACATTTTTAAAATATATTGCATTGATGTGGCAATTCAGTATACGGTAGAACACTTCTAAAACATCATTTCGATCGATGTTGGCAATGAAAGACACTTCGAGATGCAAGAAAACGTCTTTTCATTAGATGTGAGATCTCATCACAGAATCTGGGATGTTTAAAAAAATCTCCTACAAGCATTAATAAGTTGAGGAAAAAACACTATTTGGATCGATTCCATAGATTTGGCATTTCATAAAAAAGGGTATAAATCGTCTAAAACATCATTTTGATCTATGTTGGCCATGAACAGAGAATTAGAGATGCACGAAAACTTCTATTCATTAGATGTGAGAATTCATCACAATTTCTGGGATGTTTAAATCCATCTACTGCAAGCACTTAACAAACTAACGAAAAACACTATTAAAATCTATTGCATGGATGTGGCAATTCAGAAAAGGGTAGAAAAGGTCTAAAACATCACTTCGATCGATGTTGGCAATTAATAGGGACTTAGAGATGCAAGAAAGTCTTCATTCATTAGATGTGAGAATTCATCACAGAATCTGGGATGTTTAAAAACATTTACTACAAGCCTTAATAAATTGAGGGAAAAACACTGTTTGGATGGATTCCTTGCATTTTTTCATTTCCAACTTGGGAGAAAACCTCTAAAACATCATTGCGATCGACGTTCGCAATCAACCGAGACTTAAAAGTGCAAGAGAAAACTTCTAATCATTAGATATGAGAATTCATCACAGAATCCTGGATTTTTAAAAATATCTACTACAAGCTCTTAATAAATTGAAGAAAAACACTATTTTCATGGATTCCATAGATGTGGCATTTCAACAAAGGGTAAAAAACGTCTGAAATATCATATCGATCTATGTTGGTAATAAAAAGAGAGTTAGAGATGCACGAAAAATAATATTCTTTATATGTGAGAATTCATCACAGAATCTGGGATGTTTAAAAACATCTACTACAAGCTCTTAATAAATTGAAGAAAAACAATATTTTTATCGATTCCATGGATGTGGCATTTCGAAAAAGGGTAAAAAATTCTAAAATATTATGTCGATCTATGTGGGCAATGAACAGAGACTTAGAGATGCACGAAAACTTCTATTCACTAGATGTTAGAATTCATCACAGAATCTGGGATGTTTAAAAACATCTATTACAAGCTCATACTAAATAAAAAAAACGATTTGAAAATATATTGCATTGATTTGGCAATTCAGCAAAAGGTAGAATACGTCTAAAACAGCATTTCGATCGACGTTTGCAATGAACAGAGAATTAGAGATGCACTAAAACTTCTATTCATTAGATGTTATAATTCATCACAGAATCTGGGATGTTTAAAAACATTTGCTACAAGCTCTTACTAAATCAAAGAAAAACACTATTTGGATCGATTCCATGGATGTGGCATTTCGAAAAAGGGTAAAAAACCTTTAAAACATCATTTCGATCGATGTTGGCAATGAACAGAGAATTAGAGATGCACAAAAACTTAAATTCATTAGATGTGAGAATTCATCACAGAATCTGGGATGTTTAAAAATATCTGCTACAAGCTCTTACTAAATCAAAGAAAAACACTATTTGGATCGATTCCATGGATGTGGCATTTCGAAAAAGGGTAAAAAACCTTTAAAACATCATTTTGATCGATGTTGGCGATGAACAGAGAATTAGAAATGCACGAAAACTTCTATTCATTAGATGTGAGAATTCATCACAGAATGTGGGATGTTTAAAAACATCTACTGCAAGCACTTAATAAACTAACGAAAAACACTTTGAAAATATATTGCATTGGTGTGGCAATTCAGCAAAGGGAAGAACACCTATAAAACTTCATTTCGATCGATGTTTGCAATTAATAGGGACTTGGAGATGCAAGAAAACTTCTACTCGTTAGATGTGAGAATTCATCACAGAATCTAGGATGTTTAAAAACATCTACTAAAAGCCTTAATAAATTGAGGGAAAAACACTATTTGGATCGATTCCATAGATGTGGCATTTCAAAAAAGGAAAAAAAACCTTAAAAACATCGTTTCGATCGATATTGGCCATAAACAGAGAATTAGAGATGCACGAAAACTTCTATTCATTAGATGTGAGAATTCATCACAGAATCTGGGATGTTTAAAACATCTACTACAAGCACTTAATAAACTAACAAAAACACTTTGAAAATATATTGCATTGATGTAGCAAATCAGCATAGGGTAGAACACTTCTAAAACATCATTTCGATCGACGTTGGCAATGAACAGACACTTTAAGATGCACGAAAACTTCTTTTCATTAGATGTGAGAATTCATCACAGAATCTGGGATGTTTAAAAACATCTAATAAAAGCCTTAATAAATTGAGGAAAAAACACTATTTGGATCGATTCCATGGATGTGGCATTTCCAAAAACGGTAAAAAACCTTTAAAACATCATTTCTATTGATGTTGGCTATGAACAGAGAATTAGATATGCACAAAAACTTCTATTCATTAGATGGGAGAATTCATCACAGAATCTGGAATGTTTAAAAACATCTACTACAAGCCTTAATAAATTGAGAAACAAACACTATTTGGATCGATTTCATGGATTTGGCCTTTAAAAAATGGGTAAAAACCTCTAAAACATCATCTTGATCAACGTTGGCAATCAACCGAGACTTAGAAGTGCAAGAGAAAACTTCTAATCATTAGATATTAGAATTCATCACAGAATCTGGGATGTTTAAAAACATCTACTACAAGCTTTTAATAAATTGAAGAAAAACACTATTTTGATGGATTCCATGGATGTGGCATTTCAACAAAGGGTAAAAAACGTTTAAAATATCATATCGATCTATGTTGGTAATGAAAAGAGACTTAATGATGCACGAAAAATAATATTCCTTAGATGTGAGAATTCATCACAGAATCTTGGATGTTTAAAAACATCTACCACAAGCTCTTACTAAATCAAAGAAAAACACTAGTTGGATTGCTTCCATGGATGTGGCATTTCAAAAAAGGGTAAAAAACCTTTAAAACATCATTTCAATCGATGTTGGCAATGAACAGAGAATTGGAGATGCACGAAAACTTCTATTCATCTAGATGTGAGAATTCATCAGAGAATCAGAGATTTTTAAAAACATCTACTGCAAGCACTTAATAAATTAACGAAGAACACTTTGAAAATATATTGCATTGATGTAGCAATTCAGCAAAGGGTAGAGTAGGTCTAAAACGTCACTTAGATTGATATTGGCAATGAGCAGAGACTTAGAGATGCACGAAAACTTCCATTCATTACATGTGAGAATTCATCACAGAATCTGGGATGTTTAAAAACATCTACTACAAGCTTTAATAAATTGAGAAACAAACACTATTTGGATCGATTCCATTGATTTGACATTTTATAAAAAAGTTATCAAACGTCTAAAACATCATTTCGATCGACGTTGGTAATCAACCGAGACTTAAAAGTGAATAAAAACTTCTATTCATTAGATGTGAGAATTCAACACAGAATCTTGGATGTTTAAAAACATCTATAACAAGCACTTAATAAACTAGCAAAAAACACTATTGAAATATATTGCATGGATTTGGCAATTCAGCAAAGGGTAGAATACGTCTAAAACATCATTTCGATCGACGTTGGCAATGAACAGAGACTTAGACATGCAAGAAAACTTCTAGTCATTAGATGATAGAATTCATCACAGAATCTGGGATGTTTAAAAAGACATACTACAAGCTCTTAATAAATTGAAGAAAAACACTATTTTGATGGATTCCATGGATGTGGCATTTTAACAAAGGGTAAAAAACCTTTAAAACATCATTTCGATTGATGTTGGCTACAAATAGAGAATTAGAGATGCACAAAAACTTCTATTCGTTAGATGTGAGAATTCATCACAGAAGCTGGGATGTTTAAATCCATCTACTGCAAGCACTTAACAAACTAACGAAAAACACTATTAAAATCTATTGCATGGATGTGGCAATTCAGAAAAGGGTAGAAAAGGTCTAAAACATCACTTCGATCGATGTTGGAAATTAATAGGGACTTAGAGATGCAAGAAAGCCTTCATTCATTAGATGTGAGAATTCATCACAGAATCTGGGATGTTTAAAAACATCTACTACAAGCCTTAATAAATTGAGGGAAAAACACTGTTTGGATGGATTCCTTGCGTTTTTTCATTTCCAACTTGGGAGAAAACCTCTAAAACATCATTGCGATCGACGTTCGCAATCAACCGAGACTTAAAAGTGCAAGAGAAAACTTCTAATCGTTAGATATGAGAATTCATCACAGAATCCTGGATTTTTAAAAATATCTACTACAAGCTCTTAATAAATTGAAGAAAAACACTATTTTCATGGATTCCATAGATGTGGCATTTCAACAAAGGGTAAAAAACGTCTGAAATATCATATCGATCTATGTTGGTAATAAAAGGAGAGTTAGAGATGCACGAAAAATAATATTCCTGAGATGTGAGAATTCATCACAGAATCTGGGATGTTTAAAAACATCTACTACAAGCTATTAATAAATTGAAGAAAAACAATATTTTTATCGATTCCATGGATGTGGCATTTCGAAAAAGGGTAAAAAATTCTAAAATATTATGTCGATCTATGTGGGCAATGAACAGAGACTTAGAGATGCACGAAAACTTCTATTCACTAGATGTTAGAATTCATCACAGAATCTGGGATGTTTAAAAACATCTATTACAAGCTCATATTAAATAAAAAAAACGATTTGAAAATATATTGCATTGATTTGGCAATTCAGCAAAGGGTAGAATACGTCTAAAACAGCATTTCGATTGACGTTTGCAATGAACAGAGAATTAGAGATGCACTAAAACTTCTATTCATTAGATGTTATAATTCATCACAGAATCTGGGATGTTTAAAAACATCTGCTACAAGCTCTTACTAAATCAAAGAAAAACACTATTTGGATCGATTCCATGGATGTGGCATTTCGAAAAAGGGTAAAAAACCTTTAAAACATCATTTCGATCGATGTTGGCAATGAACAGAGAATTAGAGATGCACAAAAACTTAAATTCATTAGATGTAAGAATTCATCACAGAATCTGGGATGTTTAAAAACATCTGCTACAAGCTCTTACTAAATCAAAGAAAAACACTATTTGGATCGATTCCATGGATGTGGCATTTCGAAAAAGGGTAAAAAACCTTTAAAACATCATTTCGATCGATTTTGGCCATGAACAGAGAATTAGAGATGCACGAAAACTTCCATCCATTAGATGTGAGAATTCATCACAAAATCTGAGATGTTTAAAAACATGTACTTCAATTACATCATAAACTAAGGAAAAACACTTTTAAAGTATATTGCATTGATGTGGCAATTCAGCATAGGGTAGAACACTTCAAAAACATCATTTCGATCGATTTTTGTAGTGAACAGAGAATTAGAGATGCACAAAAACTTAAATTCATTAGATGTAAGAATTCATCACAGAATCTGGGATGTTTAAAAACATCTACTACAATCACTTAATAAACTAACGTAAAACACTTTGAAAATATATGGCATTGATGTTGCAATTCAGCATAAGGTAGAAAACCTCTATATCTTCATTTCGATTGATGTTGGCAATGAACAGAGACCTCAAGTTGCACGAAAACTTCTATTCATTAGATGTGAGAATTCATCAAAAAATCTGGGATTTTTAAAAACATCTACTGCAAATACTTCATAAACTAACGAAAAAGACTATTAAAAAATATTGCATGGATGTGGCAAAATAGCAAAGGGTAGATAACGTATAAAACATCATTTTCATCGATGTTGGCAATGAGTAGAGTCTTAGAGATGCAAGAAGACTTTTATTCATTAGATGTGAAAATTTATCACAGAATCTGGGATGCTTAAAAACATATACTACAAGCTCTTAATAAATTGAAGAAACACACTATTTTGATCGATTCCTTGGATGTGGCATTTCAAAAAAGGGTAAAAGACCTTTAAAACATCATTTCGATCGATGTTGGCCACGAATAGAGAATTAGAGATGCACGAAAACTTCTATTCATTAGATGTAAGAATTCATCACAAAATCTGGGATGTTTAAAAACATCTACTACAAGCACTTAATAAACTAACGAAAAACACTTTGAAAATAAATTGCATTGATGTGGCAATTCAGAAAAGGGTAGAAGATGTCTAAAATATCATTTCGATCGATGTTGGCAATGAACAGAGACTTCAAGATGCACGAAAACTTCTATTTATTATATGTGAGAATTCATCACAGAATCTGGGATGTTTAAAAACATCTACTACAAGCTCTTACTAAATCAAAGAAAAACACTATTTGGATCGATTCCATGGATGTGGCATTTCAAAAAAGGGAAAAAAACCTTTAAAACATCATTTCGATCGATGTTGGTAATGGACAGGGAATTCGAGGTGGAGGAAGACTTCTATTCATTAGATGTGAGAATTCATCACAGAATCTGGGATGTTTACAAACATCTACTGCAAGTACTTCATAAACTAACGTAAAACACTTTGAAAATATATTGCATTGATGTGGCAATTCAGCAAAGGGTAGAATGCATCTAAAACATCATTTCGATCGATGTTGGCAATGAACAGAGAATTCGAGATGCACGAAAATTGCTATTCATTAGATGTGAGAATTCATCACAGAATCTAGGATTTTTAAAAACATCAACTGCAAGCACTTAATAAACTAACGTAAAACACATTGAAAATATATTGACTTGATGTGGCAATTCAGCATATGGTAGAACACTTCTAAAACATCATTTCGATCGACGCTGGCAATAGACAGACACTTCAAGATGTACAAAAACGTCTTTTCATTAGATGTTAGAATTCATCACAGAATCTGGGATGTTTAAAAACATCTACCACAAGCCTTAATAAATTGAGGAAAAAACACTATTTGGATCGATTCCATGGATTTGGCATTTCAAAAATGGGTAAAAACCTCTAAAACATCATTTCGATCGACGTTGGCAATCAACCGAGACTTAGAAGTGCAAGAGAAAACTTCTAATCATTAGATATGATAATTCTTTACAGAATCTGAAATGCTTAAATATATTTTCTACAAGCTCTTACTAAATCAAAGAAAAACACTATAAGGATCAATTCCAAGGATGTGGCATTTCAAAATTGGGTAAAAAACGTTTAAAACATCATTTCGATCGATGTTGGTAACAGACAGGGAATTCGAGATGCACGAGAACTTCTATGCATTAGATGTGAGAATTCATCACAGAATCTGGGATCTTTAAAAACATCTACTGCAAGTACTTCATAAACTAACGAAAAACACTATTAAAATCTATCGCTTGGATATGAGAATTCAGCAAAGGGTAGAAAACGTCTAAAACATCACTTCGATCGATCTTGGCATTTAATAGGGACTTAAAGATGCAAGAAACCTTCTATTCATTAGATGTTAGAATTCATCACAGAATCTGAGAAGTTGAAAAAGATCTACTACAAGCCTTAATGAATTGAGGAAAAAACACTATTTTGATCGATTCCATGGATTTGGCATTTCAAAAATGAGTAAAAACCTCTAAAACATTATTTCGATCGACGTTGGCCATGAACAGAGAATTAGAAATGCACGAAAACCTCTATTCATTAGATGTGAGAATTCATCACAGAATCTGGGATGTTTAAAAACATCTACTACAAGCACTTAATAAACTAACCAAAAACACTTTGAAAATATATTGCATTGATGTGGCAATTCAGTATACGGTAGAACACTTCTAAAACATCATTTCGATCGATGTTGGCAATGAAAGACACTTCGAGATGCACGAAAACGTCTTTTCATTAGATGTGAGATCTCATCACAGAATCTGGGATGTTTAAAAAAATCTCCTACAAGCCTTAATAAGTTGAGGAAAAAACACTATTTGGATCGATTCCATAGATTTGGCATTTCATAAAAAAGGGTATAAATCGTCTAAAACATCATTTTGATCTATGTTGGCCATGAACAGAGAATTAGAGATGCACGAAAACTTCCATCCATTAGATGTGAGAATTCATCGCAAAATCTGAGATGTTTAAAAACATGTACTTCAAGTACATCATAAACTAAGGAAAAACACTTTGAAAATATATTGCATTGATGTGGCAATTCAGCAAAGGGTAGAACACGTCAAAAACATCATTTCGATCGATTTTTGTAGTGAACAGAGAATTAGAGATGCACAAAAACTTTTTTCATTAGATGTGAGAATTCATCACAGAATCTGGGATGTTTAAAAACATCTACTACAAGATCTTACTAAATCAAAGAAAAACACTATTTGGATTGATTCCATGGATGTGGCATTTCAAAAAGAGGTAAAAAGCCTTTAAAACGTCATTTCGATCGATGTTGGCAATGAACAGAGAATTAAAGATGCACGAAAACTTAAATTCATTAGATGTGAGAATTCATCACAGAATCTGGGATGTTTAAAAACATCTACTACAAGCACTTAATAAACTAACGAAAAACACTTTGAAAATACATTGCATTGATGTGGCAATTCAGCAAAGGGTAGAATGCATCTAAAACATCATTTTGATCGATGTTGGCAATGAACAGAGAATTCGAGATGCACGAAAACTTCTATTTATTATATGTGAGAATTCATCACAGAATCTGGGATGTTTAAAAACATCTACTACAAGCTCTTACTAAATCATAGAAAGACATTATTTGGATCGATTCCATGGATGTGGCATTTCAAAAAAGGGTAAAAAAACTTTAAAACATCATTTCGATCGATGTTGGCAATGAACAGAGAATTAGAGATGCACGAAAACTTAAATTCATTAGATGTGAGAATTCATCACAGAATCTGGGATGTTTAAAAACATCTACTACAAGCACTTAATAAACTAACGAAAAACACTTTGAAAATAAATTGCATTGATGTGGCAATTCAGAAAAGGGTAGAAGATGTCTAAAATATCATTTCGATAGATGTTGGCAATGAACAGAGACTTCAAGATGCATGAAAACTTCTATTTATTATATGTGAGAATTCATGACAGAATCTGGGATGTTTAAAAACATCTACTACAAGCTCTTACTAAATCATAGAAAGACACTATTTGGATCGATTCCATGGATGTGGCATTTCAAAAAGGGTAAAAAAACTTTAAAACATCATTTCGATCGATGTTGGCCATGAACAGAGAATTAGAGATGCGCGAAAACTTCCATCCATTAGATGTGAGAATTCATCACAAAATCTGAGATGTTTAAAAACATGTACTTCAAGTACATCATAAACTAAGGAAAAACACTTTGAAAATATATTGCATTGATGTGGCAATTCAGAATAGGGTAGAACACTTCAAAAACATCATTTCGATCGATTTTTGTAGTGAACAGGGAATTAGAGATGCACAAAAACTTCTTTTCATTAGATGTGAGAATTCATCACAGAATCAGGGATGTTTGAAAACATCTACTACAAGCTCTTACTAAATCAAAGAAAAACACTATTTGGATCTATTCCATGGATGTGGCATTTCAAAAAAGGGTAAAAAGCCTTTAAAACATCATTTCGATTGATGTTGGCAATGAACAGAGAATTAGAGATGCACGAAAACTTAAATTCATTAGATGTGAGAATTCATCACAGAATCTGGGATGTTTAAAAACATCTACTACAAGCACTTAATAAACTAACGAAAAACACTTTGAAAATATATGGCATTGATGTGGCAATTCAGCATAAGGTAGAACACTTCTAAAACATCATGTTGATCGATGTTGGCAATGAACAGACACTTCAAGATGCACGAAAACGTCTTTTCATTAGATGTGAGAACTCATCACAGAATCTGGGATGTTTAAAAACATCTACCACAAGCCTTAATAAATTGAGGAAAAAACACTATTTGGATCGATTCCATAGATTGGCATTTCATAAAAAAGAATATCATTCGGTTAAAACATCATTTCGATCGATCTTGGCCATGAACAGAGAGTTAGAGATGCACGAAAACTTCCATCCATTAGATGTGAGAATTCATCACAAAATCGAGATGTTTAAAAACGTGTACTCCAAGTACATCATAAAATAAGGAAAAACACTTTGAAATATATTGCATTGATGTGGCAATTCAGCATAGGGTAGAACACGTCAAAAACATCATTTCAATCGATTTTGGTAGTGAACAGAGAATTAGAGATGCACAAAAACTTCTTTTCATTAGATGTGAGAATTCATCACAGAATCTTGGATGTTTAAAAACATCTACTACAAGCTCTTAATAAATTAAAGAAAAACACTATTTTGGTGGATTAAATGGATGTGGCATTTCAAAAAAGGGTAAAAAACCTTTAAAACATCTTTTCGATCGATGTTGGTAATGGAGAGGGAATTCAAGATGCACGAAAACGTCTATTCATTTGATGTAAGAATTCATTGCAGAATCTGGGATTTTTAAAAACATCTACTGCAAGCACTTAATAAACTAACGAAAAACACTTTGAAAATCTATTGCATGGATGTGGCAAAATGGCAATGGGTAGAAAACGTATAAAACATCATTTTGATCGATGTTGGCAATGAATAGAGTCTTAAAGATGCAAGAAGACTTCTATTCATTAGATGTGAAAATTTATCACAGAATCTGGGATGCTTAAAAACATATACTACAAGCTCTTAATAAATTGAAGAAACACACTATTTTGATCGATTCCTTGGATGTGGCATTTCAAAAAAGGGTAAAAGACCTTTAAAACATCATTTCGATCGATGTTGGCCATGAACAGAGAATTAGAGATGCGCGAAAACTTCCATCCATTAGATGTGAGAATTCATCACAAAATCTGAGATGTTTAAAAACATGTACTTCAAGTACATCATAAACTAAGGAAAAACACTTTGAAAATATATTGCATGGATGTGGCAAAATGGCAATGCGTAGAAAACGTATAAAACATCATTTTTGTCGATGTTGGCAATGAATAGAGTCTTAGAGATGCAAGAAGACTTCGATTCATTAGATGTGAAAATTTATCACAGAATCTGGGATGCTTAGAAACATATACTACAAGCTCTTACTAAATCAAAGAAAAACACTATTTGGATCTATTCCATGGATGTGGCATTTCAAAAAAGGGTAAAAAGCCTTTAAAACATCATTTCGATCGATGTTGGCAATGAACAGAGAATTAGAGATGCACGAAAACTTAAATTCATTAGATGTGAGAATTCATCACAGAATCTGGGATGTTTAAAAACATCTACTACAAGCACTTAATAAACTAACGAAAAACACTTTGAAAATATATTGCATTGATGTGGCAATTCAGCAAAGGGTAGAATGCATCTAAAACATCATTTTGATCGATGTTGGCAATGAACAGACATATCAAGATGCACGAAAACGTCTTTTCATTAGATGTGAGAACTCATCACAGAATCTGGGATGTTTAAAAACATCTACCACAAGCCTTAATAAATTGAGGAAAAAACACTATTTGGATCGATTCCATAGATTGGCATTTCATAAAAAAGAATATCATTCGGGTAAAACATCATTTCGATCGATCTTGGCCATGAACAGAGAGTTAGAGATGCACGAAAACTTCCATCCATTAGATGTGAGAATTCATCACAAAATCGAGATGTTTAAAAACGTGTACTCCAAGTACATCATAAAATAAGGAAAAACACTTTGAAATATATTCCATTGATGTGGCAATTCAGCATAGGGTAGAACACGTCAAAAACATCATTTCAATCGATTTTGGTAGTGAACAGAGAATTAGAGATGCACAAAAACTTCTTTTCATTAGATGTGAGAATTCATCACAGAATCTTGGATGTTTAAAAACATCTACTACAAGCTCTTAATAAATTAAAGAAAAACACTATTTTGGTGGATTAAATGGACGTGGCATTTCAAAAAAGGGTAAAAAACCTTTAAAACATCTTTTCGATCGATGTTGGTAATGGAGAGGGAATTCAAGATGCACGAAAACGTCTATTCATTTGATGTAAGAATTCATTGCAGAATCTGGGATTTTTAAAAACATCTACTGCAAGCACTTAATAAACTAACGAAAAACACTTTGAAAATCTATTGCATGGATGTGGCAAAATGGCAATGCGTAGAAAACGTATAAAACATCATTTTTGTCGATGTTGGCAATGAATAGAGTCTTAGAGATGCAAGAAGACTTCGATTCATTAGATGTGAAAATTTATCACAGAATCTGGGATGCTTAGAAACATATACTACAAGCTCTTAATAAATTGAAGAAACACACTATTTTGATCGATTCCTTGGATGTGGCATTTCAAAAAAGGGTAAAAGACCTTTAAAACATCATTTCGATCGATGTTGGCCACGAACAGAGAATTCGAGATGCACGAAAACTTCTATTCATTAGATGTGAGAATTCATCACAGAATCTGGGATGTTTAAAAACATCTACTACAACCACTTAATAAACTAACGAAAAACACTTTGAAAATAAATTGCATTGATGTGGCAATTCAGAAAAGGGTAGAAGATGTCTAAAATATCATTTCGATCGATGTTGGCAATGAACAGAGACTTCAAGATGCACGAAAACTTCTATTCATTATATGTGAGAATTCATCACAGAATCTGGGATGTTTAAAAACATCTACTACAAGCTCTTACTAAATCAAAGAAAGACACTATTTGGATCGATTCCATGGATGTGGCATTTCAAAAAAGGGTAAAAAACCTTTAAAACATCATTTCGATCGATGTTGGCCATGAACAGAGAATTAGAGATGCGCGAAAACTTCCATCCATTAGATGTGAGAATTCATCACAGAGTCTGGGCTGTTTAAAAACATCTACTACAAGCCTTAATAAATTGAGGAAAAAACACTATTTGGATCGATTCCATAGATTGGCATTTCATAAAAAAAGGATACCATTCGTCTAAAACATCATTTCGATCGATGTTGGCCATGAACAGAGAATTAGAGTTGCACGAAAACTTCCATCCATTAGATGTGAAAATTCATCACAAAATCGAGATGTTTAAAAACATGTACTCCAAGTACATCATAAAATAAGGAAAAACACTTTGAAATATATTTCATTGATGTGGCAATTCAGCATAGGGTAGAACACGTCAAAAACATCATTTCAATCGATTTTGGTAGTGAGCAGAGAATTAAAGATGAACAAAAACTTCTTTTCATTAGATGTGAGAATTCATCACAGAATCTTGGATGTTTAAAAACATCTACTACAAGCTCTTAATAAATTGAAGAAAAAAACTATTTTGGTGGATTCAATGGATGTGGCATTTCAACAAAGGGTACAAAATGTTTGAAATATCATATCGATCTGTGTTGGTAATGAAAAGAGACTTAATGATGCACGAAAAATAATATTCCTTAGGTGTGAGAATTCATCACAGAATCTGGGATCTTTAAAAACATCTAATACAAGCTCTTACTAAATCAAAGAAAAACACTATTTGGATCGATTCCATGGATATGGCATTTCAAAAAAGGGTAAAAAACCTTTAAAACATCATTTCGATCGATGTTGGTAATGGAGAGGGAATTCAAGATGCACGAAAACGTCTATTCATTTGATGTAAGAATTCATTGCAGAATCTGGGATTTTTAAAAACATCTACTGCAAGCACTTAATAAACTAACGAAAAACACTTTGAAAATCTATTGCATGGATGTGGCAAAATGGCAATGCGTAGAAAACGTATAAAACATCATTTTTGTCGATGTTGGCAATGAATAGAGTCTTAGAGATGCAAGAAGACTTCGATTCATTAGATGTGAAAATTTATCACAGAATCTGGGATGCTTAGAAACATATACTACAAGCTCTTAATAAATTGAAGAAACACACTATTTTGATCGATTCCTTGGATGTGGCATTTCAAAAAAGGGTAAAAGACCTTTAAAACATCATTTCGATCGATGTTGGCCACGAACAGAGAATTCGAGATGCACGAAAACTTCTATTCATTAGATGTGAGAATTCATCACAGAATCTGGGATGTTTAAAAACATCTACTACAAGCACTTAATAAACTAACGAAAAACACTTTGAAAATATATTGCATTGATGTGGCAATTCAGCAAAGGGTAGAATGCATCTAAAACATCATTTTGATCGATGTTGGCAATGAACAGACATATCAAGATGCACGAAAACGTCTTTTCATTAGATGTGAGAACTCATCACAGAATCTGGGATGTTTAAAAACATCTACCACAAGCCTTAATAAATTGAGGAAAAAACACTATTTGGATCGATTCCATAGATTGGCATTTCATAAAAAAGAATATCATTCGGGTAAAACATCATTTCGATCGATCTTGGCCATGAACAGAGAGTTAGAGATGCACGAAAACTTCCATCCATTAGATGTGAGAATTCATCACAAAATCGAGATGTTTAAAAACGTGTACTCCAAGTACATCATAAAATAAGGAAAAACACTTTGAAATATATTCCATTGATGTGGCAATTCAGCATAGGGTAGAACACGTCAAAAACATCATTTCAATCGATTTTGGTAGTGAACAGAGAATTAGAGATGCACAAAAACTTCTTTTCATTAGATGTGAGAATTCATCACAGAATCTTGGATGTTTAAAAACATCTACTACAAGCTCTTAATAAATTAAAGAAAAACACTATTTTGGTGGATTAAATGGACGTGGCATTTCAAAAAAGGGTAAAAAACCTTTAAAACATCTTTTCGATCGATGTTGGTAATGGAGAGGGAATTCAAGATGCACGAAAACGTCTATTCATTTGATGTAAGAATTCATTGCAGAATCTGGGATTTTTAAAAACATCTACTGCAAGCACTTAATAAACTAACGAAAAACACTTTGAAAATCTATTGCATGGATGTGGCAAAATGGCAATGCGTAGAAAACGTATAAAACATCATTTTTGTCGATGTTGGCAATGAATAGAGTCTTAGAGATGCAAGAAGACTTCGATTCATTAGATGTGAAAATTTATCACAGAATCTGGGATGCTTAGAAACATATACTACAAGCTCTTAATAAATTGAAGAAACACACTATTTTGATCGATTCCTTGGATGTGGCATTTCAAAAAAGGGTAAAAGACCTTTAAAACATCATTTCGATCGATGTTGGCCACGAACAGAGAATTCGAGATGCACGAAAACTTCTATTCATTAGATGTGAGAATTCATCACAGAATCTGGGATGTTTAAAAACATCTACTACAACCACTTAATAAACTAACGAAAAACACTTTGAAAATAAATTGCATTGATGTGGCAATTCAGAAAAGGGTAGAAGATGTCTAAAATATCATTTCGATCGATGTTGGCAATGAACAGAGACTTCAAGATGCACGAAAACTTCTATTCATTATATGTGAGAATTCATCACAGAATCTGGGATGTTTAAAAACATCTACTACAAGCTCTTACTAAATCAAAGAAAGACACTATTTGGATCGATTCCATGGATGTGGCATTTCAAAAAAGGGTAAAAAACCTTTAAAACATCATTTCGATCGATGTTGGCCATGAACAGAGAATTAGAGATGCGCGAAAACTTCCATCCATTAGATGTGAGAATTCATCACAGAGTCTGGGCTGTTTAAAAACATCTACTACAAGCCTTAATAAATTGAGGAAAAAACACTATTTGGATCGATTCCATAGATTGGCATTTCATAAAAAAAGGATACCATTCGTCTAAAACATCATTTCGATCGATGTTGGCCATGAACAGAGAATTAGAGTTGCACGAAAACTTCCATCCATTAGATGTGAAAATTCATCACAAAATCGAGATGTTTAAAAACATGTACTCCAAGTACATCATAAAATAAGGAAAAACACTTTGAAATATATTTCATTGATGTGGCAATTCAGCATAGGGTAGAACACGTCAAAAACATCATTTCAATCGATTTTGGTAGTGAGCAGAGAATTAAAGATGAACAAAAACTTCTTTTCATTAGATGTGAGAATTCATCACAGAATCTTGGATGTTTAAAAACATCTACTACAAGCTCTTAATAAATTGAAGAAAAAAACTATTTTGGTGGATTCAATGGATGTGGCATTTCAACAAAGGGTACAAAATGTTTGAAATATCATATCGATCTGTGTTGGTAATGAAAAGAGACTTAATGATGCACGAAAAATAATATTCCTTAGGTGTGAGAATTCATCACAGAATCTGGGATCTTTAAAAACATCTAATACAAGCTCTTACTAAATCAAAGAAAAACACTATTTGGATCGATTCCATGGATATGGCATTTCAAAAAAGGGTAAAAAACCTTTAAAACATCATTTCGATCGATGTTGGTAATGGACAGGGAATTCAAGATGCACGAAAACATCTATTCATTTGATGTAAGAATTCATTGCAGAATCTGGGATTTTTAAAAACATCTACTGCAAGCATTTAATAAACTAACGAAAAACACTTTGAAAATCTATTGCATCGATGTGGCAGTTCAGCAAAGGGTAGAAATTCTCTAAAACTTCATTTCGATCGATGTTGGCAATGAACAGAGACCTCAAGTTGTATGAAAACGTCTATTCATTAGATGTGAGAATTCAACTCAAAATCTGGGATTTTTAAAAACATCTACTGCAAATACTTCATAAACTAACGAAAAAGACTATTAAAAAATATTTCATGGATGTGGCAAAATAGCAAAGGGTAGAAAACGTATAAAACATCATTTTGATCGATGTTGGCAATGAATAGAGTCTTAGAGATGCAAGAAGACTTCTATTCATTAGATGTGAAAATTTATTACAGAATCTGGGATGCTTAAAAACATATACTACAAGCTCTTAATAAATTGAAGAAACACACTATTTTGATCGATTCCTTGGATGTGGCATTTCAAACAAGGGTAAAAGACCTTTAAAACATCATTTCGATCGATGTTGGCCACGAACAGAAAATTAGAGATGCACGAAAACTTCCATTCATTATATGTGAGAATTCATGACAGAATCTGGGATGTTTAAAAACATCTACTACAAGCACTTAATAAACTAACGTAAAACACTTTGAAAATATATGGCATTGATGTGGCAATTCAGCATAGGGTAGAAAACATCAAAAACATCATTTCGATCGATTTTGGTAATGAACAGAGAATTAGAGATGCACAAAAACTTCTTTTCATTAGATGTGAGAATTCATCACAGAATCTGTGATGTTTAAAAACATCTACTTCAAGCGCTTAATAAATTAACGAAAAACACTTTGAAAATATATTGCATTGATGAGGCAATTCAGTATAAAGTAGAACACATCTAAAACATCATTTCGATCGACGTTGGCAATGAAAAGAGACTTAATGATACACGAAAAATAATATTCCTTAGATGTGAGAATTCATCACAGAATCTTGGATGTTTAAAAACATCTACTACAAGCTCTTACTAAATCAAAGAAAAACACTATTTGGATGGATTCCATGGATGTGGCATATCAAAAAAGGGTAAAAAACCTTTAAAACATCATATCGATCGATGTTGGTAATGGACAGGGAATTGGAGATGCACGAAAACTTCTATTCATTTGATGTGAGAATTCATCGCAGAATCTGGGATGTTTAAAAACATCTACAACAAGCCTTAATAAATTGAGGAAAAACACTATTTGGATCGATTCCATGGACTTGGCATTTCAAAAATGGGTAAAAGCCTCTAAAACATCATTTCGATCGATGTTGGCAATGAACATAGACTTAAAGATGCAAGAAAACTTCTATTCATTAGAGGTGAGAATTCATCACAAAAACTGGGATGTTTAAAAACATCTACTGCAAGTACTTCATAAACTAACGAAAAACACTATTAAAATCTATTGCATGGATGTGAGAATTCAGCAAAGGGTAGAAAACGTCCAAAACATCACTTCGATCGATGTTGGCAATTAATAGGGACTTAAAGATGCAAGAAAACTTCTATTCATTAGATGTTAGAATTCATCACAGAATCTGGGAAATTTGAAAACATCTACTACAAGCCTTAATAAATTGAGGAAAAAACACTATTTTGATCGATTCCATGGATTTGGCATTTCAAAAATGGGTAAAAACCTCTAAAACATTATTTCGATCGACGTTGGCCATGAACAGAGAATTAGAGATGCACGAAAACTTCTATTCACTAGATGTTATAATTCATCACAGAATCTGGGATGTTTAAAAACATCTACTACAAGCTCTTACTAAATCAAAGAAAAATACTATTTGGTTCGATTCCATGGATGTGGCATTTCAAAAAAGGGTAAAAAACCTTTAAAACATCATTTCGATATCGATGTTGGTAATGGACAGGGAATTCGAGATGCACGAAAACTCCTATTCATTTGATGTGGGAATTCATAGCAGAATCCTGGATGTTTAAAAACATCTACTGCAAGTACTTCATAAACTAACGAAAAAGACTATTAAGAATATTGCATGGATGTGGCAACTTAGCAAAGGGTAGAAAACGTATAAAACATCATTTCGATCGATGTTGGCAATGAAAAGAGAATTAGAAATGCACGAAAACTTCTATTCATTAGATGTGAGAATTCATCAAAGAATCTGGGATGTTTAAAAACATCTACTACAAGAACTTAATAAACTAACGAAAAACACTTTGAAAATGTATTGCATTGATGTGGCAATTCAGTATAGGGTAAAACACTTCTAAAAAATCATTTCGATCGACGTTGGCAATGAACAAACACTTCAAGATGCACGAAAACGACTTTTCATTAGATGTGAGAATTCATCACAGAATCTGGAATGTTTAAAAACATCTACTACAAGCTCTTACTAAATGAAAGAAAAACACTATTTGGATCGATTCCATAGATGTGGCATTTCAAAAAGAGGTAAAAAACCTTTAAAACATCATTTCGATCGATGTTGGCCATGAACAGAGAATTAGAGATGAACGAAAACTTCTATTCATTAGATGTGGGAATTCATCACAGAATCTGGGATGTTTAAAAACATCTACTACAAGCACTTAATAAACTAACGAAAAACACTTTGAAAATATATTGCAGTGATGTGGCAATTCAGCATAGGGCAGACCACTTCTAAAACATCATTTCGATCGACGTTGGCAATGAACAGACACTTCAAGATGCACGAAAACGTCTTTTCATTAGATGTTAGAATTAATCACAGAATCTGGGATGTTTAAAAACATCTACTACAAACCTTAATAAGTTGAGGAAAAAACACTATTTGGATCGATTCCATAGATTTGGCATTTCATAAAAAAGGGTATCAATCGTCTAAAACATCATTTCGATCGATGTTGGCCATGAACAGAGAATTAGAGATGCACGAAAACTTCCATCCATTAGATGTGAGAAGTCATCACAAAATCTGAGATGTTTAAAAGCATCAACTACAAGTACATCATAAACTAACGAAAAATACTTTTAAAATATATGGCATTGATGTGGCAATTCAGCATAGGATAGAACACTTCAAAAACATCATTTCGATCGATTTTCGTAATGAACACAGAATTGGAGATGCACAAAAATTCCTTTTCATTAGATGAGAGAATTCATCACAGAACCTGGGATGTTTAAAAACATCTACTACAAGCCTTAATAAATTCAGGAAAAAACACTATTTGGATCGATTCCATGGATTTGGCATTTCAAAAATGGGTTAAAGCTTCTAAAACATCATCTGGATTGACGTTGGCAATGAACATAGACTTGAAGATGCAAGAAATCTTCCATTCATTAGATGTGAGAATTCATCACAAAATCTGGGATGTTTAAAAACAGCTACTGCAAGTACTTCATAAACTAACGACAAACACTATTAAAATCTATTGCATGGATGTGAGAATTCAGCAAAGGGTAGAAAACGTCTAAAACATCACTTCGATCGATGTTGGCAATTAATAGGGACTTAAAGATGCAAGAACACTTCTATTCATTAGATGTTAGAATTCATCACAGAATCTGGGAAGTTTAAAAACATCTACTACAAGCCTTAATAAATTGAGGAAAAAATACTATTTTGATTGATTCCATGGATTTGGCATTTCAAAAATGGGTAAAAAACCTTTAAAACATCATTTCGATCGACGTTGGCAATCAACCGAGACATAGAAGTGCAAGAGAAATCTTCTAATCATTCGATACGAAAATTCATCACAGAATCTGGGATGTTTAAAAACATCTACTGCAAGTACTTCATAAACTAACGACAAACACTATTAAAATCTATCGCAAGGATATGAGAATTCAGCAAAGTGTAGAAAACGTCTAAAACATCACTTCAATCGATGTTGGCAATTAATAGGGACTTAAAGATGCAAGAAAACTTCTATCCATTAGATGTTATGATTGATCAAAGAATCTTGGATGTTTAAAAACATCTACTACAAGCTCTTACTAAATCAAAGAAAAACACTATTTGGATCGATTCCATAGATTTGGCATTTCATGAAAAAGAATATCATTCGTCTAAAACATCATTTCGATCGATTTTGGCCATGAACAGGGAACTAGGGATGAACGAAAACTTCCATCCATTAGATGCGAGAATTCATCACAAAATCCGAGATGTTTAAAAACATCTACTTCAAGTACATCATAAACTAACGAAGAACAATTTGAAAATATGTTGCATTGATGTGGTAATTCAGCAGAGGGTAGAACACTTCAAAAACATCATTTCGATCGATTTTGGTAATGAACAGAGAATTAGACATGCACAAAAGCTTCTTTTCATTAGATGTGAGAATTCATCCCAGAATCTGGGATGTTTAAAAACATCTACAACAAGCCTTAATAAATTGAGGAAAAACACTATTTAGATCGATTCAATGGATTTGACATTTCAAAAATGGGTAAAAGCCTCTAAAACATCATTTCGATCGAAGTTGGCAATGAACATAGACTTAAAGATGCAAGAAAACTTCTATTCATTAGAGGTGAGAATTCATCACAAAAACTGGGATGTTTAAAAACATCTACTGCAAGTACTTCATCAACTAACGAAAAACACTATTAAAATCTATTCCATGGATGTGAGAATTCAGCAAAGGGTAGAAAATTTCCAAAACATCACTTCGATCGACGTTGGCAATTAATAGGGACTTAAAGATGCAAGAAAACTTCTATTCATTAGATGTTAGAATTCATCACAGAATCTGGGAAATTTGAAAACATCTACTACAAGCCTTAATAAGTTGAGGAAAAAACACTATTTTGATCGATTGCATGGATTTGGCATTTCAAAAATGGGTAAAAACCTCTAAAACATCATTTCGATCGACATTGGCCATGAACAGAGAAATAGAGATGCACGAAAACTTCAACTCACTAGATATTATAATTCATAACAGAATCTGGGATGTTTCAAACCATCTACTACAAGCTCTTACTAAATCAAAGAAAAATACTATTTTGATCGATTCCATGGATGTGGCATTTCAAAAAAGGGTAAAAAACCTTTAAAACATCATTTCGATCTATGTTGGTAATGGACAGGGAATTCGAGATGCACGAAAACTTCTATTCATCTAATGTGAGAATTCATAGCAGAATCTTTGATATTTAAAAACATCTACTGCAAGTACTTCATAAACTAACGAAAAAGACTATTAAAAAATATTGCATGGATGTGGCAATTTAGCAAAGGGTAGAAAACGTATAAAACATCATTTCGATCGATGTTGGCAATGAACAGAGAATTAGAAATGCACGAAAACTTCTATTCATTAAATGTGAGAATTCATCAAAGAATCTGGGATGTTTAAAAACATCTACTACAAGAACCTAATAAACTAACGAAAAACACTTTGAAAATATATTGCATTGATGTAGCAATTCAGTATAGGGTAGAACACTTCTAAAACATCATTTCGATCGACGTTGGCAATGAACAGACACTTCAAGATGTAAGAAAACGTCCATTCATTAGATGTGAGAATTCATCACAGAATCTGGGATGTTTAAAAACATCTACTACAAGCCTTAATAAATTGACGAAAAAACACTTTTTGGATCGATTCCATAGATTTGGCATTTCATAAAAAAGGGTATCAATCGTCCAAAACATGATTTTGATCGATGTTGGCCATGAACAGAGAATTAGAGATGCACGAAAACTTCCATCCATTAGATGTGAGAATTCATCACAATATCTGAGATGTTTAAAAACATCTTCTTCAAGTACATCATAAACTAACGAAAAACACTTTGAAAATATATGGCATTGATGAGGCAATTCAGCATAGGGTGGAACACATCAAAAACATCATTTCGATTGATTTTGGTAATGAACAGAGAATTAGAGATGCACAAAAACGTCTTTTCATTAGATGTGAGAATTCATCACAGAATCTGTGATGTTTAAAAACATCTACTTCAAGCACTTAATAAATCAACGAAAAACACATTGAAATTATATTGCATTGATGAGGCAATTCAGTATAAGGTAGAACACTTCTAAAACATCATTTCGATCGACGTTGGCAATGAACAGAGACTTCAAGATGCACAAAAACTTCTGTTCATTAGATGTGAGAATTCATCACAGATTCTGGGATGTTTAAATACATTTACTACAAGCTCTTAAAAAATTGAAGAAAAACACTATTTTGATGGATTCCATGGATGTGACATTTCAACAAAGGGTACAAGACGTTTAAAATATCATATCGATCTATGTTGGTAATGAAAAGAGACTTAATGATACACGAAAAATAATATTCCTTAGATGTGAGAATTCATCACAGAATCTGGGATGTTTAAAAACATCTACTACAAGCTCTTGCTAAATCAAAGAAAAACACTATTTGGATCGATTCCATGGATGTGGCATTTCAAAAAAGGGTCGAAAACCTTTAAAACATCATTTCGATCGATGTTGGCCATGAACAGAGAATTAGAGATGCACGAAAACTTCTATTCATTAGATGTGAGAATTCATCACAGAATCTGGGATGTTTAAAAACATCTACTACAAGCCTTAATAAATTGAGGAAAAAATACTATTTTGATCGATTCCATGGATTTGGCATTTTAAAAATAGGTAAAAAACCTTTAAAACATCATTTCGATCGATGTTGGCAATCAAAAGAGACTTACAAGTGCAAGAGAAAACTTCTACTCATTAGATATGAAAATTCATAACAGAATCTGAAATGTTTAAAAACATCTACTACAAGCTCTTACTAAATCAAAGAAAAACACTATTTGGATCGATTCCAAGGATGTGGCATTTCAAAAATGGGTAAAAAACGTTTAAAACATCATTTCGATCGATGTTGGTAATGGACAGGGAATTCGAGATGCACGAAAACTTCTTTTCATTAGATGTGAGAATTCATCACAGAATCTGGAATGTTTAAAAACATCTACTGCAAGTACTTCATAAACTAACAAAAAACACTATTAAAATCTATCGCAAGGATATGAGAATTCAGCAAAGAGTATAAAACGTCTAAAACATCACTTCGATCGATGTTGGCAATAAACAGAGACTTAGAGATGCACAAAAACATCTATTCATTAGATGTGAGAATTCATCACAGAATGTGGGATGTTTAAAAACATCTACTACAAGCCTTAAAAAATTGAGGAAAAAGTACTGTTTTGATCGATTCCATGGATTTGGCATTTCAAAAATGGGTAAAAACCTCTAAAACATCATTTCGATCGACGTTGGCAATCAACCGAGACTTAGAAGTGCAAGAAAAAACTTCTAATCATTAGATATGAAAATTCATCACAGAATCTGAAATGTTTAAGAACATCTACTACAAGCTCTTACTAAATCAAAGAAAAACACTATTTTGATCGATTCCATGGATGTGGCATTTCAAAAATGGGTAAAAAACCTTTAAAACATCATATTGATCTATGTTGGTAGTGAAAAGAGACTTAATGATACAGGAAAAATAATATTCCTTAGATGTGAGAATTCATCACAGAATCTGGGATGTTTAAAAACATCTACTACAAGCTCTTACTAAATCAAAGAAAAACACTATTTGGATGGATTCCATGGATGTAGCATTTCAAAAAAGGGTAAAAAACCTTTAAAACATCATTTCGATCGATGTTGGTAATGGACAGGAAATTCGAGATGCACGAAAACTTCTATTCATAAGATCTGAGAATTCATCACAAAAGATAGGATGTTTAAAACCAACTACTGCAAGCACTTAACAAACTTACGAAAAACACCATTAAAATCTATTGCATGGATGTGACAATTCAGCTAAGGGTAGAAACCTTTGAAACATCACTTTGATCGATGCTGGCAATTAATAGGGACTTAGAGATGCACGAAATCTTCTAGTCATTAGATGATAGAATTCATCACAGAATCTGGGATGTTTAAAAATATATACTACAAGCTCTTAATAAATTGAAGAAAAACACTATTTTGACTGATTCCATGGATGTGGCATTTCAACAAAGTGTAAAAAACGTCTGAAATATCATATCGTTCTATGTTGGTTATCAAAAGAGACTTAGAGATGCACGAAAAATAATATTTCTTAGATGTGAGAATTCATCACAGAATGTGGGATGTTTAAAAACATCTACTGCAAGCACTTAACAAACTAACGAAAAACATTATTAAAATCTATTGCATGGACGTGACAATTCAGCAAAGGGTAGAAGACGTCTAAAACTTTACTGCGATCGATTGGGCAATTAACAGGGACTTATAGATGCAAGAAGACTTCTATTCATTAGATGTGAGAATTCATCACAGATTCTGGGATGTTTAAAAACATCTACTGCAAGCCTTAATAAATTGTGGAAAAAACACTATTTGGATCGATTCAATAGATTTGGCATTTCAAAAAAGGGTGAAAATCCTTTAAAACATCATTTCGATCGATGTTGGCAATGAACAGAGAATAAGAGATGCACGAAAACTTCTACTCACTTGATGTGAGAATTCATCAAAGAATCTGGGATGTTTAAAAACATCTACTACAATCACTTAATAAACTAACAAAAAACACTTTGGAAATATATTGCATTGATCTGGGAATTCAGCATAAAGTAGAAGACTTCTAAAACATCAGTTCGATGGACGTTGTCAATGAACAGAGACTTCAAGATGCACGAAAAATTCTATTCATTAGATGTGAGAATTCATCACAGAATCTCGGATGTTTAAAAATAACTACTGCAAGTCCTTCATAAACTAATGAAAAAGACTATTAAAAATATTGCATGGATGTGGCAATTCAGAAAAGAGTAGAATGCGTCTAAAACATCATTTCGATCGACGTTGGCAATGAACAGAGACTTAGAGATGCACTAAAACTTCTATTCATTATATGTGAGAATTCATCACAGAATCTGGGATGTTTAAAAACATCTACTACAAGCCTTAATAAATAGAGGAAAAAACACTGTTTGGATCGATTCCATGGATCTTTTCATTTCAAAAATGGGAGAAAACCTCTAAAAAATCATTTCGATCGACGTTGGCAATCAACCGAGACTTAGAAGTGCAGGAGAAAACATCTAATCATTAGATATGAGAATTCATCACAGAATCTGGGATGTTTAAAAACATTTACTACAAGTTCCTAATAAATTGAAGAAAAACATTATCTTCATGGATTCCATAGATGTGGCATTTCAACAAAAGGTAAAAAATGTCTGAAGTATCATATCGATCTATGTTGGTAATAAAAAGAGAGTTAGAGATGCAAGAAAAATAATATTCCTTAGATGTGAGAATTCATCACAGAATCTGGGATCTTTAAAAACATCTACTACAAGCTCTTACTAAATTAAAGAAAAACTCTTTGAAAATATATTACTTTGATGTGGCATTTCAGCAAAGGCTAGAATACGTCTAAAACATCATTTCGATCGACGTTGGCAATGAACAGAGACTTAGAGATGCACGAAAAGTTCTATTCATTAGATGTTAGAATTCATCACAGTATCTGTGATGTTTAAAAACATCTACCTCAAGCGCTTAATAATCTAACGAAAAACACTTTGAAAATATATTGCCTTGATTTGGCAATTCAGCAAAGGGTAGAATACGTCTAAAACATCATTTCGATCGACGTTGAAAATGAACAGAGAGACTTAGAGATGCACTAAAACTTCTATTCATTATATGTGAGAATTCATCACAGAATCTGGGATGTTAAAAAACATCTACTAAAAGCTCAAACTAAATAAAAGAAAAACACTTTGAAAATATATTGCATTGATTTGGCAGTTCAGCAAAGGGTAGAATACGTATAAAACATCATTTCGATCGACGTTGGCAATGAACAGAGACTTAGAGATGCACTAAAACTTCTATTCATTAGATGTTATAATTCATCACAGAATCTGGGATGTTTAAAAACATCTACTAAAAGCTCATACTAAATAAAAGAAATCACTTTGAAAATATATTGCATTGATGTGGCAATTCAGCAAAGGGTAGAATACGTCTAAAACATCATTTCGATCGACGTTGGCAATGAACAGAGACTTAGAGATGCACTAAAACTTCTATTCATTAGATGTTATAATTGATCACAGAATCTTGGATGTTTAAAAACATCTACTACAAGCTCTTACTAAATCAAAGAAAAACACTATTTGGATCGATTCCATGGATGTGGCATTTCAAAAAAGGGTAAAGACCTTTAAAACATCATTTCGATCGACGTTGGCAATGAACAGAGACTTAGAGATGCACTAAAACTTCTATTCATTAGATGTTATAATTCATCACAGAATCTGGGATGTTTAAAAACAACTACTACAAGCCCTTAATGAATTGAAGAAAAACACTATTTTGATGGATTCAATGGATGTGCATTTCAACAAAGGGTACAAAACGTTTAAAATATCATATCGATCTATGTTGGTAATGAAAAGAGACTTAATGATGCAAGAAAAATAAGTATTCCTTAGATGTGAGAATTCATCACAGAATCTGGGATGTTTAAAAACATCTACTACAAGCTCTTACTAAATCAAAGAAAAACACTATTTCGATCGATTCCATGGATGTAGCATTTCAAAAAAGGGCAAAAAGCCTTCAAAACATCATTTCGATCGATGATTGTAATGAACAGAGAATTAGAGATGCACGAAAACTTCTATTGATTAGATGTGAGAAATCTTCACAGAATCTGGGATGTTTAAAACATCTACTACAAGCACTTAATAAATTAACGAAAAATTCTTTGAAAATATATTGTATTGATGAGGCAATTCAGTATAGGGTAGAACATTTCTAAAGCATCATTTCTATCGACGTTGGCAATGAACAGAGAATTCGAGATCCACGAAAACTTCTATTGATTAGATGTGAGAATTCATCACAGAATCTGGGATGTTTAAAAACATCTACTACAAGCTCTTAATAAATTGAAGAAAAACACTATTTTGATGGATTCAATGGATGTGGCATTTCAACAAAGGGTACAAAACGTTTAAAATATCATATCGATCTATGTTGGTAATGAAAAGAGACTTAATGATACACGAAAAATAATATTCCTTAGATGTGAGAATTCATCACAGAATCTGGGATGTTTAAAAACATCTACTACAAGCTCTTACTAAATCAAAGAAAAACACTATTGGATCGATTCAATGGATGTAGCATTTCAAAAATGGATAAAAAACCTTTAAAACATCATTTCGATCTATGTTGATAGTGGACAGGGAATTTGAGATGCACGAAAACTTCTATTCATTGGATGTGAGAATTCATCACAGAATCTTGGATGTTTAAAAACATCTACTGCAAGTACTTCATAAACTAACGAAAAAGACTATTAAAAATATTGCATGGATGTGGCAATTTAGCAAAGGGTAGAAAACGTATAAAACATCATTTCGATCGATATTGGCGATGAACAGAGAATTAGAAATGCTCGAAAACTTCTATTCATTAGATGTGAGAATTCATCACAGAATCTGGGATTTTTAAAAACATCTACTGGAAGCACTTAATAAACTAACGAAAAAGACTATTAAAAAATATTGCATGGATGTGGCAATTTAGCAAAGGGTAGAAAACGTAAAAAACATCATTTCGATCGATGTTGGCGATGAACAGAGAATTAGAAATGCACGAAAACTTCTATTCATTAGATGTGAGAATTCATCACAGAATGTGGGATGTTTAAAAACATCTACTGCAAGCACTTAATAAACTAACGAAAAATACTTTGAAAATATATTGCATTGATGTGGCAATTCAGCAAATGGAAGAACACCTATAAAACTTCATTTCGATCGATGTTGGCAATGAACAGACACTTTAATGCTGTTGTTGTTGTTGTTGCGCCAAGTGTCGGCTGCATTTTTGGTAGCTCTTACTAATCGTCAAAATTTCATGGTATTTCGCCTTTTATTTCACTTTAATTTGGTATGAAGTTGAAAGGAGAAGACTGGAGCGCTCTCTCGAAAGTCAATTTGAAGGTTTATTCATCCTGGTACAAGTCACAAGTCGAAACCTGATGTGTTGTCGTGCTGAGAAGAAATGGCCTAAGTTGTCAGGCCCAAATACCTCGCTTTCGTGCAATGCTGATGAAGAATGTCAGCATTACGTTATGAATCAAATACTATTTTGGACATTGTTTCTCAAATGAAAAAAGTTGATTCGAGGTTGCCAATAATTGATTACCTGAGAATCAAAAATCTGGGAATTCTGCAAAGAGACAAGCAAACAGGAAGAGGGAAGAGGGGTGCTGGTCACAAGAGGGATAGAAAAATTGATCTCATTATTGGATGCAATGCCAAGAATCTTATTAAAGTACCAAGAAAAAGTAATGACAAAAGCTTTCTTACAATTGGGTGTGTTAATGTTCGCTCTATACGTAACAAGACATCAGACTTTGTTACCAGTGTCACTGATGAGAACTATGACATTTGTATGGTTACAGAGACCTGGCTAAAGGAAGATGATTCAGCCAAGCGCATTGAGTGTACTCTGCCAGGTTTCGATTTTCTTGATGTGCCACGGATTGACAGAAATGGTGGTGGAACTGGTTTGCTGGCCAAATCACGGCTTAAGGCGAGACTCGTACATTCAAGCTGTAAGTCATCTTTTGAATTCTCAGAATGGAAATTGAAATGTCAATCTGGTTTCATAACTTTGATAATAGTCTACAGACCTCCATACTCTGCACAGCATCCTGTGACTGCAAGAACCTTCATAGAAGAATTTTCTAATTACTTGGAATCTGCTATAATAACACCAAATAAATTGCTTATAGGTGGTGACTTTAACATTCATGTGAATGATCAGAGTGATGCGACAGCAAAAGCGTTTCTTGATTTGCTCAAGAATTATGATCTAATCAACCATGTTTGGCAGCCTACTCATGTAGCTGGCCATACATTAGACTTGATCATTACAAGAAATAACAATGAGATTTCACTTGACAGTCCACATACGAGGAGTTTTATTTCAGATCATTGCTTTGTTAAAGTTGTATCATCCATTGAAAAACCAGAGGTCCAGACCAAGGAGATAAGCTACAGAAAATTGAAAGATATAAATCTGGAAATCTTGAAACGTGATATCACAGCAAGTAATTTGGCAACATCAAATTATAACAATCTTTCTCTCACTGAGCTAGCTGAGTTATATGATTCAGCCTTGAGTGCAATTCTGGATGAGCATGCACCAATTGTGAAAACTGTTCTTAGGATAAAGTCAGTATCCCCCTGGTACAACAGTGAACTCAGGAGTATCAAGCGCGAAAAACGGAATGCTGAATTAAAATGGAAAAGAAGTAATTACGATGCAGACTTTGAATTATTCAAAAGAAAACGGAATGATTATATCAAAAGTTGCAACAATGCTGAAATATTATATTACTCAAAGAAGGTTGAGATTTGCGATGGCAATCAAAAGCGTCTTTATCAATTCGTTTCTAAACTGACAAATGGAGAAAAAAGCATACCATACCCTGATGAGTATACAAAAGAAGATCTTTGTAAAATGTTTGGAGACTTCTTTGGTGACAAAATTGATACAATAAGATCACAAATTGATGCAACGGTTGAGACAGAAGGTATCAAAAACGTGGTAGACTATAGCTTATCTCCAGATGTTCCTGCATTTGATCAGTTTAAAGAACTATCACAAGAAGAGGTTAAGGATATTATTATGGAGTCACCAAATAAATATTGCTCTTTGGACCCACTACCAACAGGAATATTAAAAACATGCATTGATGTATTGATTGGTCCAATAACAGCAATTGTAAACAAGTCACTGTCAAGTGGGGAATTTCCATCATGTTGGAAATGTGCAATTGTCATTCCTTTACTGAAAAAACTGGGACTGGAGCTTATCTGCAAAAACTATCGCCCTATCAGCAACCTCTCTTTTGTCTCTAAAATAGTAGAAAAATCAGCATTACCCCAGTATGTTCAGCACCTGGAAGAACTTGGGTTGTACTCAACTGAGAACTCTGCATACAAACAGTATCATAGTACAGAGACATTACTTGCTAAAGTTCATTCAGATATCATGAATAATATGGATAAACAAAAAGTGACCATCTTGATCTTATTGGACCTTGGACCTAAGTGCTGCTTTTGACACAGTTGACTTGCAAATACTGTCAGAAATCTTCCAACAAAGATTCAACATATCAGGCTCAGTTTTCAAATGGTTTATCTCGTATCTAAAGAACAGAGAACAAAGAATCATGATCAAGGACACTCTATCTGAAATTTACACGCTTAAGTATGGAGTACCCCAAGGAAGTTGTGCGGGTCCTGTGGTGTTTTTGGGATATTTGAGCTCTCTGTATGACATAATTGAGCTGCACTCCCCTAATGTGGCAGCTTATGCTGGTGATACACAGCTTTATCTTGGTTTCAGTCCATCTAGCGCTGAAGAACGAATCCAGGCAGTAAAGGATATTGAAAACTGCATATCAGACATTCGTGCATGGATGCTAACTCTTGAAAATCGCTTGAAAATAAATGATGACAAAACTGAATTATTAGTTATTGGTACTAATCAACAGCTAGCAAAAGTACCAAATCTGTCAATAAAAGTTGGATCTGCTGAGATTAAAACATCTGACACTGCAAGAAATCTGGGTGTAATATTTGATAACAAAATGACCATGGAAAAGCACGTAAATAATATCAGTAAGAAAGCATTTTCTCAATTGAGACGACTGAGGCAGATTAGACAATACTTGTCAAAAGAAGCCACAGAATCATTGGTCCACTCGTTTGTTTCATCAACACTTGATTATTGTAACGCACTGCTGTATGGATGTGCAAAACACCTGCTGGATAAATTACAAAAGATTCAAAATTGTGCAGCACGAGTTGTGATGGGAGGCCGTAAATATGACCACGTGAAACCTCTCCTCAAAGCTCTTCATTGGTTGCCAGTGGCACAAAGAATAGATTTTAAAATTGCATTATTGACGTATAAATGCCTCAATGGATTTGCACCGAAATATCTCGTCGATCTCTTGGAAGTTCAGGAAAGCTGCAGAGCACTGAGATCAAATAAGAAAAATAGACTGAAGCTACCAATGACCAGAACTAAAACACTTGGCACTAGAGCTTTTACATATGCTGCTCCTGCAGTATGGAACTCTTTACCGGACAAAATAAAAAACACAAAATGCATAAAAGCCTTCAAGATTCTCCTGAAAACACACTATTTTGAAATAGCGTATAATTAATTTTGGACAAGGGTTGAGTATATATGTAGAAATAAACATCCGTCATCGAAAATTGTAAATTTTAACATGCTTTTTATCTTATTTTTTTCATACTTATTCTTAATTCAGATTTTTATATTGTAAATAGGACTTAAACTGTAAAGCGCAACAAAGTATCATTTTGTATTGTGGCGCTATATAAATTGTGCATTATTATTATTAAGATGCACGAAAACTTCTTTTCATTAGATGTGAGAATTCATCACAGAATCTGGGATGTTTAAAAACATCTACTACAAGCTCTTACTAAATCAAAGAAAAACACTATTTCGATCGATTCCATGGATGTAGCATTTCAAAAAAGGGTACAAAACGTTTAAAACATCATTTCGATCGATGTTTGTAATGAACAGAGAATTAGAGATGCACGAAAACTTCTATTGATTAGATGTGAGAAATCTTCACAGAATCTGGGATGTTTAAAACATCTACTACAAGCACTTAATAAATTAACGAAAAATTCTTTGAAAATATATTGCATTGATGAGGCAATTCAGTATAGGGTAGAACATTTCTAAAGCATCATTTCTATCGACGTTGGCAATGAACAGAGAATTCGAGATCCACGAAAACTTCTATTGATTAGATGTGAGAATTCATCACAGAATCTGGGATGTTTAAAAACATCTACTACAAGCTCTTAATAAATTGAAGAAAAACACTATTTTGATGGATTCAATGGATGTGGCATTTCAACAAAGGGTACAAAACGTTTAAAATATCATATCGATCTATGTTGGTAATGAAAAGAGACTTAATGATACACGAAAAATAATATTCCTTAGATGTGAGAATTCATCACAGAATCTGGGATGTTTAAAAACATCTACTACAAGCTCTTACTAAATCAAATAAAAACACTATTGGATCGATTCAATGGATGTGGCATTTCAAAAAAGGATAAAAAACCTTTAAAACATCATTTCGATCTATGTTGATAGTGGACAGGGAATTTGAGATGCACGAAAACTTCTATTCATTAGATGTGAGAATTCATCACAGAATCTGGGATTTTTAAAAACATCTACTGGAAGCACTTAATAAACTAACGAAAAAGACTATTAAAAAATATTGCATGGATGTGGCAAATTAGCAAAGGGTAGAAAACGTAAAAAACATCATTTTGATTGATGTTCGCGATGAACAGAGAATTAGAAATGCACGAAAACTTCTATTCATTAGATGTGAGAATTCATCACAGAATGTGGGATGTTTAAAAACATCTACTGCAAGCACTTAATAAACTAACGAAAAACACTTTGAAAATATTTTGCATTGGTGTGGCAATTCACCAAAGGGAAGAACACCTATAAAACTTCATTTCGATCGATGTTTGCAATTAATAGGGACTTGGAGATGCAAGAAAACTTCTACTCGTTAGATGTGAGAATTCATCACAGAATCTAGGATGCTTAAAAACATCTACTAAAAGCCTTAATAAATTGAGGGAAAAACACTATTTGGATCGATTCCATAGATGTGGCATTTCAAAAAAGGAAAAAAAACCTTTAAAACATCATTTCGATCGATATTGTCCATAAACAGAGAATTAGAGATGCACGAAAACTTCTATTCATTAGATGTGAGAATTCATCACAGAATCTGGGATGTTTAAAACATCTACTACAAGCACTTAATAAACTAACAAAAACACTTTGAAAATATATTGCATTGATGTAGCAAATCAGCATAGGGTAGAACACTTCTAAAACATCATTTCGATCGACCTTGGCAATGAACAGACACTTTAAGATGCACGAAAACTTCTTTTCATTAGATGTGAGAATTCATCACAGAATCTGGGATGTTTAAAAACATCTAATAAAAGCCTTAATAAATTGAGGAAAAAACACTATTTGGATCGATTCCATGGATGTGGCATTTCAAAAAACGGTAAAAAACCTTTAAAACATCATTTCTATTGATGTTGGCTATGAACAGAGAATTAGATATGCACAAAAACTTCTATTCATTAGATGGGAGAATTCATCACAGAATCTGGAATGTTTAAAAACATCTACTACAAGCCTTAATAAATTGAGGAAAAAACACTATTTGGATCGATTTCATGGATTTGGCCTTTAAAAAATGGGTAAAAACCTCTAAAACATCATCTTGATCAACGTTGGCAATCAACCGAGACTTAGAAGTGCAAGAGAAAACTTCTAATCATTAGATATTAGAATTCATCACAGAATCTGGGATGTTTAAAAACATCTACTACAAGCTCTTAATAAATTGAAGAAAAACACTATTTTGATGGATTCCATGGATGTGATATTTCAACAAAGGGTAAAAAACGTTTAAAATATCATATCGATCTATGTTGGTAATGAAAAGAGACTTAATGATGCACGAAAAATAATATTCCTTAGATGTGAGAATTCATCACAGAATCTTGGATATTTAAAAACATCTACCACAAGCTCTTACTAAATCAAAGAAAAACACTAGTTGGATTGCTTCCATGGATGTGGCATTTCAAAAAAGGGTAAAAAACCTTTAAAACATCATTTCAATCGATGTTGGCAATGAACAGAGAATTGGAGATGCACGAAAACTTCTATTCATTAGATGATAGAATTCATCACAGAATCTGGGATGTTTAAAAACACATACTACAAGCTCTTAATAAATTGAAGAAAAACACTATTTTGATGGATTCCATGGATGTGGCATTTTAACAAAGGGTAAAAAACCTTTAAAACATCATTTCGATTGATGTTCGCTATAAATAGAGAATTAGAGATGCACAAAAACTTCGATTCATTAGATGTGAGAATTCATCACAGAAGCTGGGATGTTTAAATCCATCTACTGCAAGCACTTAACAAACTAACGAAAAACACTATTAAAATCTATTGCATGGATGTGGCAATTCAGAAAAGGGTAGAAAAGGTCTAAAACATCACTTCGATCGATGTTGGCAATTAATAGGGACTTAGAGATGCAAGAAAGCCTTCATTCATTAGATGTGAGAATTCATCACAGAATCTGGGATGTTTAAAAACATCTACTACAAGCCTTAATAAATTGAGGGAAAAACACTGTTTGGATGGATTCCTTGCGTTTCTTCATTTCCAACTTGGGAGAAAACCTCTAAAACATCATTGCGATCGACGTTCGCAATCAACCGAGACTTAAAAGTGCAAAAGAAAACTTCTAATCATTAGATATGAGAATTCATCACAGAATCCTGGATTTTTAAAAATATCTACTACAAGCTCTTAATAACTTGAAGAAAAACACTATTTTCATGGATTCCATAGATGCGGCATTTCAACAAAGGGTAAAAAACGTCTGAAATATCATATCGATCTATGTTGGTAATAAAAAGAGAGTTAGAGATGCACGAAAAATAATATTCCTTAGATGTGAGAATTCATCACAGAATCTGGGATGTTTAAAAACATCTACTACAAGCTCTTAATAAATTGAAGAAAAACAATATTTTTATCGATTCCATGGATGTGGCATTTCGAAAAAGGGTAAAAAATTCTAAAATATTATGTCGATCTATGTGGGCAATGAACAGAGACTTAGAGATGCACGAAAACTTCTATTCACTAGATGTTAGAATTCATCACAGAATCTGGGATGTTTAAAAACATCTGCTACAATCTCTTACTAAATCAAAGAAAAACACTATTTGGATCGATTCCATGGATGTGGCATTTCGAAAAAGGGTAAAAAACCATTAAAACATCATTTCGATCGATTTTGGCCATGAACAGAGAATTAGAGATGCGCGAAAACTTCCATCCATTAGATGTAAGAATTCATCACAAAATCTGAGATGTTTAAAAACATGTACTTCAATTACATCATAAACTAAGGAAAAACACTTTTAAAATATATTGCATTGATGTGGCAATTCAGCATAGGGTAGAACACTTCAAAAACATCATTTCGATCGATTTTTGTAGTGAACAGAGAATTAGAAATGCACAAAAACTTAAATTCATTAGATGTAAGAATTCATGACAGAATCTGGGATGTTTAAAAACATCTACTACAATCACTTAATAAACTAACGTAAAACACTTTGAAAATATATGGCATTGATGTGGCAATTCAGCATAAGGTAGAACACTTCTAAAACATCATTTCGATCGACGTTGGCAATGAACAGACACTTCAAGATGCACGAAAACGTCTTTTCATTAGATGTTAGAATTCTTCACAGAATCTTGGATTTTTAAAAACATCTACAACAAGCCTTAATAAATTGAGGAAAAAACACTATTTGGATCGATTCCATAGATTTGGCATTTCATAAAAAAGGGTATCAATCGTCTAAAACATCATTTCGATCGATGTTGGCAATGAACAGAGAATAAGAGATGGACGAAAACTTCTATTCATTAGATGTGAGAATTCATCAAAGAATCTGGGATGTTTAAAAACATCTACTACAAGCAGTTAATAAACTAACGAAAAACACTATTTTGGTGGATTCAATGGATGTGGCATTTCAACAAAGGGTACAAAATGTTTGAAATATCATATCGATCTATGTTGGTAATGAAAAGAGACTTAATGATACACGAAAAATAATATTCCTTAGGTGTGAGAATTAATCACAGAATCTGGGATCTTTAAAAACATCTACTACAAGCTCTTTCTAAAAAAAAAACACTATTTGGATCGATTCCATGGATATGGCATTTCAAAAAAGGGTAAAAACCTTTAAAACATCATTTCGATCGATGTTGGTAAAGGACAGGGAATTAAAGATACACGAAAACGTCTATTCATTTGATGTAAGAATTCATTGCAGAATCTGGGATTTTTAAAAACATCTACTGCAAGCACTTAATAAACTAACGAAAAACACTTTGCAAATCTATTGCATCGATGTGGCAATTCAGCAAAGGGTAGAAAACCTCTAAAACTTCATTTCGATCGATGTTGGCAATGAACAGAGACCTAAAGTTGCACGAAAACTTCTATTCATTAGATGTGAGAATTCATCACAAAATCTGGGATTTTTAAAACATCTACTGCAAATACTTCATAAACTAACGAAAAAGACTATTAAAAAATATTGCATGGATGTGGCAAAATAGCAAAGGGTAGATAACGTATAAAACATCATTTTCATCGATGTTGGCAATGAGTAGAGTCTTAGAGATGCAAGAAGAATTTTATTCATTAGATGTGAAAATTTATCACAGAATCTGGGATGCTTAAAAACATATACTACAAGCTCTTATTAAATTGAAGAAACACACTATTTTGATCGATTCCTTGGATGTGGCATTTCAAAAAAGGGTAAAAGACCTTTAAAACATCATTTCGATCGATGTTGGCCACGAACAGAGAATTAGAGATGCACGAAAACTTCTATTCATTAGATGTAAGAATTCATCACAAAATCTGGGATGTTTAAAAACATCTACTACAAGCACTTAATGAACTAACGAAAAACACTTTGAAAATAAATTGCATTGATGTGGCAATTCAGAAAAGGGTAGAAGATGTCTAAAATATCATGTCGATCGATGTTGGCAATGAACAGAGACTTCAAGATGCACGAAAACTTCTATTTATTATATGTGAGAATTCATCACAGAATCTGGGATGTTTAAAAACATCTACTACAAGCTCTTACTAAATCAAAGAAAAACACTATTTGGATCGATTCCATGGATGTGGCATTTCAAAAAAGGGAAAAAAACCTTTAAAACATCATTTCGATCGATGTTGGTAATGGACAGGGAATTCGAGGTGGAGGAAGACTTCTATTCATTAGATGTGAGAATTCATCACAGAATCTGGGATGTTTAAAAACATCTACTACAAGCTTTTAATAAATTGAAGAGAAACACTATTTTGATGGATTCCAAGGATGTGGCATTTCAACAAAGGGTAAAATGCGTTTAAAATATCATATCGATCTATGTTGGTAATGAAAAGAGACTTAATGATGCACGAAAAATGATATTCCTTAGATGTGAGAATTCATCACAGAATCTAGGATGTTTAAAAACATCTACTACAAGCCTTAACCAATTGAGGAAAAAATACTATTTTGATCGATTCCATGGATTTGGCATTTCAAAAATGGGTAAAAACCTCTAAAACATCATTTCGATCGACGTTGGCAATCAACCGAGACTTAGAAGTGCAAGAGAAAACTTCTAATGATTAGATATGAAAATTCCTCACAGAATCTTAAATGCTTAAAAACATCTACTACAAGCCTTAATAAATTGAGGAAAAAACACTATTTTGATCGATTCCATGGATTTGGCATTTCAAAAATGAGTAAAAACCTCTAAAACATTATTTCGATTGACGTTGGCCATGAACAGAGAATTGGAAATGCACGAAAACTTCTATTCATTAGATGTGAGAATTCATCAAAGAATCTGGGATGTTTAAAAACATCTACCTACAAGCACTTAATAAACTAACGTAATACACATTGAAAATAAATTGCATTGATGTGGCAATTCAAAAAAGGGTAGAAAACGTCTAAAACATCATTTCGATCGATGTTGGCAATGAACAGAGACTTCAAAATGCACGAAAACGTCTTTTCATTAGATGTTAGAATTCATCACAGAATCTGGGATGTTTAAAAACATCTACCACAAGCCTTAATAAATTGAGGAAAAAACACTATTTGGATCGATTCCATAGATTGGCATTTCATAAAAAAGGATATCATTCGTCTAAAACATCATTTCGATCGATGTTGGCCATGAACAGAGAATTAGAGATGCACAAAAACTTCTATTCATTAGATGTGAGAATTCATCACAATTTCTGGGATGTTTAAAAATATCTACTACAAGCACTTAATAAACTAACGAAAAACACTTTGAAAATCTATTGCATCGATGTGGCAATTCAGCAAAGGGTAGAAAACCTCTAAAACTTCATTTCGATCGATGTTGGCAATGAACAGAGACCTCAAGTTGCACGAAAACTTCTATTCATTACATGTGAGAATTCATCTCAAAATCTGGGATTTTTAAAAACATCTACTGCAAATACTTCATAAACTAACGAAAAAGACTATTAAAAAATATTGCATGGATGTGGCAAAATTGCAAAGGGTAGAAAACGTATAAAACATCATTTTGATCGATGTTGGCAATGAATAGAGTCTTAGAGATGCAAGAAGACTTCCATCCATTAGATGTGAGAATTCATCACAAAATCTGAGATGTTTAAAAACATGTACTTCAAGTACATCATAAACTAAGGAAAAACACTTTGAAAATATATTGCATTGATGTGGCAATTCAGAATAGGGTAGAACACTTCAAAAACATCATTTCGATCGATTTTTGTAGTGAACAGAGAATTAGAGATGCACAAAAACTTCTTTTCATTAGATGTGAGAATTCATCACAGAATCAGGGATGTTTAAAAACATCTACTACAAGCTCTTAATAAATTAAAGAAAAACACTATTTTGGTGGATTAAATGGATGTGGCATTTCAAAAAAGGGTAAAAAACCTTTAAAACATCTTTTCGATCGATGTTGGTAATGGAGAGGGAATTCAAGATGCACGAAAACGTCTATTCATTTGATGTAAGAATTCATTGCAGAATCTGGGATTTTTAAAAACATCTACTGCAAGCACTTAATAAACTAACGAAAAACACTTTGAAAATCTATTGCATGGATGTGGCAAAATGGCAATGGGTAGAAAACGTATAAAACATCATTTTGGTCGATGTTGGCAATGAATAGAGTCTTAGAGATGCAAGAAGACTTCTATTCATTAGATGTGAGAATTCATCACAGAATCTGGGATTTTTAAAAACATCAACTGCAAGCACTTAATAAACTAACGTAAAACACATTGAAAATATATTGCATTGATGTGGCAATTCAGCATATGGTAGAACACTTCTAAAACATCATTTCGATCGACGTTGGCAATGAACAGACACTTCAAGATGTACGAGAACGTCCTTTCATTAGATGTTAGAATTCATCACAGAATCTGGGATGCTTAAAAACATCTACCACAAGCCTTAATAAATTGAGGAAAAAACACTATTTGGATCGATTCCATGGATTTGGCATTTCAAAAATGAATAAAAATCTCTAAAACATCATTTCGATCGACGTTGGCCATGAACAGAGAATTAGAGATGCACGAAAACTTCTATTCACTAGATGTTATAATTCATCACAGAATCTGGGATGTTTAAAAATATCTACTACAAGCTTTTAATAAATTGAAGAGAAACACTTTTTTGATGGATTCCATGGATATGGCATTTCAACAAAGGGTAAAAAGCGCTTAAAATATCATATCGATCTATGTTGGTAATGAAAAGAGACTTAATGATGCACGAAAAATGATATTCCTTAGATGTGAGAATTCATCACAGAATCTAGGATGTTTAAAAACATCTACTACAAGCCTTAAATAATTGAGGAAAAAATACTATTTTGATCGATTCCATGGATTTGGCATTTCAAAAATGGGTAAAAACCTCTAAAACATCATTTCGATCGACGTTGGCAATCAACCGAGACTTAGAAGTGCAAGAGAAAACTTCTACTCATTAGATATGAAAATTCATCACAGAATCTGAAATGCTTAAAAATATCTACTACAAGCTCTTACTAAATCAAAGAAAAACACTATATGGATCGATTTCAAGGATGTGGCATTTCAAAAATGGGTAAAAAACGTTTAAAACATCATTTCGATCGATGTTGGTAATGACCAGGGAATTCGAGATGCACGAAAACTTCTATTCATTTGATGTGAGAATTCATCACAGGATCTGGGATGTTTAAAAACATCTACTCCAAGTACTTCATAAACTAACGAAAAACACTATTAAAATCTATCGCATGGATATGAGAATTCAGCAAAGGGTAGAAAACGTCTAAAACATCACTTCGATCGATGTTGGCAATAAATAGATACTTAAAGATGCAAGAAACCTTCTATTCATTAGATGTTAGAATTCATCACAGAATCTGGGAAGTTGAAAAACATCTACTAAAAGCCTTAATAACTGGAGGAAAAAACACTATTTGGATCGATTCCATGGACTTGGCATTTCAAAAATGAGTAAAGACCTCTAAAACATTATTTCGATCGACGTTGGCCATGAACAGAGAATTAGAAATGCACGAAAACTTCTATTCATTAGATGTGAGAATTCATCACAGAATCTGGGATGTGTAAAATCATCTACTACAAGCACTTAATAAACTAACGAAAAATACTTTAAAAATATATTGCATTGATGTGGCAATTCAGTATAGGGTAGAAAACTTCTAAAACATCATTTCGATCGATGTTGGCAATGAACAGACACTTTAAGATGCACGAAAACGTCTTTTCATTAGATGTGAGAATACATCACAGAATCTGGGATGTTTAAAAACATCTACTACAAGCCTTAATAAGTTGAGGAAAAAACACTATTTGGATCAATTCCATAGATTTTGCATTTCATAAAAAGGGGTATCAATCGTCTAAAGCATCATTTTGATCTATGTTGGCCATGAACAGAGAATTAGAGATGCGCGAAAACTTCCATCCATTAGATGTGAGAATTCATCACAAAATCTGAGATGTTTAAAAACATGTTGAGAATTCATCACAAAATCTGGGATTTTTAAAAACATCTACTACAAGCCTTAAATAATTGAGGAAAAAATACTATTTTGATCGATTCCATGGATTTGGCATTTCAAAAATGGGTAAAAACCTCTAAAACATCATTTCGATCGACGTTGGCAATCAACCGAGACTTAGAAGTGCAAGAGAAAACTTCTACTCATTAGATATGAAAATTCATCACAGAATCTGAAATGCTTAAAAATATCTACTACAAGCTCTTACTAAATCAAAGAAAAACACTATATGGATCGATTCCAAGGATGTGGCATTTCAAAAATGGGTAAAAAACGTTTAAAACATCATTTCGATCGATGTTGGTAATGACCAGGGAATTCGAGATGCACGAAAACTTCTATTCATTTGATGTGAGAATTCATCGCAGGATCTGGGATGTTTAAAAACATCTACTCCAAGTACTTCATAAACTAACGAAAAACACTATTAAAATCTATCGCATGGATATGAGAATTCAGCAAAGGGTAGAAAACGTCTAAAACATCACTTCGATCGATGTTGGCAATTAATAGATACTTAAAGATGCAAGAAACCTTCTATTCATTAGATGTTAGAATTCATCACAGAATCTGGGAAGTTGAAAAACATCTACTAAAAGCCTAAATAACTGGAGGAAAAAACACTATTTGGATCGATTCCATGGACTTGGCATTTCAAAAATGAGTAAAGACCTCTAAAACATTATTTCGATCGACGTTGGCCATGAACAGAGAATTAGAAATGCACGAAAACTTCTATTCATTAGATGTGAGAATTCATCACAGAATCTGGGATGTGTAAAAACATCTACTACAAGCACTTAATAAACTAACGAAAAATACTTTAAAAATATATTGCATTGATGTGGCAATTCAGTATAGGGTAGAACACTTCTAAAACATCATTTCGATCGATGTTGGCAATGAACAGACACTTTAAGATGCACGAAAACGTCTTTTCATTAGATGTGAGAATACATCACAGAATCTGGGATGTTTAAAAACATCTACTACAAGCCTTAATAAGTTGAGGAAAAAACACTATTTGGATCAATTCCATAGATTTTGCATTTCATAAAAAGGGGTATCAATCGTCTAAAGCATCATTTTGATCTATGTTGGCCATGAACAGAGAATTAGAGATGCGCGAAAACTTCCATCCATTAGATGTGAGAATTCATCACAAAATCTGAGATGTTTAAAAACATGTTGAGAATTCATCACAAAATCTGGGATTTTTAAAAACATCTACTGCAAATACTTCATAAACTATCGAAAAAGACTATTAAAAAATATTGCATGGATGTGGCAAAATGGCAAAGGGTAGAAAACGTATAAAACATCATTTTGATCGATGTTGGCAATGAATAGAGTCTTAGAGATGCAAGAAGACTTCTATTCATTAGATGTGAAAATTTATCACAGAATCTGGGATGCTTAAAAACATATACTACAAGCTCTTAATAAATTGAAGAAACACACTATTTTGATCGATTCCTTGGATGTGGCATTTCAAAAAAGGGTAAACGACCTTTAAAACATTATTTCGATCGATGTTCGCCACGAACAGAGAATTAGAGATGCACGAAAACTTCTATTCATTAGATGTGAGAATTCATCACAGAATCTGGGATGTTTAAAAACATCTACTACAAGCACTTAATAAACTAACGAAAAACACTTTGAAAATAAATTGCATTGATGTGGCAATTCAGAAAAGGGTAGAAGATGTCTAAAATATCATTTCGATCGATGTTGGCAATGAACAGAGACTTCAAGATGCACGAAAACTTCTATTCATTATATGTGAGAATTCATCACAGAATCTGGGATGTTTAAAAACATCTACTACAAGTTCTTACTAAATCAATGAAAGACACTATTTGGATCGATTCCATGGATGTGACATTTCAAAAAAGGGTAAAAAACCTTTAAAACATCATTTCGATCGATGTTGGTAATGGACAGGGAATTAGAGATGCACGAAAACTTCCATTCATTAGATGTGAGAATTCATCACAAAATCTGAGATGTTTAAAAACATGTACTTCAAGTACATCATAAAATAAGGAAAAAAACTTTGAAATATATTGCATTGATGTGGCAATTCAGCATAGGGTAGAACACGTCAAAAACATCATTTCAATCGATTTTGGTAGTGAACAGAGAATTAGAGATGCACAAAAACTTCTTTTCATTAGATGTGAGAATTCATCACAGAATCTTGGATGTTTAAAAACATCTACTACCAGCTCTTAATAAATTGAAGAAAAACACTATTTTGGTGGATTAAATGGATGTGGCATTTCAAAAAAGGGTGAAAAACCTTTAAAACATCATTTCGATCGATGTTGGCCATGAACAGAGAATTAGAGATCCACGAAAACTTCCATTCATTAGATGTGAGAATTCATCACAGAATCTGGGATGTGTAAAAACATCTACTACAAGCACTTAATAAACTAACGAAAAATACTTTAAAAATATATTGCATTGATGTGGCAATTCAGTATAGGGTAGAACACTTCTAAAACATCATTTTGATCGATGTTGGCAATGAACAGACCCTTTAAGATGCACGAAAACGTCTTTTCATTAGATGTGAGAATACATCACAGAATCTGGGATGTTTAAAAACATCTACTACAAGTTCTTACTAAATCAATGAAAGACACCATTTGGATCGATTCCATGGATGTGACATTTCAAAAAAGGGTAAAAAACCTTTAAAACATCATTTCGATCGATGTTGGTAATGGACAGGGAATTAGAGATGAACGAAAACTTCCATTCATTAGATGTGAGAATTCATCACAGAATCTGGGATGTGTAAAAACATCTACTACAAGCACTTAATAAACTAACGAAAAATACTTTAAAAATATATTGCATTGATGTGGCAATTCAGTATAGGGTAGAACACTTCTAAAACATCATTTCGATCGATGTTGGCAATGAACAGACACTTTAAGATGCACGAAAACGTCTTTTCATTAAATGTGAGAATACATCACAGAATCTGGGATGTTTAAAAACATCTACTACAAGCCTTAATAAGTTGAGGAAAAAACACTATTTGGATCAATTCCATAGATTTGGCATTTCATAAAAAGGGGTATCAATCGTCTAAAACATCATTTTGATCTATGTTGGCCATGAACAGAGAATTAGAGATGCGCGAAAACTTCCATCCATTAGATGTGAGAATTCATCACAAAATCTGAGATGTTTAAAAACATGTTGAGAATTCATCACAAAATCTGGGATTTTTAAAAACATCTACTGCAAATACTTCATAAACTATCGAAAAAGACTATTAAAAAATATTGCATGGATGTGGCAAAATGGCAAAGGGTAGAAAACGTATAAAACATCATTTTGATCGATGTTGGCAATGAATAGAGTCTTAGAGATGCAAGAAGACTTCTATTCATTAGATGTGAAAATTTATCACAGAATCTGGGATGCTTAAAAACATATACTACAAGCTCTTAATAAATTGAAGAAACACACTATTTTGATCGATTCCTTGGATGTGGCATTTCAAAAAAGGGTAAACGACCTTTAAAACATTATTTCGATCGATGTTTCCCACGAACAGAGAATTAGAGATGCACGAAAACTTCTATTCATTAGATGTGAGAATTCATCACAGAATCTGGGATGTTTAAAAACATCTACTACAAGCACTTAATAAACTAACAAAAAACACTTTGAAAATAAATTGCATTGATGTGGCAATTCAGAAAAGGGTAGAAGATGTCTAAAATATCATTTCGATCGATGTTGGCAATGAACAGAGACTTCAAGATGCACGAAAACTTCTATTCATTATATGTTAGAATTCATCACAGAATCTGGGATGTTTAAAAACATCTACTACAAGTTCTTACTAAATCAATGAAAGACACTATTTGGATCGATTCCATGGATGTGACATTTCAAAAATGGGTAAAAAACCTTTAAAACATCATTTCGATCGATGTTGGTAATGGACAGGGAATTAGAGATGCACGAAAACTTCCATTCATTAGATGTGAGAATTCATCACAAAATCTGAGATGTTTAAAAACATGTACTTCAAGTACATTATAAAATAAGGAAAAAAACTTTGAAATATATTGCATTGATGTGGCAATTCAGCAAAGGGTAGAATGCATCTAAAACATCATTTTGATCGATGTTGGCAATGAACAGAGAATTCGAGATGCACGAAAATTGCTATTCATTAGATGTGAGAATTCATCACAGAATCTGGGATTTTTAAAAACATCAACTGCAAGCACTTAATAAACTAACGTAAAACACATTGAAAATATATTGCATTGATGTGGCAATTCAGCATATGGTAGAACACTTCTAAAACATCATTTCGATCGATTTTGGTAATGAACAGACACTTCAAGATGTACGAGAACGTCCTTTCATTAGATGTTAGAATTCATCACAGAATCTGGGATGTTTAAAAACATCTACCACAAGCCTTAATAAATTGAGGAAAAAACACTATTTGGATCGATTCCATGGATTTGGCATTTCAAAAATGAATAAAAATCTCTAAAACATCATTTCGATCGACGTTGGCCATGAACAGAGAATTAGAGATGCACGAAAACTTCTATTCACTAGATGTTATAATTCATCACAGAATCTGGGATGTTTAAAAATATCTACTACAAGCTTTTAATAAATTGAAGAGAAACACTTTTTTGATCGATTCCATGGATATGGCATTTCAACAAAGGGTAAAAAGCGCTTAAAATATCATATCGATCTATGTTGGTAATGAAAAGAGACTAAATGATGCACGAAAAATGATATTCCTTAGATGTGAGAATTCATCACAGAATCTAGGATGTTTAAAAACATCTACTACAAGCCTTAAATAATTGAGGAAAAAATACTATTTTGATCGATTCCATGGATTTGGCATTTCAAAAATGGGTAAAAACCTCTAAAACATCATTTCGATCGACGTTGGCAATCAACCGAGACTTAGAAGTGCAAGAGAAAACTTCTACTCATTAGATATGAAAATTCATCACAGAATCTGAAATGCTTAAAAATATCTACTACAAGCTCTTAATGAATTGAAGAAACACACTATTTTGATCGATTCCTTGGATGTGGCATTTCAAAAAAGGATAAAAGACCTTTAAAACATCATTTCGATCGATGTTGGCCACGAACAGAAAATTAGAGATGCACGAAAACTTCCATTCATTAGATTTGAGAATTCATCACAAAATCTGAGATGTTTAAAAACATGTACTTCAAGTACATCATAAAATAAGGAAAAAAACTTTGAAATATATTGCATTGATGTGGCAATTCAGCAAAGGGTAGAATGCATCTAAAACATCATTTTGGTCGATGTTGGCAATGAACAGAGAATTCGAGATGCACGAAAATTGCTATTCATTAGATGTGAGAATTCATCACAGAATCTGGGATTTTTAAAAACATCAACAGCAAGCACTTAATAAACTAACGTAAAACACATTGAAAATATATTGCATTGATGTGGCAATTCAGCATATGGTAGAACACTTCTAAAACATCATTTCGATCGACGTTGGCAATGAACAGACACTTCAAGATGTACGAGAACGTCCTTTCATTAGATGTTAGAATTCATCACAGAATCTGGGATGCTTAAAAACATCTACCACAAGCCTTAATAAATTGAGGAAAAAACACTATTTGGATCGATTCCATGGATTTGGCATTTCAAAAATGAATAAAAATCTCTAAAACATCATTTCGATCGACGTTGGCCATGAACAGAGAATTAGAGATGCACGAAAACTTCTATTCACTAGATGTTATAATTCATCACAGAATCTGGGATGTTTAAAAATATCTACTACAAGCTTTTAATAAATTGAAGAGAAACACTTTTTTGATGGATTCCATGGATATGGCATTTCAACAAAGGGTAAAAAGCGCTTAAAATATCATATCGATCTATGTTGGTAATGAAAAGAGACTAAATGATGCACGAAAAATGATATTCCTTAGATGTGAGAATTCATCACAGAATCTAGGATGTTTAAAAACATCTACTACAAGCCTTAAATAATTGAGGAAAAAATACTATTTTGATCGATTCCATGGATTTGGCATTTCAAAAATGGGTAAAAACCTCTAAAACATCATTTCGATCGACGTTGGCAATCAACCGAGACTTAGAAGTGCAAGAGAAAACTTCTACTCATTAGATATGAAAATTCATCACAGAATCTGAAATGCTTAAAAATATCTACTACAAGCTCTTAATAAATTGAAGAAACACACTATTTTGATCGATTCCTTGGATGTGGCATTTCAAAAAAGGATAAAAGACCTTTAAAACATCATTTCGATCGATGTTGGCCACGAACAGAAAATTAGAGATGCACGAAAACTTCCATTCATTAGATTTGAGAATTCATCACAAAATCTGAGATGTTTAAAAACATGTACTTCAAGTACATCATAAAATAAGGAAAAAAACTTTGAAATATATTGCATTGATGTGGCAATTCAGCAAAGGGTAGAATGCATCTAAAACATCATTTTGATCGATGTTGGCAATGAACAGAGAATTCGAGATGCACGAAAATTGCTATTCATTGGATGTGAGAATTCATCACAGAATCTGGGATTTTTAAAAACATCAACAGCAAGCACTTAATAAACTAACGTAAAACACATTGAAAATATATTGCATTGATGTGGCAATTCAGCATATGGTAGAACACTTCTAAAACATCATTTCGATCGACGTTGGCAATGAACAGACACTTCAAGATGTACGAGAACGTCCTTTCCATTAGATGTTAGAATTCATCACAGAATCTTGGATGCTTAAAAACATCTACCACAAGCCTTAATAAATTCAGGAAAAAACACTATTTGGATCGATTCCATGGATTTGGCATTTCAAAAATGAATAAAAATCTCTAAAACATCATTTCGATCGACGTTGGCCATGAACAGAGAATTAGAGATGCACGAAAACTTCTATTCACTAGATGTTATAATTCATCACAGAATCTGGGATGTTTAAAAATATCTACTACAAGCTTTTAATAAATTGAAGAGAAACACTTTTTTGATGGATTCCATGGATATGGCATTTCAACAAAGGGTAAAAAGCGCTTAAAATATCATATCGATCTATGTTGGTAATGAAAAGAGACTAAATGATGCACGAAAAATGATATTCCTTAGATGTGAGAATTCATCACAGAATCTAGGATGTTTAAAAACATCTACTACAAGCCTTAAATAATTGAGGAAAAAATACTATTTTGATCGATTCCATGGATTTGGCATTTCAAAAATGGGTAAAAACCTCTAAAACATCATTTCGATCGACGTTGGCAATCAACCGAGACTTAGAAGTGCAAGAGAAAACTTCTACTCACTAGATATGAAAATTCATCACAGAATCTGAAATGCTTAAAAATATCTACTACAAGCTCTTAATAAATTGAAGAAACACACTATTTTGATCGATTCCTTGGATGTGGCATTTCAAAAAAGGGTAAAAGACCTTTAAAACATCATTTCGATCGATGTTGGCCACGAACAGAAAATTAGAGATGCACGAAAACTTCCATTCATTAGATTTGAGAATTCATCACAAAATCTGAGATGTTTAAAAACATGTACTTCAAGTACATCATAAAATAAGGAAAAAAACTTTGAAATATATTGCATTGATGTGGCAATTCAGCAAAGGGTAGAATGCATCTAAAACATCATTTTGATCGATGTTGGCAATGAACAGAGAATTCGAGATGCACGAAAATTGCTATTCATTAGATGTGAGAATTCATCACAGAATCTGGGATTTTTAAAAACATCAACAGCAAGCACTTAATAAACTAACGTAAAACACATTGAAAATATATTGCATTGATGTGGCAATTCAGCATATGGTAGAACACTTCTAAAACATCATTTCGATCGACGTTGGCAATGAACAGACACTTCAAGATGTACGAGAACGTCATTTCATTAGATGTTAGAATTCATCACAGAATCTGGGATGCTTAAAAACATCTACCACAAGCCTTAATAAATTGAGGAAAAAACACTATTTGGATCGATTCCATGGATTTGGCATTTCAAAAATGAATAAAAATCTCTAAAACATCATTTCGATCGACGTTGGCCATGAACAGAGAATTAGAGATGCACGAAAACTTCTATTCACTAGATGTTATAATTCATCACAGAATCTGGGATGTTTAAAAATATCTACTACAAGCTTTTAATAAATTGAAGAGAAACACTTTTTTGATGGATTCCATGGATATGGCATTTCAACAAAGGGTAAAAAGCGCTTAAAATATCATATCGATCTATGTTGGTAATGAAAAGAGACTAAATGATGCACGAAAAATGATATTCCTTAGATGTGAGAATTCATCACAGAATCTAGGATGTTTAAAAACATCTACTACAAGCCTTAAATAATTGAGGAAAAAATACTATTTTGATCGATTCCATGGATTTGGCATTTCAAAAATGGGTAAAACCCTCTAAAACATCATTTCGATCGACGTTGGCAATCAACCGAGACTTAGAAGTGCAAGAGAAAACTTCTACTCATTAGATATGAAAATTCATCACAGAATCTGAAATGCTTAAAAATATCTACTACAAGCTCTTACTAAATCAAAGAAAAACACTATATGGATCGATTCCAAGGATGTGGCATTTCAAAAATGGGTAAAAAACGTTTAAAACATCATTTCGATCGATGTTGGTAATGACCAGGGAATTCGAGATGCACGAAAACTTCTATTCATTTGATGTGAGAATTCATCACAGGATCTGGGATGTTTAAAAACATCTACTCCAAGTACTTCATAAACTAACGAAAAACACTATTAAAATCTATCGCATGGATATGAGAATTCAGCAAAGGGTAGAAAACGTCTAAAACATCACTTCGATCGATGTTGGCAATTAATAGATACTTAAAGATGCAAGAAACCTTCTATTCATTAGATGTTAGAATTCATCACAGAATCTGGGAAGTTGAAAAACATCTACTAAAAGCCGTAATAACTGGAGGAAAAAACACTATTTGGATCGATTCCATGGACTTGGCATTTCAAAAATGAGTAAAGACCTCTAAAACATTATTTCGATCGACGTTGGCCATGAACAGAGAATTAGAAATGCACGAAAACTTTTATTCATTAGATGTGAGAATTCATCACAGAATCTGGGATGTGTAAAAACATCTACTACAAGCACTTAATAAACTAACGAAAAATACTTTAAAAATATATTGCATTGATGTGGCAATTCAGTATAGGGTAGAACACTTCTAAAACATCATTTCGATCGATGTTGGCAATGAACAGACACTTTAAGATGCACGAAAACGTCTTTTCATTAGATGTGAGAATACATCACAGAATCTGGGATGTTTAAAAACATCTACTACAAGCCTTAATAAGTTGAGGAAAAAACACTATTTGGATCAATTCCATAGATTTGGCATTTCATAAAAAGGGGTATCAATCGTCTAAAACATCATTTTGATCTATGTTGGCCATGAACAGAGAATTAGAGATGCGCGAAAACTTCCATCCATTAGATGTGAGAATTCATCACAAAATCTGAGATGTTTAAAAACATGTTGAGAATTCATCACAAAATCTGGGATTTTTAAAAACATCTACTGCAAATACTTCATAAACTATCGAAAAAGACTATTAAAAAATATTGCATGGATGTGGCAAAATGGCAAAGGGTAGAAAACGTATAAAACATCATTTTGATCGATGTTGGCAATGAATAGAGTCTTAGAGATGCAAGAAGACTTCTATTCATTAGATGTGAAAATTTATCACAGAATCTGGGATGCTTAAAAACATATACTACAAGCTCTTAATAAATTGAAGAAACACACTATTTTGATCGATTCCTTGGATGTGGCATTTCAAAAAAGGGTAAAAGACCTTTAAAACATTATTTCGATCGATGTTCGCCACGAACAGAGAATTAGAGATGCACGAAAACTTCTATTCATTAGATGTGAGAATTCATCACAGAATCTGGGATGTTTAAAAACATCTACTACAAGCACTTAATAAACTAACGAAAAACACTTTGAAAATAAATTGCATTGATGTGGCAATTCAGAAAAGGGTAGAAGATGTCTAAAATATCATTTCGATCGATGTTGGCAATGAACAGAGACTTCAAGATGCACGAAAACTTCTATTCATTATATGTGAGAATTCATCACAGAATCTGGGATGTTTAAAAACATCTACTACAAGTTCTTACTAAATCAATGAAAGACACTATTTGGATCGATTCCATGGATGTGACATTTCAAAAAAGGGTAAAAAACCTTTAAAACATCATTTCGATCGATGTTGGTAATGGACAGGGAATTTGAGATGGAGGAAAATTTCTATTCATTAGATGTGAGAATTCATCACAGAATCTGGGATGTTTAAAAACATCTACTGCAAGTACTTCATAAACTAACGTAAAAGACTTTGAAAATCTATTGCATCGATGTGGCAATTCAGCAAAGGGTAGAAAACGTCCAAAACATCATTTCGATTGATGTTGGCTATGATCAGAGAGTTAGAGATGCACGAAAACTAATATTCCTTAGATTTGGGAATTTCTCACAGAATCTTTTATGTTTAAAAACATCTACTAAAAGCACTTAATAAACTACCGAAAAACACTATTATATTATATTGCTTCGATGTGGCAATTCCGCAAAGGGTAAAAACTGTCTAAAACATCATTTCAATTGATGTTGGCAATGAAGAGAGAGTTATAGATGCAGAAAGACTTCTATTCATTTGATGTGAGAATTCATCACCTAATCTGGGATGTTTGAAAACATCTACTACAAACTCTTAATAAATTGAAGAAAAACACTATAAGGATCGATTCCATGGAGGTGGCATTTCAGAAAAGGGTACAAAACGTCTAAAACATCATATCGATCTATGTGGGCAATGAAGAGAGACGTAGAGATGCAGGAATATCTCGTAAACGGCCCCTCGTCTGACCAAAGAACATCGAGATTCGGATTCAGCACCCCAAAATTGACCAAGAAAAGTTGGTCTCGTAAATTACCCTATTTGGTGGTAATACCCCCCTTTCTGCTACTGCACTAAAATGGTAGAAAACGTCTAAAACATCACTTTTTTGATGTTGGCAATGAACAGAGACTTAGAGATCCATGAAAACTTCTATTCATTAGATGAGAGAATTCATCGCAGAATCTGGGATGTTTGGAAGCATCTAGTACAAGCAATTAATAAACTGAAAAGAAACATTATTTGATTCTATTCCATGGATGTGGCATTTCAAGGGAGGATACAAAACGTCAAAAACATCATTTCGATCGTTATTGGCAATGAACAGAAACATAGGCGTGCAAGAAAACTTCTATTCATTAAATGTGAGAATTTATCACAGAATCTGGGATATTTAAAAGGATGTAATATTATGATCGATTAAGTTGATTAAATATTCCATGAGTCAAAAAACATCGTTTGAGGCAGCATGGAAAACCCTAAGAATATTACAGATATCAAAGAGAAGTCAATTGACTAGATGTTGGAAATTATCACAGAATGTGCGATGTCGAAAAACATGTACTTTCTGGTGACCTAAAGAACAGTGACCTGTCGCGATCCTTTATAGAAAAGGAATTATGAGGCCGATTGAGATGATTGAAACGCATTTCTGTAGATTAAAGACTAGGCTACATTATGAGTATTTTTCGCAATATTTTTGAGCAAGGTAAATATCCAGTTTTAAGGATTTCGAATAAAATGGCGAGCTTGAAATCGTGGAATAGTCGTCAAAAACAGATGATCGATTTCAAGCCATTTTACATCATGAATGCAATGGGAAGCGTGCTCTACTCTACAGTTACCGAGCACCAATACATTATCATATGGGAATGACTCATTATCCTTCAGGGGTGCCATCCTTTGGAACACTTTGTCTGACTCAATAAAAAGTCTGGCAACCAGTGCTAGCTTCAAGAGATCAATTAAAGAGTGGAAGGGGGACAATTGCTCATGCAAAATATGTAGATAAAGAGTCCGTGGGAATTTCACCAGAAGTGTATTTGTATATAATTATCGCCTGATTGTAATTAGTTTTTTTTTCTTTCTGTGTAAATAGTTGGTCTTAATTAGTTCAAATTAGAACTATTATATTTCAAACCAACTGTAAATAATGTTATAATAATAATAATAATAAACTTCAAGCTGGTAATAGGCATCTTGGTCGAAAATTTCTAGCGAATGTTGCTGGGCCCTGGGTACCTAAGCATTTGGTATCAATTTGCCTTGTAGCTCATGAATTTTCAATGATCTTAAACCTTCCTCGCAAATCGAAATCTTCAAGAATTATTTGCAGAAAAAGCAGGAGTATCCTTGTCTCATGAGACAGGAATATTTTAGGTACCTAGGGACAATAAACTTACTTTGAAAATTTTCGAATGAGTTGCCTATTCCCAGTCTGAAATAAAGCACATTCCTCATTGTTTTGAAGATCTGAAATGGCTGTAAATCGATCCCCTGTTTTTGACGACTTTTCCAGGATTTCAAGCTTGGCATTTTCTTCGAAGTCCTTGATTCTGGAAATTTACCGTGCTTAAAAAATAGCGAAAAATACTCATAATGTAGCGTAGTCATTTAGCGACAGAACTGCGTTCGAATCATCTCAATCGATCTCTTAGGTATTTTCCTATAACGGATCGCGTCGGGTCACTGTTTTTTGGATCATCCGGTACTATGTTCTAATAAATTGATGTAATATTCCATGAGTCAAAAGACATCGATTGCAAACATCTTATCTGTTGTTTTTCGCTGACATTGGTATCTAGTTTTAGACAGAGCGTAGTGTTGTTTGGTTCGCTTATCTCCTCATCTCATGTTCTTTTCCTTTGATCATGCCATTGAGTAGTAATAGCTTTTTGCATCCAGTCGCATCATCCTTGCAGTGTCGTGGAGAACTCTGTAAGTGGCATAACAAGTCAGTAAATCTTTATTGTAAATTTTTATTGGAATGTAAAAAAGACAAGCCCCCATGCGAAATTCATTTTGACTGATAAGCTCGAAGATTGATTTTAATTCGAGGATTTATTGCATTGCATTGTATTGCATTGCACTGCATTGAAATTTTCATTTTTGACTCTTATTGCTGTGCCCCCAATTTTAGATCGACAGCTGTCAAATCATGGGGGTTTTGGAAAATATTGTTCCCACTCAGCGGTCTGTCTTTCAAGCATGCGTACAACTCCCACAATGTCACTTCTCCAGGATCGTTAGAGCCTCCATGTCATCTTGCTCGGGTATAATTGACCTCAGCCTCAAGGATATTGCATTGTGACAAACATGTTGCATCAATTTTCCTACTGGGAGGGTAAAAGGGTATACCAAGACAGTTTTATTACATTTTCCAATAAAAATTTTATTCAGATTTTCAAAACCCCCTCATACCCTCCCCTGGCTCCACCACTGTGCACCATTAAACTTCCAAAGCTCTGACATTCCATAACTCCATAGTCTGTTCAAGCAAAAAGGCATTCCATAACTCCATAGTCTGACTACTTTTCGCGTACAACTGGATGAATGTTGTTGTATTGCCAAATCGACATTGTATTTCAAATATCAGAAGCAATTTCCCACAGAACTTGTTTCGGCTATCAAGTCCAAATTTGATTCTTCCCCGTTTTCCTTCCCAGGATCACCTCGAGGAGTATGTAATATTACCCAAAATCAGTTGAGGCTTCTGTTGCAGATGTGCGTTGGGATGGGAGGAAAACATGAATCATAGAGTGAAAATAGATGGGCCAAAATCTCGCCCGAAGTTCATCCAAAAACTTATCTAGCTTCCATTAAAGAATCAGTTTCAGAAGAAGAAGCTTCACTGCAAGATCTAACATCACAATCATTGGCCTAACAGATCACAAGCCGTCGCCATGTCTCAAGCAGCGAGAAAGAATAAATTGGGCCTGAAAATCATGCCGCCAGTTGAAGAAAACAGTGTTTCTGAACCATAGTAAGTATGGATTTCAGTGCCAATTTCATGTAGATGGTTGTGAGTGGAGTTTAGACTCTATGATCGCATCGCAGGCTCATTTTGGCGATGAAGAAATTTACGATCCAGTAAAATGGCCTAAGAAGTACGGCCAACGTCTCCCCCTTTGCGTCAGTCTGACCACACAAGAACCTGCCCCTGCGCACCCATTTGGTTTTGTCTTTCGACAAAAGATCGATTGTTCTCTAATTATTTCAGACAAAGTTATCCAGAAACATTTCAGACTAGTGGGGCCTACAGAAAAATGGGGCTACTTGTTGTCTGAAAAGGCAGCAGTCTGTACCTATATTGTGTAGGGATCAAAGTAAGGCAGTGTTGGTGGTTATGGGTGTATTCCAAACTTCTGTAGGCAGAAGGGTAGTTTGCATTCAGAAAGGAAGTGCAGAATGCTTGGGAGATCTTTCTTTCATCCAAATCATTTGTGCAGCTGTCTTTGTGTCACTATAAAAGACCATGCTGGAAATCATGAAAGTGTTGTGGCGTAGTGGTGTAATCCTCGGACTTTGCAGCCAGAACAGTCAGACAAAGTGCATTCAAACCCTGGTAGGGCCCCACTACTTCAGCGTCATGATGAGGGGTTGTGGACTCGATTAGCGCTAAGCTACTTTGGTGCTTTCCTAGAATCGCACACTTGTGGCTATACTGATCCTAAATAACTGAACCCTACCAAAGACCCTACCAAAACCATCCCAAAAACCGTACCAAGACCCTAACCCTACCAAAAACCTCAACCCTACCAAAAACCCTACCAAAACCCTACAAGGTATGCAATTCTAGACTGGTCCTGCTACTTCTGTGATCTTAGCGCTTGGCGCTAAAATCCGAACTTCACCTTCAACTTCACCTCCACATGTATGTTACGCCAAATATCTTTGACATGGAGAAACATCAAGAACAATGGAAGAACAATAGGTCTATTGTCTTTAGACAATTGGTGTTGTGTAGAAATTTGGCGCAACAAAAATAAACTTTCCACATTGGATAAAATAGAGGTAGGGTATTATTGCTTCTTTTATTGTTTAGATAATAATTTTGTCCCTGGAACTGTTAGCTCCATAAGGGGATTCAGGCATGCTGTATGCCACTTAATGCCAATTTCTTTTGTTCTATTGGCATTTTATTGTTTTTGTTTAGAGTGAGTCTTTTTGCCACCACATAAATGTGGTGTGACATGTGCCAATTCCAGTCTTGCCGCAGCTGAAATTTATAGTGCATGGCAGAGAAATGGGCTGTGCAAGACACACTTTCCAATCTAGGTTTTCATTGAGATCTCAAATGTATATACAGGAAATATTTTTAAATGCCATGTATATATTGTTGTCTTTTGGATGGGCCATACTTCACATATACAGCCCTTGTAGAACCTGTGTATATGCTATTGTGTAGAAGGGTCTATCCTTCTGTCCACCACAGATCTGTGGTATGGCGTGAAACATCCAAAACATATGCCAATTCCAGTCTAGGCATTCAGGATCCCAAACAAATTTGTCTTCCAAATGTCTGGGAAATGGAGAAGGTCTGCCACAAAAGCTTGAAAGTAGAACCACAAGACAGGAAGCTTTTGTCTGGTTCAGGAATTACAAGGAATAGCTCTGAAAGTTGATACAGCCAGCTACTAGGGTGAACCCTGATGATATTTTTAACTTTCATAAGTCTTTTTGCCGTTGTGTGTTTATAAAAAATTGTATATCTGTTGTTAATTTCCTATTGTTTTAGTCCACTTTTTTGCAAAATATGTCCACGAAAAGCAGATGAGTTGCCTCTCTGTGTTGAAGATCTCCTTAAAATTAGCATTCAGGTTCACCAGAGTACTTGCATGCCAAAAATTTATTTACATCTCAGCCCTAGGAACCTGTTGTGGCATAAATGTTGCGATTCAGTCAAGGGACATTTCACTTTGGAAATCCCATTCATTTGACCAGGTAATCTTGATAAAATCCAGAAATTCTTTGGAAGTCCACTTCATGAAATCCCCAAAATCTTTAAATTCCTTTCAAATGCTCCATAGTGGCAATCTTTTCAGAATATCTTCCTTGAAAGTACAAAAGGTGTTTTGAAATCAGGCAGAAATTTTTAGAACCTTGAACAAAGCTCATAAGCGTAGCTGAGCATAAGCAGCCAAGAACTGAGAGGTAGAGCTGAGGCCACAGTGTAGGAGGTTTTTGGTTATCATTGAGTTTCATTGAGTACATGCAAGGGGAAAATACTGTGTTGTGTACCATGGTTGGTTAGACTCAGCATGTGTGCTTTATTGCCATAGCTGCTATTGACATTGTTTTATGGCAGAGAACTTCGTCCTCAGAACAACATAGATTTTCCTCCACAGTTCAAGCAAGCTGATGTTCTTAGGTGGATTTCCCCTCCGGTTTCTTTACAAAATGTTGCATGCAGTAAAAGCAGGCATAAATATCCTTTCTTGTATAAATACCCTAATTGTGTAAGAGCCGTAGCACTGTGAATTTCTGTAAAGGTTCCTATTTGGAGCACAGGCCTCGCATATTGTTTCTTGCCTTAAGAATCCTTGTTTAGAAAAATTCATTGTCTTTAATGTAGCTTAAGAATTCTGATCATAATGTATGAAATAACTGTCAATGTTAATGTGTTCCAGACCTTATCTGTAAAAATCTGTGGCCTGATTTCATGAACTTTGAATTACATAAGAACCAAACCAGCCTGGTGTGAAAAAGGTTCCCTCTCACATGCAGGTTTCCACCATATCCAAAACTGGCATGGACAAGAGGATTTAGTGATAATTCTCATGTGTGCAGCTGCCATTTTCCTTAGAGACTGGTCCTTATTTAACCGTCCTGTGAATAAATCCAATGATAGTTGATAGCTTATTTACACCTGCACTTTTATTATGACCTCACATATCAGTTGTGATCAACTTCTGTGGGAGTAATTTGACCAGATGGCTTGTCTATCAACTGCAAGAAAGAAAAGGGGAGGCATGCTGGATTCAATGCAAAGAGATTTGAACTGATTGGGGAATTTAAAATGATTTTTTTTAATTATATTGAAGGCTGTGGCAGGCTGAGCGGGTAGACTTGGGAATTTGAAAGTGGATTGGAGAAATTAGAATCAAGACCTTGAAGCTGCAAACTTAAAATTTCAAACAAATATTTTCTTGCATGCATTTTAAATGCAGCAATGGAAAACTGTGATGCCACGTCAGTGTTTGCAAGTTTCCTTTTTCTTTGTACTTTCCTCTTCCTCATTTTCTTTGGGTACTTTTCCATCCAAAATGCAGACCTTCTGAGAACTTTGAAGCTTAGGGTATTTTTTCCAATACTGATGAAACATTTCATGTGAGTCCATTTAATGTATATACTGTAACATCTGCATGCCGAAGAATTCATAAGAGCTGCAATATCCTATAGAGAGTGTATCATAAGAAGGATACTTGCTAAAAGATTTAAGTTTCCCTGGAATGAAAGTTCGGTCATACAAATGAGTTGATGATTTTCTGAAAGCTTGACTCCTTTGCATTCATTTGGTTTTGCAAAATATAGTAGGTCTCTGGGGAATTTGTAAGTGGGAAAAAAGTAACTACAGTATGTTTCAAAAATGGGATGGCACTTCTTTTGACATTGTTCTTATTTTGGTAAATCTATTTAGCAGGAAAGTAATTGTCACATGATTATCTTGGTAAATCATGATTGGTTTATTTTCTGAAATGATGCTGTAGTTTTGGTTGATACCTTATTTATTCCGTTTTTGGATACTATGATTTTTAAAGACTTTTGCCCAAGTAATGACTGCAACAGCATTGTATGTGAACAGAGCTGTCACATACAACAGCACTGTAAGCTTGCCGTTTTGAAAGGAAACAACATGATGATAAAAGCCTAGTTTGACTGCAGCAAACTTTCAACCTTTTCACATTGAAAAACGGCAACATTGCAGCTCAGTTGATACAGCTGTTTATATGAGATTTTTCAAGAAAAACTTTGCAGGAATGTGATAAAAGTATTTTTGGAACAATACGCCTTGGCTAGGAACTGCACACTGGTTTGTCTTAAGAAAAGAAAAGCATTTTGTTAAGGAGTGGTGATGATGTTGGACAATGCATTAGACATGCTAAAATGTTTTCTGAAAGGAATTCGATGAAATGAGATTGCCTGTTATCTAAAATTAATACAGCCAAGGTCCAGTATATACTGTATAAACACTTAGGCAATAATGCACCAATTATAACTATGACCAGTATTATGATCAAACATGGTTTCCTTGCCCAGTGTGTTGTTTCACTCCCACAGGATTGGGAGAATGCAAGGGGGTAACTCCTGTAGGGGCTTGGTATTCAGATGCCTGGCTGGGGTATGGGGCAATTTGCAATATTTTGCCCAGCTTCTGGGTCATGTTTTGTGACTTTGGCCACGGTTATTGGTCTCCTTTATGGAGGTTTTGCCTTTTTTTATTGGTAAATGTTAGCAATTGTATAGCTATTGTTAAGTATTATGACAAGAAAGTTTTGTGAACAGGAATTTATGTTTGATATTGTTGCCCTGGTTATGGGTTCTGAATCTGAATTCTCAAAGGCATAGCACTTATACTGTATAACAGACCCTCTATAGGAGTTGCCCCCTCTGGAGGAAGTCATGATAAGAGTTGCTTTTTCCTTTGTTCTTCTCTCATCACATCAATGATTAAATGCTGTGAATTATTCAGGTAAATTCATGCTGTTTTCACACCCTTTGTTTACCTTTCTTATGGTCTAGTAAACCACAACAATCAAGCTGTTAACAAAAGCTTTCTTAGAGAAGTGCCTCCATTTTTTTTGCTCAGTAAGATTTTGAATGGAAGTTTGAAATGAGTGGCATTGGTGTGTAGGAACTCCACACAAAACAGTCAGAACTTTATTCAGTGGTAGACATTTTGCTAAATTTTTTGGGGGCAAAGCTATTGTTTCTGTTCAAAGGCATATGAAATTTGTTAAAAAATCAAAATTGTGGGTTGGTTGCACCCTCTTACCCCCAAGTTTCCTCCACTGACGTTTTGAAGAATGGCAACATCCAATCATTGTTGTGACAAGAGAGAACAAAGTTGATTTTATAATTTTTTTCTTGCTCTCAGTATTTCTGAACTACGTACTGTATTGTTCTTTCTTTAGCAATGCAAAACCCATCACAACACTTGAAGACAAAGTTACGCAACAGCTTGGAGAGTTAGATCTTGGAGACATCAGTGATGAGCAAAGGAAAAGGCTTGAAGAATTTTACAGTCGGAAGGCAAGAATAGGTGATATGAAGGATGAGGACTTTGAAAAACTTTTTGAGCTTGGAGCTGGAAATGGAGGTGTTGTTGCTAAAGTTAGACATAAGCCATCAGGAACTATCATGGCTAGAAAAGTAAGTCTATACAACATTGGTTTTAATTCATCTTTATGGGATTATATACCTGGTTATTATTAGGGCAGGTGAATTCCACCAAAGTCAAAAAAATGCTGAATATGCAGAAACTATTGCTCTCTTGAATTCCACAGAATCAATTTTTGTATCATAAGTTGAAATGTCAAAGCCAACAATTTGAATTCGAACAGATTATGCAAATATCAAGTATCATATTTATGTTTCTGCCAACTTGTGATGATCATTTCCATGGAAATTACTTTGCCTTCTATCGGCCTGTTTTGTATAGTTGAAAAATTAACTTTTGCCAACTGACTTGGTTGTTTTCCTATTCACACAAATTTTGGCCTTGGCCTCGCTGTCTGTCAGTCTGATTGTTGCACTAATGATGTATAATAGGCCCATCTAAATTATTTTTGCCATGGCACATGCTAAAAGGGGCAACTATGTTCTATATTGTATTATGCAAAATCTGAACGGAGTGGCATGTTAGCTATTCAATCAGCTATACAAAGTATCATTGCCTATAAGGGAGCAGTGGCCTTTCAAACACCATACCTTTTTTGCTCATCCAATGTGTACAGTGCAGGCTATACTTACATATGTTTTTCCTGCCTAAGAATCCTTGTGTAGAAAAATTTCCAGTCCTTCATATTGCTCAAGATACAGTGCTCTTACTGTCATTAATTGCTTCAAAGGATAAAGGCAACTTCTTGCTAAGTATTTTTGTCGGAAATTGGAAATTCTACACTGTCTTCTCCCATTCCTGAATGGTCTTTTCTGAAATATCTCTGGTTTACACTAGGTGCTGTATAGTCTGTCTCAAATTAGACCTTACTTGCAAGTACCAACAAAAACAGCAAAAAATAGACTTGTTTTGCAAAGGAATTTGCCTCCAAGAATATCAAACAATTGCCTCAATGATAAAATCCAAATCACGCTTCTTGAGGGCATGAGGTTTGTGATGAGATGCAGTGCTATTGCGTGCCTCAAACGGCCAGGTCTGTGACAACTAATTTGAGACAGACTTTAGGCAGTTACAGTCAAAGGAAGAGAGTTACTGTATGACCAGTGTAATCCTAAGATATTTGATTCTTCCAAATCATTGTTACAATATTATTATTCTTATTTTTCTTTCATATAAATACTATTTGAATACTAATTCAATTAATGATATGACATGTGCGGTAAGGTGCCTGCACTATCAAATTTAGCGTTTCATGTTTTGTTTTGCACAAGCATACACATCCATTTAACTATTGTCCAATTGCAACAGCGTAGGGGTGGTCAGTCAGTGGTGGATTTAAGGGTTGCAGTTGGGGGCAATTTGCTCCCCTTCATGATGAAAACTCAGCTTGGTGCCCAATTTCTGGCAAGAAGGGTGCCCCTTATCCTGACCCAAATTCACTTTTTTTTTCAATTTTCGTTCTAAATGTGGGAAACATACTGTATATATTAAAGCGTTATTCAATTGAAAAACCAGAGAATTTTCCCTGAATAAAGGCCTAAAAATTTATGCACACCTTTGGCTCGCTTGATCCGCCCCTGTGGTCAGTAGAAGTAAAATCCAAATATTATGATTATTTGATTCTTCAAAATCAATATTTGATTATTATACAATTAATCTTTGCATAATCCATTTCAATTGGTCACACTTCTCTTCCCTTAACTATAAAGTGTCTTCCTTCATGACCCTATTGACCCAAATGACCTAGTGTAAAGTAGCTTTAACATTTTTTCAAACCAGGTTTATCAACTAATTTTTTCTATTTGTTTGTCAGATGATACATTTAGAAATCAAGCCAGCAATTCGCAACCAGATCATGAGAGAATTGAAAGTTCTTCATGAATGTATTTCACCTTATATTGTCGGATTTTATGGATATTTCTACAGCGATGGTGAAATCTCATTATGTATGGAATATATGGTAAGTTGCAGTGTAAATTGCTTGAGATTTTAACAAATTATGACTTTGACAAGTGTTTTTCTTTTTGTCTCTTCAGTTTTCTCTATCAAAAAGTTTTACCGCTAGTTTGTGGTTTCAAATTTTATGACATTCATTTGCAGAGTTTCTCAAGGCTCCTGTCTGGGGCCTTTTACTTTTTGGTACGCATACATAAATGATCTTAGGTTTTCACATGAAAGCAGCAGAGGGAAATGCTGCAGTTGAAAGATTACATCATACTCTTCCAAGACCATTTTGAATCAAATGAGAAGTTTTAAAGAGAAATTTGTAGTTTTTAGGTTATTTGCACCATTTTCCCATTCTGAAGTTCTTTTTATATTTTCTGAAGGATGGTGGCTCTTTAGATCTATTGTTAAGAAAGACCAACAGGCTACCAGAAGAAATTCTTGGCAAAATTAGTGTTGCCGTAAGTTGTAATTTGATTCTAGTGCAACTTTTTTGTTTTGATTGACTTACAACTAATGCCCATTGCTACACAGTACATCTACAACAACAACCATCTGCCAACGCTCAACAAGAATTCCAGCATATACCATCCAAAGGGAGGACAATGCATTTTGTGCACCAGGCAATAATTGCTTTGAGTGACATAGCAGAAACTGCATAAAATGGTGTCATCAAGCTATCTGAGATAAGGAATTGTTTGGGTAGATAAGCTTTCTGAAATGATAATGAGGCCCAGGAGCAATATATAAAGTGTTGCCAAATTTTAGGGAATGTTGCATGGAGCTAAGGGGGCTCAAAGTTACAAGCTTTTGTGCACATATGTGCAGTTTCTGCTCTGTCGCTTTGACTAACTTCTTCCAAACACCAACAACAACATCTTAAGATCCTGAGACAAAGAAGTCTCTGTAAATCTTTCAACTTGAGCTGAAACTTTGTGTTGATCTTTACATCAGCAATTGAACTTTGATACCGTGACTTTGCTTCCATTGGTCTGCCTTCAAATGTCTCCTTTTTCAAATCACTCTGGTTTCAGATGATCTTAAACCGTTTCCATTAGTCCATTGTCACTAGGAGGACCTGGTATGAAACTTGAGGTGTTTCCATAGACCTTTCCACAAGTTATAGAGAGACTGAGGAGAGCATGGCCCTTTTGAAAGCATTGGGATTAGTAGGAAATCAGGGGAATTGTCTCCTTGTGGCTTGGTTGCATCTGCTTGCAAAGTCAAGTTATTTTTTATTTATTTGCATCTTTCAAGAGTCGTATGACCCTTGCTTGTTTATTATGGTAAATGTTTTCTTTGGATTGCCTAGCCATCTGGTCATCCTTTGACCCATTTGGAGCCACTTTATTGCTAGCATATGTCTTTGGCTTTGCAGCAGCTCAGTTTAGGCCTAATTAATCAAGAGGTCTAACTTCAAACCTGAACGAACACATGCAATAAAGTGGCTAGAAAATACTCTCAAAAAATTGGCAGAAGTATGGCAAGAGGCCTAAGTACTCCAGAGAAGATACTTACGCTACTAAAGAAGTATCATACAACTCTTGAAAGGTATAATTGAATTGAGAATAACTCGAGCTTGCGGCGAGATGCAACCAAGACGCAAGCTGTACGTTTATCATTGAAGCGAAGAGGGCTCATCTGATTTGCCATTCCTGCCAAGGCTGTCAGAATGGCCATGCTCTCCGCAGTCCCTTCTGCAATTGCAAAAATATCTATTGCTCCGTTTTCGTTCATTTTCTCTTCCTTTGTTTGGACTAACAGTTTGCCTTGTTTCTGGCTAGCCAGTTGCTGTTGTTATAGCGTTTTTGAATGACTCTGTTCTTGGTGTTTCCACTACGAACGATACTTTTTCAGATGTGTCCCTTTTTGATCATTTTAAGTGGAAATGCAAGCTCAAAGAGGATACATTCCACTTTTTTCATGGAAATGGAAATGGGGCCTGACTCTTGGGGGTCATGAAAAATGCCCCAAAAGTATACCCAGTTGCATGCCAAAATTCTTTGTTTCAAGAGAACTCGAAAAAAATGTCCTTCCACATGATACCCTGTTGCATAATTTTATTTTAAACTGTAATACCCTGTCGCATAATTGTAATACCGTTTCCTAACCTAGCAGGTGTCTGCGATGATGATGACTTACTTCTTTCAGGTTATAAGAGGACTCAGCTATCTTAGAGAAAAGCATCAAATTATACATAGAGGTATGTAGCCTGCGTGCAGACAGTGCCCTAGGAAAGGGTATAGTCTGCGTAACGCCACTCAGTATTACGTATTGCACGAGTCAGCATTTCATTTCAATAGCAGTTTCAATGGACCGTTCTTGTTAGCGTCTATGTATTGCCTATCGTAGGGTAAGTAAAGTTCCAGAGTACTGTGTTGTGAACGTAGTTTGCTTAGTGAACAAAGCGAAACTTGAGATTTAATCACATGATAGCCATGCTCAAATCTAATTGCTTTCTCGGTTGCAGGAAAGCGATGTTATTGGCCGTTGTAACAATGCTTTTCTTTTTTTATCAAATAAATGCTGAATCACGCACTGCACAAAAGTAAGCGGCGTTACGCAGACTATGCGTTTTTCTAAGGTATAGTCTGCACGGAGGCTAAGAAGTATGTAGTTATTAGAACTTTTCATACCAGACGTTTACAAGAACATGTTCTCAAGTTTGAACTAAAATTTTGTTATTTTGCCTGTAGCTGCATGTTCTTTTTGTGTATCTATTTCAAAGACCAAATTGCGTTTTAAAGGACTAAATTGCATTATAAAGGGTATGATTGTTGGTTTGTTCCTTAGGGAAAGAGACAACAAAATTGCAGTGCGGAAAGGCGTATTTGGCAATGAGATTTTACAGGAAACCTTATTTGTTGCGGAAAACCTTTACACCTTGCGATTTCATGTGACATTATGAATCTTACACGCAGCGCTGGAAAAAGGATTTTTCTTCCTGGCAGCAATAATAGAAAATCGATATTTCCTGCGAAACATGGTTAAAATTTCTTGTGAGTACGGCGATAGACGTTACGCTTCAGTGGGATAGTACACTTCTTCTAGCATCCCTAAATTCCTCCAAAATGAGCTCCCATACAAACGCAAGGGGTAGTTTCCATGCATCCTTTAACAATGCAATGACTGTATTTCTACATGGAAACAGCTTTGTATCAAATGTTTGAGAAATCTGAAATTTACTTCAGGGCCTTGCAATTAAGATTTCCACACAGCAAAATTGTAGCAAATTCAGCTACTTGGGAGATTTAGTTGGTAAATAAAAACAGAAACAGATATTCTCCATTGGCATTCCACATAATGTTCTTGAAATTTCCTGCCACATAATGAAAAATTTCCTGCGAGCCATTTATACAGAAATTTCCTGGCAGCGCCGCTGCCGGCGCTGCTGGACATTTTCAAGCCCTGCTTACACGATGCAAGAGATGGACCTTCCTCCACTTGTTAGTCTTTAAAAAGCCAGCCTTTATATATATATATATATTAATTAATTGCGAGTTTCTTTAAGATGTGAATATTTAGAAATCATGTTTCACGAGATGTGACTTGAACTGTAGTTTTTGTTGTAAATAGTTTCCATAATTCCTAACTTGTCTTTTATATTCTTCAAATTAAAAACAAGCGATGCGTTTGGCCTGAGTGAAGTTTTGTCTGTGCATTTGGCGTAAATCTTCCACCCACCCTGTTTATTCCAACTTGAGAATATCCTTTTCTCACTTTGAAGGTGATCCATTTCGCTGAAATCAGAGTTTTAAATTGCATTTTAACAGGCATGTATGCAGCCTATGCGTAGATCCGTTTTTCAAAAGAAGAAAGGGTCTACGATACAATGAGCAAAAGCTTGCTACAGTGAGTTCCAGATTTCTAGAACTTAATTTATGCAGCTTTTGTTGAGATGCATTTCACACATTTTTTGAATAGCGGATTAAGATAATTAAAGATAATTACTCGAGTGGCTGTTGCAAGCTTTCACTCGTTGTTTCATAAACTCTTTCTTCTTTTAAATAACGGGTCTACTCGTAGGGTAGCATGTATGAGGCCATAGCACTTAGTCACTAGCCATTCGATAAGAGGGAATTTTTCACAATTCAACAATGAGGGGTAGGGCTTCAAAAAACAACTACTTCAGTAGAGCTTTGGCCTCAATCTTCAGTGGGAATGTTTCGATAATTATAATTGACTTTATCATCTTTTTTGCCAGGGGACATCTAATTATTCACAGACTTTGAATTTACTCTTTCTTCGATTCAGATGTAAAATCATCGAATATGCTGATAAATACAAAAGGAGAAATAAAATTATGTGATTTTGGTGTTAGTGGACAACTGATTGACTCCGTAGCTGTTTCATTTGTTGGAACACGTTCTTACATGTCGGTATGTATGCAGAAATACTTTTCACGTTTTGTCACAACGAATGAGAAATTATTTGATCGAGTCTAGCACTGAAGTGTTAGCTTAAATCGATCTGTGTGGTGGTGAATTGTAATCGTCAATGGTCAACTTAATTTTTGATAGCTGTTAGTATTTGTAAGTTGAGGATGGAGATATTTATTTTTGACAAGCCACAAACTAGAGCTCAAGAGGAGAGGCCATTCCCTGTTTTAAAAAGTACACGTTTTTTATAAGAAGCTGATTTATAAGAAACTAGTACTAAGATGGCCAAAATTTTAAGAAACTCTAGTACCATGTCTAAGAAGTACTAAGAAACTTTTCATAGTTAAAAGCATGGATATTATAGCAAGTAGATCGTTGAACCTTTATTCTTGGGCAATATTATCTAACCAGTTGTGTTTTCGACATAACAGAACACTGTTTATTCCTTTATGATGTTTTAAATGTCAAGAATCATATCTGCCCCAGTGAAAGCGACCACATTGATAATTCTGCACTCAAAAAATAAGAAACCAATTAAGAAACTTTTTTTTACCAAAATGGACAAAATTTCATTTGAAATTTAGAAACTTTTAGTACTATGGCCTCATCCAAGTTTCTTATAAAAAACGTGTATTGCTACATGTCCCCAGAGACTAGTCTCTGGCTATTGAAAATAAATGTTATAGCTAAACGAATTTGTGGTTTGGCAGAACTCTTGATCAGGGCACCACTGAGAATGTCTTAGCAATTTCAGTGACATGGAAGGCTCTTGGAAGAAAAGCTTCAAGAAATTCAAAGACTATTATTATGGTTGCATTAGCTTCAAACGGAGAACGATTCTTTAAAGAAAATTTCAGTGCTACGAAATCAAGGGTTGTAGATCAAAATATACTTTTGCCGATTCAGCTTCTCAAATTCCTATCTTAAAACCTCGACCCAGATGTTTTTTTTCGATAGAATTGCGAGTAGTCCGTCATGAAGAAAAGTCAGGCACTTGAAGATGACTGTACATCAGTTCTTTTCCAAGGGACATTTATTCATTTGTCAAAATATTGTTCGTTGATGAATGCGAATTGAAATTTTTCATGTCTTCGTAATGTATATATCAAGAATTTATTTTTTTTTCTTTTAGCCGGAACGCCTGCAAGGAAGCAGATACACAATACGATCAGATATCTGGAGTATGGGCCTATCATTAGTTGAATTAGCAATGGGACGATACCCGATTCCTGGCCCAAAATCTGAAGATCTAGAAGAAATATTCTCTGTCCCACCAGATGGACCTCCCAATCCTGGGCCATCGGTTGTTGTACCTGGAGCAAGATCACCCCCAGGGGGTGCTGCCAGTGGTGCTGCTGAAACAAAGTTGGCCATTTTTGAATTGTTGGATTATATTGTAAACGAGGTAAAAACATGTCTTATGGTTTCTGGTTTTTAATTTTATAAACTTGCACAACAGGAATGGGGCACGTGATTGCATTTTGATGTATTTTCCTACTGTCTTGCTGACGCTCGTAATAGGCCTTGCCACGTATTGTTTATTTGTTTGTTTGTTTTCAATTTATTTTTTATTTTGAGTGGGCTTGTCATGATTTCTAGCTAGTGAAAGCTTATTTAGGCCCACTGTGCATGCCTGATCCAGGCATGGGACCCCTAGTTTAACGTCCCTTCCGAAGGACGACGAGGTGAGTTGTGTGGTCATGCCTCCGAGTTCACCCATCCGGACTTTGACCTCACTCGACCAAGCCTAACTTCAGTCACCTGACGAAGATTGTATAAGCCACTCGGCCACTCACCCCATGACAAACGTAACACGCAACAAACTCACGTAACAAACGCTACGGCCGGTGGAGAAAACTGCTATGTGGACTGCCATGCCTGTTTCTGTAATACTTGGTACTTAGCTGAGTTGGATGGAAGCAGATTTGAATAGTTTTGATTTGTACGATGCCTGGTGGTTTTTTCGTCACTGTTGCGTCTTGTTCTCTGGGATCTTGATCACTGCACCCACTACAGCTTTGCTTCAGTTTTTGCTCGAGCGTCTAAATGAATTGAATTTCCACGCACCAACATAAGCACGCTTGTTAGATCATGGGTGAGAGGAAACAAGATGTTTATATGTTTATCCTTTGATAAATGTATAAACAAATCATACATGTATCTTTATCGTTGCTTCTATGTGCCTTTCCCTCTTGCAGTCTCAGATCGATTCAGATTATGGCAAAACATGGCTTAAGTTTGTTTACTGTAAAAGTGAGGCTGTCCTCGTTTGCAGTTTCGTGAAATAACGACGCCTTAAAAATTTGAAAATGAAAGTGAAATGAAAGCATTATAAGTTTTTGGTATTTTGGGCTTAAAGGAAGCAATTACCATACAGCCCCCGAATATACAAAATCCTTGAGACAGAGCTTTAGATTTACCTTTCTTCTTTTGTTTTAAGCACATAACTTCTATTAGAAATACTTTTCGCTTGCACAAGGCGAGAGTTTGCCCTACTGGTTTCAGGGCAACTTTTGCGGCCGTGTTCTTTTTCATTTACCAGGTGGGAAAATTTTCTTTCTTTACTGTCACTAATCGCTTTGAATTTTGAGGTCTCAATTAAAGGCAGTCTGTCCCGTATTAATCTGACCCTAGCAACAGCTTTATTTACCTTATTTACTCTGGAGCTAAATTCATGCATCACTGAGTCTCTATGACCTTGATTTCTTTGGATAAAGCGAATTAGCACTGACTTGTGAAGTGTACAAGAGAGATCCTTATCGAGCTTATTTTCATTCTTCGATGGGGACAGACTGCCTTTAAAGCAACTGCCGCTGTTATATGACAAAATGTGTCCTTGTTTGAAAGATCTGCTGAGTTTTGCAATGATTTGACGCTAAGGTGTTCCTTGCATGTATTTATATATGTTTCTCCATTCTTCTTACACTATTTGTTTATGTTCTAGCCTCCACCAAGACTACCAACACAATACTTTTCAGAAGAATTCTGTGATTTCACCAATAAATGGTAGGTTACCCTATCTGCTCAGATGCGTAGTAAAAATCTTGGCGAGGATAGTTTTTCGAAACATAAAAAACTGCAATGTACAGCATAATAATGAAAACATAAAATGTATTTCGAATTTTGCGTTCATCATCAGTTAAAATCACAAAAAGTAAACAGGTGCTTCTTTATACAAAATGCTATAGCCAGCAAGAGTTCCTTAGAGAATATAAAACAAAAGGCAATCCTTAAAATACAGTAAAACATTAAATTGAGATGAAATACACGATTATGTCTTTTTACTTTCTTGATGATTAACTCTTTGTTCTTAAACTCGCCTTTGTGTTCAGTTCAAGGTTTTAGATCCCTGTTGTATAAGGCTTCTTAAGGATAATTTTTATTTTTCCTTTGAAAGCTGGAATAATTTCTCCTTAATTCTCGTTAATGCGAAATTGATCATGCACAATACTTCTGTATTGCTGTTATGCTGGAAATAACGCTAATTTGACGATGCACAATGCTTCTAATGTTATTATTCATGGGCATTTTCACATTACTTCTACTTTCAGTCAGACTATGGAGTTAAAAGCCTTGCCCTGGATTTGATGTAGGACCGAACTCTAGTACGTGAGTTATGCCCATAAGAAACCCGCGGGAGTTACTTCAGTTGTAGCCTAACAGGTGGTCCAGTCAGGGTTGAAGAGGGCCAAGTTAGAACTTTTGAAAAATACCCTCAAATAGTAGTATCTTCAAACGAAAACCCTCGAAGGTAGTCCATGGAACTGAATTAGCTCATTTGCTAGCTTACAGTAAAGAAACTTTTCTTCAGTTTTCATAATCTTCCATTTTAAGAATTGATGGAATGAGCAGGAAAATTTCAAAATTCATTGATGATGATTGCTTCAATGAGCATATTGCCATGTTGAGGAGCATACCGAGTTGAAATCTCATAAGTGGGCAGGAATATCAGAATATCCCCAATTGGTAGCTTGTGTTTAAGAAATAGGGCCATGTGGTAACCATTTGGTAACAGCCTCAAAACGACTGAAGCCCCCCTTTTAGGCCATAATGGGAGTACGGCCCCGGGAAGAAGTCCCTTTACAAGGAACTCAAGTCCTGGATATTTCTGGGACATTAGAGCAACCCTCTCTCTCTCTCTCTCTCTCTCTCTCTCTCTCTCTCTCTTCTCTTGATCAGATAGCTCAAAGCGCAGTTTTAGTCTTTACGAGAGCACTCCGGCCAGTTCTGTTTTCTGCTTTACGTATTGATTCTACTATGCTGCCACCAGACCATTGTTTTATGTCGATCAGCCAGAATGTCTGTGGCTGTCCTGTCCCCTTCCCTCCATTTTCCCTCCATGATCAGTCTTTGTACATCCCTGCTCACTGTGTGTCCGAAAAGTTTCTTCTTTCCCTTTGTCATGTGCTTTCGCAATATTATTTCAGGACATGCTTTTTCTAGAATCCATTCATTGGTTCAGTTCTCCGACCAGGTTTAAAGTTTAAAAGTTCTTGCAAAAGTTTAAAGGAAACGAATGGTAATTCAATAAAGAAACTAGGCCGTGACTAATATGCGTTTTTCTTGGAGGTGGGAGTGTGCAGTGGGTCAATTTTCGCGCTGATTTTGGTAATAGTCCAAATGTTAATGGATGCCTTTACTTGTTATATCAACGGATGAAAGCGAGAAAGGTTGAGGGTAAGTTAAAAGTAACATGGGTTGCAGACGATTTTGTGATTAACACGGCCACTGCTTAGTTCGTACTCTTCTTGGATTCAAACCCATTAGATTGATTCCAAGTACGCTCTCTTTCTTTTTCAGCTTGCTTAAAAATCCAAACGAGAGGCCTGATCTCAAAAGTCTCAAGGTAAGAGTTGCACTTCTGTTATTGAGCACAGATTGAACGTCATGGGATGTGAAAAGTCGAATTGTTCGAAGGGATTATTAGGTATCATTAGGTAATTTTCAATGAGTTCAAGGAAGATGCAACTGCTCTGAAACGAAAACTTAGCACGAAAGGCAAATAAGATCGCAGCATAACAGCATGTCAGTAAAAGTTTTCATGTCACAAACTTGCCTTAACTTGTTTAAGGGAAATTCCATGCTAATCGTAACCATACTAAAAGCATCAGTTTTACATATTGTCATGAAGCTTTGCATGTAGGCTCATTGATATCCATACGATGAAATATTCTCCCAAAGTTTGCTATTGCCCCGGGTTAGTTTAAAAACGCCCGGCGATTGAGAAAATTGTACCCCCTGAAAATTATAGTAATTATATTGAAAACCGTCTTGTTTTATTCCCGATACATCTAATTAGGTTCAGTAATTTATCCGGCTTTAACCGGCCATTCCTTCCCGTTGAAATGGGAGATTTTCTGTTGAAGGCCCCTTTCGAAAACCTGCAAAAACGAGTGAAAACACCAAGCAAGATTTCCGTTTGTTCTCCTTCCTCTCAGTAATGACAGTTGGCTGGGTTAACGTATTCTGTCCTCTTGGGAGAGTGGAATTCCCTGACTAAGATATTCACACTAAGGGGAAGACTTTCTACCCGCCAAGAGGAATGCAGTGCTTAAGCGTGCTGATAGTCATCTCTGTGAGGTAAACACATCCTGGAAACTTGCTTGTGATTTTTCTGACTCACCCGGTAGCAAAGCTTTAGTTTTCAGGCTTGAGAAAGTTCGTTAGAAGATTTTTTCGGGACCCCGGGTACTCGGTTGAAAGTTTATAGCTTTGAATACCAGTTTGGCTGCTCTGTATAATAAGTTTTCGTTGTAGTTTACCATGCTCTTATTTCGTTGTAGACACATGCATTCATCAAGCACTGGGAAAAGGAGCCAGTTGACATGGCAGGATGGGTGAAAAGAATAGAGAAAATTACAGGGCAGCAGACAAATGTGTGAATAAGTGGGTTATGTAGTATTATTCTTTTGTAGGCTTTGAATTTCAATAAAGATCATTTTTATGCTTTCTTTAGTAACCCATTCTAGGTAGTTCCAGGGAGTATTGTTTGCAGATCAAGGAAAGCTTCTCAGCATAGGTAGACTTACTGCAGTCATCGTTGTTTCGCTCCTTGATGGACTGATAAGCGCTATAACTGCCGCAGCGGCCAGCCTGCTTCTGACCTTCTTCTAAATCGAGAGCACAGCCATACCAAAGCTCTACAAATAACAGGAAATTATTTGGCAGTGGAAAAGAGCTGTATTAACTTGGAACTTGAGAGGGCCTGACCATGGGTAAGAGGAAACAAAATAATTGTTATTTAATAAAATGTGTACGCAAATCAAACCTGTGTCATTATCGTGGTTTCTTCCTGCCTTTCATGGCTTTTCTCTGCATCCCTTCCTCAGCTCAACTCGTAGATTCAAGTCTGCAATGGCCCAATTAAATTTTCTGTAAAAGCGAGGCTGTCCTCGTTTAAGGTATTACATGTCAAGCATTGCAGGGATGAGCATCGAGAGATAGTTGAGTTCAAAACTGGGAAGCTTTTTTATGAAACATCTGGTTGAGTGGTATCGCTCATTATGCCCAGTGAAACAGTGAAAAACTTTGCCCTATTCTCTTCAATAATGAATGGACTTATGATGGAATCACGGCTTCGAATCTCGATCCCGTTGGAGTATTTTCAATTCTTCAATCGAATCGACAATTTTATCACATTTACACCTGGGAGGTGAAGACAGAAAGGGAGAGAAAGGGAGGTGTATAGCTCCCTGATTTACACCACAACAATAGTAATTCAGAAATCTTGCAATCTGATTGGTACTGTAGGAATCGCGAAGTTTGGGCCTAAATAAGGTCAGGTTTTTCTGAGCAATGTTATGAGTCTCTGTTGACTGAAGCGCCATCATCAAATCAAAGAGCACAGGGAAACTAGAGACTCATCGTCATAAGTCTAGACTTGAAGGTTTTCGAACTCCGATCGAGATACCCCTAAGGCACCGGCAAGTCATCGGGCTTTGGCGTAGGAGATTCTTCTTCGTCTTCATCGACTGGAGCCAACAAGCGTTGTTCTTCCGCTGAATTCATCGTCGTAGTAGTGGATAGTAGTTGTTTGAAAGCGGATGGAACATGCGTGCAGAAATACTGAGGTGCAATACGGGCATTGGCGCTTATATACGGAGTTCGCCGAGGCTCCTCCAATTTTTATTTCCAGATAAAGCTGTCCCGAAGTAGTCATCGAACTCGTTTCCATGCTTTTTCTGAAGCGCTGTATCGATGTCAAGACGTAATTAGTATTTTGCATCAGTTTGTATTTATCTGCTCTGTTTTGCCGTAACTGACAAAGTTATGGATATTAGAATGATATTAGGTGATGGATTTTGCTTAGAATGTAGTCCCAGCGTAATCATAACACTTTGTCCTTGTTTCTGTGAATATCTTGAACATATCTTGCTCAACTAGAGTCTCTTTTAGAGTGGTACCTTCAAGGCTCTGTCTAGCCCCTTCTCTGTTAAACTCCCCTTTAAAGTAGCCAACATAGACCATTTTACCTCTTCTTGAGAGAGAGGTTTGGATCGAGCGTCCAAATCTGGTAGAGTTGAGAACGCAAATAAAAAAGCATGACCCCCTTTCTAGTTATAACGCCACCTTTTTACGATTGAGGTGGCTCTGTTCTTAAGGTGTCTCACTACCGAAAAATTTCAAAATTACGAAACAGTGGAAGGTGGTTGTATACCAAGAAAAATAAGTTCAAAACACGAATAAATGATAAGTTTAGGTGGCTCATTTCTGATAGAAATTTCAAACTGCTACACACTGGGTGTCATATCGCGGTTTTCACGGCTATTTTCATCAAGGGCTTATATTATGCTTATCTTCAACGTTCATTTAGCTGGAACTAAAATATTAAAATGAAACGGCAAGGAAAGCGATGAAGGACTAAGTAAAGTTGCATCTTATAGTTTAAAAGTTTCCCCGAATTTTTCTAATCTATCGTATGTACGTTTTACCAAAAGTTACACACATTGACCCTCTCAAAATGTTTATTTCTTTATCCCCAGATTAATTTATTTGTTAAGTGGTACTTCTATTGTATCCTATATTTGCATCGAAGCACATGAGACTGACCCCTAATTAGTAACTGGAATCGTGTAGCGAAGACGAGGCCATTCTCAACGAAACATTTGCTTTAGGCCATCTTTGAACTGTTATCGATGCTATACTTTGTAATAACAGTCTTGATATTGCATTCGTTGTTGCTGGCTTGTTTCGAGTTCTTCGCACAAACTGAGTCCATGAAACTTGTACCGGGTGAGTCGGAGACATGTATCCACTATTTGAAAAAGCATAAACTGTGAAACCCCGCAACAAGAACATTGCAAACAAGAACCTGCAGGCTGATTTTGTGGAAAACACACCCAAATATAAGAACCAAAAAGAGACTGATTACTTCAATATTCTTATGACATGGTACACTTAATTAAGAAATTTTGTCATATCAGTGAAAACAAACTCCCAACTATTGATACCTGAACACCTCTAACAGTTTTCAGGAATATGCAAATTGTTTTATCAAGCCGTATGATATGAAATGATTTGTCAACAACAAAAATACCATGCTCTCTAATATTCAAATGCAGTCATTATACCCTCGAGTTTATTTAGCACATACTGTATTCTATAGCTATATATTCATCATAGTCACAAGTGTCCTTGCAATAAGAGACGCAACCTGAAATTTCATAAGTACCTCATCTATAAGAACCTAGGCAGTCTATTTTTTAGAAAAGTATATATGTTCTTATTTGCGGGGTTTTACTGTATAACTAAAACTATAAAATCGGATCTGCGTAAACAAATGATTTGTGATACAAAATGTTAAATAGCCGTTTATATTAGACTCATCAATCTAAACCGATGAACACTACATAATCTGTAGAAAGAAGCCTGTTAACTCCTGCACAAGAACAGTAGCCAAAGTGAACCCGTTGCTAGAGAGCGAATGATTAAACCTCACGAGGGAGGGGGGGGAGGGTAACTTCAATAGTCGGGTGACGGGGTGTGCCATTTACTGCACCCTAAAATTTATAATTTTTCGCGAAAACGATACCCCAAAATTCACAGGTCATTGAGAATGTATACCCTAAAATTAGTGAAATTTGATCAAAATCAAGACCCTAAAGGGTTATTTTTCCTAAATGACACTCCAAAATTTATGACTACTTGTGATTTTACCACAAATAATACCCCAAAATTTATTTTCTGCTCGAAAAAAAGCACCCCAAAAAATGCACATCCCGTACCTGCATATATGGTAGTTACTCCCCCCCCCCTTCCCCTGGGTTAAACGTGCAAGAGTAGGAAAGAAAAGTTTGTACGTCACCAATAACTGCAATAAAGACCAATGTTAAATAGCCAAAAACGAGTTTCGTGGCACACTCGTTGCACTCTTCGAATTTCTTTGTTTGTATGGTAATGAAAAGTTTGTACCATTAATTTGTTCTTTGCATGTACCGAACAGACGAGTGTGCGACGAAGCGCGTTTTTGATTATTCAACAAATACATGAATTGTATTGAATAAAATCCATAGCCTAGTGGTCGAAAAACTAAACGTTTCGGGCTTGACCCTTCATCAGTAGAGGGTCATCATCATCGTCGTCATCGTCATCATCATCGTCATCATCATCGTCATCATCTTCCGTCACCATCGGAAGCCCGAAACGTTTAGTTTTTCAAGGTCCAGGCCATAGACTTTATTCAATGTAATTTATGTATTTATCAATTATCATAGCCAGCCGCACGTGCAAACAAGCACTTTATCTGCTGATTATTCAACGTTGTTCTTTATTGCAGTTACTGGTGAGCTACCAACTGATCTCTTTCCTTTGAGACATTAAGATGAATTCGTTTTCGCTTGCAGGTTTCAATATTTTTCCCGTTACTGGTTTACTTTGGTAGTTGTTCTTTTACAGGAGTTGAGAGTCTTCTTTCTACAGATGTTGTTGTGTTCATTGGCTTACTATGATGTTTCAACTATTTTGTTATATAATCAATTAAAAGAATGAAACACAAAAATTCACCTACTGTGCCGATCATGGCGGGAGTAGACGCTAGGTCATCAAAGTTCCCACCATTAAAGGCATCTTTCAACTATCAGTGTGTGGTTCAATTTAATTCACTTTTCTTTTGGTAAAATACTGCTTTCTGTGATTCGTAAGCTGTTGCATTGTAATTGTTTTTTGTCATCAATCCAGAGGACCAATAGTCAAAACTTAGATGATATTGAACAGCCGTTTTTGCAGTTTCTGGTAAATCGAGAAATAGAACTTAAGGCAAAATCTTGCTTAAGAAGGAAATTATGCACCTAAGTAAGGTGAAAATCCTCAGAAAATTAAATTGAAGCTTCAAAGATGGTTGAATTAAAGTTTTATGAATTTGCTGCATATCGTTTCCTATAAAATTTTTCTGGCTCAACCAGTAGATGCGAGTACCACGGATAAACGAACGGGGGAACCGACATCTTGCAAAGTTACTGAGTATCAGAAATATACAAATCACTTGAAGAAAATATCACATGCTTTTATCACACGAAGCTTTTTCACCACAAAATATTTGCAGTGTTTAAAACCGTTAAGTGTGTCACGGTAACCTGTGAATGGAGTCTCGTTTTCCACGTCAAGAAGAGACTACCGAGTTTTGTGTTTCGCTGAAAATTTCGAATTTTGATGAACCTTTTCAGTCTTCAACGTTCGAAGCAAGTTGAAACAGTTTTATGCTTCTGAAATCTCACTTATTGAAAGTGTTGGACTTGCCCAAGTCTCTTCTGTGTCAAAAGGTCTTTTCTTCGCAGAGGCGTCCCTTCTCCCCTGCGCACGAGATTAACTTTTAAGTGGCAGTTTTTGTAGAAATAAACACGGGAGCGACTTGAGCAAGTCCAAGAAAGTGCAGGAAAGCAGAAAAGGAGCTGTATACAATTTACATGACTATGTCTTGCAAGGAGGCGGAATAAATGTTTGACAAAAGTCCTTTTAGCTATTCAGCAAAAGAGCCTGGATCGAGCGTTATTTTTATACATTTTTATACGCGAGACTCGATCGAGTGGCGTTAGAGCTTCTATCACTATTGAACACATTCGAAAATTCTACAGAATGTGGCAAAGTATCGTTCGATTGAGATTCTTTTTCAGAATATCTAGAAGGTCCATTAGAGCATCAAGATGACGTCATTCGATTTCTGTGCGGTGTCGTTGTGAAGGAGCATATTGATTACTCATCCTCCCCTGTGTTCCTTCCTGTGTCAACATTCCAGCAAGTCATTCAAGCAGATATTAAAAGGAGGAAAGAAAGTTTTGCTGCAAGTGAGGAAAAGACAAAGATCTTCAAAGAAAGAGGGTAGGGTAGGTATCACCAAATCCTTAAAATCATTAGTTAAAAAAGATAAAACAACATTCAGGAGTGTGAAATGGGCTGTTTCACGGAAGCCGTAGATTATTCTTTTTTAGCATATTATCATGTGTAGTGCCTATGAAGCACGTCGTCATTAGGCCCACCTACTGCCTACATACAAAGGATGCTTGCAGCTGACGTGTACCTGCATTTGTACCTAGCAAAACAGCAAGGATGCCTGTTTTGCCACTGCCAGTCATTATAATTTCTCAAGATTTTTGAGCAAATGTATGAGATGAGCCTTCCTGTTTTAAAATTGGTATGAAAAGGATTAGCAGATAGTTTGTATGTAGGTTTGTTTTGGAGTTGTTTTGGCCACTCTTTCGAAATTTGTAGCAGTATAAAATTTACTGCCGTGAGTTAGTGTCTTTTTAGATGCTGGATCTGAAAAGAGTTCAGATCTACTGTATCGTGTTTGCACTGATAGTGATAGAGTTACATTTTGTTTCTCATTTGTTTGCAAAACTGTTTCACAAACGGGCAACAGAAGGGTAACAGGTCCTAAATGAGAAACATGGCTGATTAGGGCAACATTTCCCATTTGTGAAAGAGTGCCAGGTTGTTTAGTACCCAATGATATATAACCAGTCTGCAGAGTATGGCACTTTTCGACGAGATCTCCGGTGTGCAAGAAGAAATTTCTTTTGTTCTCTATTGTCTAAACTTGACTTCCCAAGCTTGAGAAGATGCTTGAAGTTCAGCTCAGTTCCTTTGATTTTAAATTCCACTTGCATACAATTCAAAAGTAAATAACTACAATAACTGTGTAGTTAATAACATTTACAAGATTATATGTCAGTTTTAAAAAGTTCTGAATTTGAAAATTGTACTATGTGGAGTAAATTTTTTGAAAGGACAAACTCTCTCAAAGGTAGAATTATCGAGGAGAGAACACTGTATTAAAACCTACCATTTACTAGATCAAATTGGAACAAGAAGGGGTTAGATTGTTGCAAAACAGAAGTGTATTTTCTGACCAGTTACAAAAATGTAAGGAGAGGTTACAAAGCCAATCAGCCCACACCAGACAACCAGCGGTGGAGCCAGCCGCCACAGAGTGGGGGTAAGGAATGATGGGGGTCAGGGGCGAATTTTTTGGGACCACGCCCTTAAGAACTTTGGGAAACGCCCATTTTGAGTATAGAAATACTCCCTTTTGAATATAGGGATATGCACAATTTGGATAAAAAATGACATATGAAATCATGTTAGTATACGACAAACCTTAATACCGGGTTTTGAATTGTATTACAACGAGTATCACAGCTTGTAAAACTTTAGATGGGTCATGTAATAATGTTAAATATATATTCGATCTTGAACACAAATGAACTAAATGCAGAGAGCTGAACCATGTCCTCACATGCTTCTTTTGAAAATCGTTTCTGCAACTCGCTTAACAGGAGATCCAAGAATGGGAAATAGATTTCTCCCCTAAAAACGTCAATTGCTGCGGTGTTTTCTTCTTGATTTTGAGTTTCAATGCTGTGGCTGAAAGCTGCATCAACAATAGTAAACCAGAAAAAGCATGAACGGGAGCAGGTAAAATGACAAAGACTGAAAAAGATTTCAGAACAATGAGTTCATATCTTTTTCGATCGAATTGCACTGTGGCAGTAGTTGATTGAGAAAGCCAGATTAAAAGCTGAAGGTGTACCTACCCCTACCCTATGATTTTTATGAGGTTTTTTGGATGAATCTGAATTACCATATTTTCAAAAAAGTGGGGGATATCCCCCCATACCCCCCGTGGCTCTGCCACTGAAGACAGCCCCTCCCACCCACTACAAAGTACACAACCAAGGTCGAATTGCCACCTGCAACATTGCATTACAAAAATCCATGCCTAATGGCACACCCGGCAACAAACAACTGATAGCAATGCCCTGCATTAACCAAACAGGGGCTATGACACATTGCATAAACCAAGTCCTTTTATCAATACCTTAGTGTTTTTATTTTGATTTTGGTGTAAATATGTTTGTATAATCATTTTCAATATTGTAACAATTATTGGTATCTTGGGTAGTATTGGTTCTTGGGTAGCCCATTTCCATCTTTGGAGGGGCTTGGGAGTCACACACATGCATTTGAAATTTCAGTTGCCTTGTTGTGCAAGTGTAACTCTGCAACATACATACTGTATATATGCCTTTGAGGTTCCCTTTGATAACTTCACATTCTTAATTTTTACTTAGGATTGTTAGAGAGGTGACAAGAATACCAACAAATATCAAAGGAAATTGTCTGATCATGAAGTGGTTTCATGGGGTAACAACAGGTGTTCTGTTGATGATCACCATTCAACATTGTGTTGTTCAAGGTTTGTTAACTATTAGATTTCAATTATATCAGTTTACTGTACAGGCCTCTCATTCTCAAGACTGGACTCTCAAGAATTCTTGAAATATGGGATGAGTCAAAAAAGGTCTGGCATTTAAAAGGCTACTTCTCCCTGCATCCATAAGCAATGATATTTTGCAATATCTGATTGGATAGCTAACATGTTTAAATATCTTTGGAATTTTTCTTAGCTGAAATCGGTCATGCCATTCTGATGCTTGAAGGGATTTCCTAAAAGAGCCCCCGTTGAGAAACCTTAAGAAATATGTTAAAATTATGATCAAGCTTCCCGGATATGTCTCTCTGACAGTGATGACTTCAGTACGCTTTAGCACGTGCTATCCTCTAGAGAATGAAAAGTCTTCTCCCTGCTATGAATAGATACCGTATATAGTTTGTGAAACCAGGACAGCCAGAACGTCATCTGATATTCTACAAAATGAATTATGGTTCCAACACTACCGATGATCTATATCATCCAACAGACCAAAACGAGGCCTCCATTCGGAGATGCCTAAAACCATTTGTTTCTTTGAGGACTAATATAAAAAAAGACTGAGTTTTACTTTGGAGGCCTAGATGTGCAGTACAGAATACCCAAAATAGGGTTTCCAAGTTGTGAAAATGACAAGGACAACTTCAGAGACTCTCAAGGGAAGCAAATTCAGACAGAAAACAAGGAATCTTTGAATCTAAAATTCTGAAACAAAAGCAAACAAATTCTGAAACAAAAGCAGCGTTATGTTGCAGTTACTGAAGTTATTCAGAAAGATTCCATTATCCAAAGAAGAGGACAAAATACATGAATAAAATTCAAGTGTCATTCTTGCTAGGAAGGAGAACAAAGGGAATTTTTTGCTTGCTGTTTTCATTTGCATTTGCAAGTTTTCGAAAGGGTTTTCTGCAGAGAATCTCTTATTTCATAAGGAAGAAATTGTTGATTAAAGCTGGGCAAATTACTTTTAACCTAATTGGACATAGCGGGAATGATACAAGACAGTGTTCAATATCATTTGTCTTTGATACTTAAGGAGCAGTATTTTGTCAAATGCTTGACCTTTTTCTTGGAAAAGGTAATAATAGCCAGAATGGCAAATGAAAATAACAAGACTAATCGCACTCAGCATCCCTTATCAAACACCAAACCTTACCAACTCCCAGACCCCCAAAAGGAATAGATTCAGAGGTTGTAGTCAGATAATGGATGGGCAAATGGGATGGGGGAGAGGGTTGGTTGTTTGTTCGGTTAGATTTGAAATTGGCCTCTTATAGTGGAACAAATGGGGAGAGGTTTGGGTGGGCTATGTTATGTAAATTGAAAGATGGGCTATGATAACTAAGTGACGGGGCAGGGGTGAGGCAGCTGTAGCTAAGTAAGATGGCCCTGGGTGTAAAAAGTGAACATACCAAGGTGAGTGAAAATCCATTAATACGTTAGATAAACTACTGAATTGTATGGAGGACCTGAGTGAGTTTTTTATTGACTCACCCAGTAGATTTCTGAAAAAAAACTTGCATAATGTTAAATTCTAAGGTCCCGTTCACACGAGAACGGAACGGAATGGAACAGACCAGAAGGGAGCGGAACGGAACTTTTTAAGGGGTGTTCACATAGCAATGGATCGATTTGAAGTGTTAATATCTTCCTCCCTAGATACAAAATTTCTAACGTCGCCATTAAGGTTTTCCATTTTTATGCATAAACAATCCTATTGTATGGAGTTTTAGAATTGCCTGGTGTATAAATTGCATAAAAAGTCCTCAAAGTGGAACAGAGCGATCCAAAAAAGTGTTCACACAAGGGCTAAATCGTTCCGTTCCGTTCCGTTCCATATTACGGCTCACTTTTTAGAGCCGTCCACTTTCGGAATGGAACGGAACGTTTCTAGTCGTTCTCCTGTGAACACCTGCAAAAATTCTTTCATTGTCTGGAACAGTTCCATATCGTTTCGTTCTGTTCTTTTGTGTTCTCGTGTGAATGGGGCCTAACACCCTTACCACACTCTGCAGATACAGGATGTCTCAGAAAATTGTTTGACGTTTGATTAAATACTAAAAAATAACGATGCGCTGAATGGACACTTGGTCAAGTTACCCTCTTCCTGAGATTTTAATTTAATTTTTGACACAAGAAACTTGCAAGTCTGCTGAAAATTCATGGAGTTACAAGCCCTTGAAGTTCAAGTTTGTGCAAAACTGAAACTCCAGAGACCTCGAAATGGCATTTTTGGTAAAAATTTCAAATACGATCATTTCTGCTTTGCTCAATCATCTCAGGGTGAATCAAATGGGATTTGAACAGGTTTTCGATAACCTAACTTTAGAGCTTATAGATGCTTTGATGAAACAGATTCAGAATTTATCTATAGTTATCTATCAGCGAGGAAACAGCGTGTAAAGGTAAATGGCTCTTTCAGCAATTGGCGTGAAACAAATCTCGGTGTTCCACAAGGTTCCGTTCTGGGACCACTTTTATTCAACATATATATAAATGATATGCTCTATAATAATGATAATAATGATAATAATAATAATAATAATAATAATAATAATAATAATAATAATAATAATAATAATAATAATAATAATAATAATAATAATAATAATAATAATAATAATAATAATAATAATAATAATAATAATAATAATGATAATAATAATAATAATAATAATAATAATAATAATGATATATAAACTAAAACCTCAATCCAAATTAACAGAAAATAAAAGATAAAAACAAACTGTTAAAATTGTACGTTTCGATTAAAAATCTTCATCAGCCTAACTTTGCAAACAAGCAACCGAGCATTTATAACCTAAGATAAACAACCTAAATTAAGATACAATAAAGAAGAGCCAAACAATTAAATCTACACCAAGCCTGACAAGAACGCCCAACTTCCATAGAAATAAAAGCCCAAACGGGAATTTAAAATGAAAGTTTAGAAAATAAATAATCACAGTGGGTAAACCAATAACCTACCGAACCCCTGAGAGACCCAAAACCTCACCCTTCCAAGCCTGATTTACATTGAAATAAAAGCCCAAACGGGAATTAAAAGTAAAAGGTTCTAATAACTGACCAAACCCCCACGAGATAATAATAATAATGATAATAATAATAATAATAAATAATAATGATAATAATAATAATAATACAAAATTTGTATAGCGCCCCCATACAAATGTACTCAGCAGCGCTTAACAATTTACGATTCCTAGTTATGTCCGTTTGAAACCTACAGCCTAAAACCTAAAATCTAATATCTAATATCTAATATCTAAATCAAAATGTTACATGTTCATATAAAATGTCATCAGAATACTATTCAACAAGAATAAAAAGAAATAAGTAAAAACAATCCAAATTGTCATTTTCCATATGCCACCTTGAAATAGTGTGATTTGAGGAGCTTTTTGAAAGATTCAACATTGTTGCTTTTCTTTACATATTCTGGTAGTGCATTCCATACTGTTGGTGCCGCATACGTAAACGCTCTGCTTCCAAAGGTTTTTGTGTTTGTTTTTGGTACTTTCAACATAGATTTGTTGGAGGACCTCAGTTGTCTTGAACTTTTGTATGGTACAAGGAGGTCCGCTAGATACTGTGGAACTAGTCCATTCAAACATTTGTAGGTAAGAAGGGCAATCTTGTATTCTATTCTTGATGAAACAGGGAGCCAATGCAACGATTCAAGAATCGGTTTGACATGATCAAACTTTTTGGCTCCTGTTACGACACGCGCAGCACAGTTTTGTATCTTTTGTAACTTGTTTAGCAAATTCTTTGTGCATCCATACATCAATGAATTGCAGTAATCAATAGTAGATGACACAAAGGAATGAACTAGTTGCTCTATCTGATGGAGGATGCCGAAATTTGCAATTACGCTGACGATACCACTATTTACGTTGTGAGTGATAAGATAGATGATGTTGTGCGAAGATTAGAGGATGGCGTTGCAGCCATCTTAAACTGGTTTCCTAATAACTATATGAAACTTAACGAAGAAAAATGCCATGTAATCATTTTTGGTGGAATGCATGACGATATACGTGTTAAAATTGGTACTTCTGTGATCAAAGAGACAAAGGAGCAAATGCTCTTAGGAATCAACATAGACAATGAACTAACATTTAAGTTCCACGTTGAAACGCTCTGTAAGAAGGCTTCCCAAAAATTACATGCTCTAGCTAGAATTGCGAATTATATGGAAACTGAACAACTTGCATCATTGATGAATGCGTTCATCATGTCACATTTTAGTTATTGCCCATTGGTATGGATGTTTCATGATAGGAACATAAATAAAAAAATCAATAAGATACAAGAAAGGGCCTTACGTATTGTATATAAAGATAATCATTCAGATTTTGAAACTCTACTCGTGAATCAATTCGGCATCTGTCCATCAGAGAAATCTGCGGTTACTTCTAACTGAAATATATAAAACAAAATCAGGAAACGCCCCTAGCTTTATGAAGGAGATTTTCATAGAAAAGGTTCCTTCATATGAGCTGAGGGATGGCGGAAACATATGTTTACCAAAAGTTAAAACAATGAGGTTTGGAACAGAAACTGTGCGGTTCCTCGGGCAGAAGCTCTGGAGGGCACTACTTGCCGACATAAAGGATTCTGAATCTCTTTCAGTGTTTGAAAGAAAAATCCAAACGTACACGGTTAGTTGTGACTGCAGACTATGCAAGCGATATGTGGAAAATTTAGGGTACATTTGATTTAGTAGAAAATTTAGGATACAGTTAATTTCTTTTTTTATAATTGTAGTTGGCCTAAATTAGCATCTTGTGCTATTTGTATATTGTTAGCCAACGTTAAATAAATTGAAGAAAAAAAGTCTCTCTTCAATTATGTTTTGAACCACTGTTTTTGCACATGTGTAATGTTAAGCAAATTTTGACAATGATTACAAGAATTAGGTAGCTTTGGAAGTCCTATTTGGTTAGCTCAGATATAAACAAGAGGTATATATGACATTAGACAAGTTTCTTTTACCTCGGTCCGTGAGTTTTTTTGCATTGCAAGTAATCTGGTGGTCTCTGGTTTCAGCAATCGCATATTTTTTATCATTGAAAGCTCACAACTCAGTAAATGCTCAACCAATTTGCAAGATGCTGGTCTCTAGAATTATTTCATAATCTTATGGCAGGGTTATCTTCCCATGAGTCAGTTCATGCTATCATCGTTTTTCAATATTTAATCAAACGTCAAACAATCTTTCTGAGACACCCTGGATATGTGGCAGTTAATCACGAAAATTTACTATATACAGGATCCATTTCTTCTGTGGCCGTGGATGCAAGTGAAAGTCGTGAGCTAAGTTCGATGACTCCAACTAGTTCAAGCATTGAAGTTTCATCATCGATCGAGGAATCAGCATCAATTGATTTATCATCATCGGTTGATGCATCACAATCAATTGAAGTATCAATGTCAATCGAGGAATCAGCATCAATCGAGGCATCATCATCAGTTGAGCAGCAAAGCCATGCCCCTAAATCAAGCATGCCTTCATCAGCATCATCTACTGCTACCTCCACCCCCACGCCAAGCCCTTCACCGACACCAAGTATGGCTGCATCGCCGATTGCAACAGAGCATATGTCCTCATCTGTTTTATCACACCCACTGCCTCCTGCATCATTAACTATTCGTGGTATGTCATCCCACACCCCAGTACCCGGTGCACAGAAGACTACTAGTATAACTGACTCGGCATCAAAGACTTCTTCAGCAATAGTTTATGCGACCAGCGTGGCACCACCTCATACAACATCCCTGGCTACATCTGCTACATCTAGTCACATCCCACAACCACCAGTGTCACAGACCCCAACAGGTAAGAACCAGGCTGGCCATCAATCTTGACTTTACTATTAGATTAGTAAGGAGAAATTGCGTCAAAGTGATGATACCATTTGAGTCAAAGAAAACGCCCGGTGTTTGAAAGGCTACTGCACCCTGAGCTTACAAGCAATGATATTTTGCAATACCTGACTGAATAGCTAACATATTCAACTATTTCTTTAAGTTTTTCTGGCTGAAGTCCTCCACTCCGTTCAGATTTTGTAAGCGATTTTCTAAATTGAGCTCCTTTGAGAGACCACGCTTTAGCACGTGCTTTTCTTTTGGCGGGTTAAAAAGTCTTCCCCTTAGTGTGAATAACTTATTCTGGGGGATTTCATTCTCCCACTAGGACAAAGTACATGAACACATCTAAGAGTCATTATTGCTTGGAAAGAGAACAAAGAGAAGTCTTGCTTGATGTTTTTACTCGTTTTTGCAGGTTTTCGAAAGGGGCTTTCTGCAGAAAATCTCCTATTTCGACGGGAAGGAATGACCGATTAAAGCCGGATAAATTACTTAACCTAATCGGGCATATCGGGAATAAAACAAGACAGTTTTCAGTATCATTGCTTTGACATTCAGGGAGCAGGATTTTTCAAACGCCGGGCGTTTTTGTTGACTTACGCTGTAGACAAATTGCAAAGCAAAGCCGAACATTTTTCTTGAGCATTTCGATGCTCACAAAAAGTATCGTCAAGTATCGTTCATGTACTTCTAAACTTACTTCTGCACACATTCCTTCGTACATTTATATGCAGCCCTATCAAATTTCTTGCTTCGTTACATAAACTTCTCTTCAATTGCAACGATCAATTGTTCCGCAATTTTGCGTAAAGGCAACCTGCATGACGCAGCAGCTGACCATCAAATCCGAACAATTCGTAATACCCCGAAAATCTATCAGCGTAATAATTTCCTGAAAAATTGTCGTTCCGGGCCTAATATTCTCAATAGGACGTGTCAGATTGCTTTGTTATGCAATCGCTTTTGTTTCACTACGAAGTTTCGGTTGTTTGATTGGTGCGACAAAAAGGTGCTACTAACAGCCTATCCGGGCCAAAATTTGGTACTCTATGTCATAAGTCCCACTTAGAGCAATGACACATCAGTTCACTTTCAAAAATTTTGTTGTTGTTTTTGGGACGTTGTATAGAGTCTATATGATAAAGACAGCAGCTATTAGAGCCTTGAGATGCAGCCATTAAAGCGTTTGCCACAGCAAGAAGTAGTGGATGGAACAGTCATCACCGCAACTCTAGGCGATTTAATCGTTAGTGAAAAATTCTCTTAAGCGAACAATTTGAAGTTTTAAACATGTAATTTGAACTTTTCATGCACCTTTCTTTTTCCTTTGTATCCAGCAATCGTATCCTCGTCTATTATTAAAGAGGAGGTCGATTGGTACGGTGGTAGTATTTTTAAATTCTGTAGAAAATATATGAAATTTCCATCCTTATTATAGGTAGACCACTGACTCCCGTTACCACTGCCAAGGCAAAGAAATTCAAGTTCAGCTTCAAAATAACGAACATGGTCTGTACAGCCAGTATCAGAGAGAATGACGGCAGCAATAAAGAATACCAGCAGTTAACACAGAAAATCATAACAGCTGTAAACAATGCTTATGTGACTGATCGGTTCTACAGAGGAGCGAAAATCCTGTATGTTTACTGTGGTAGCGTTGTTCCTGTGGTCGAAATAACAAAATCTGTAAATGCTACCACTAACAGCACAAAAGAGCTCAAACTAGTGGAAGATGTCGTCAAAAGTGGAAATTTTGCTGGATATACTGTTAATCCTGGCAGTTTTAGTTCCACACCATCAGTTGCCCAAATGCCAACGATTTATATCACAATGAAGGCGGACTTGTCCATCAAACAATTCTGCGCTAGTAAAACCGATTTCAAAAACAGTTTTACCACTTTCCTTGTCGCTACCAGTGGTTTTGAGATGACCAAGGCATCACAGATTGTTGTTTTTGATAATGGATGTATGCAGACAAGCACAAACTACAAAAATTCGCAACCCATGTTCTACGTTTCTGCTTCCGCAACCGATGCTTCATCCCCAGATAATGAGTTGACCATTCGTGCATTCAAGCTTTTGCGACAATTTCTACATGATGGAACGACGTGGAGGTTAAGCGCATCTTTTGATAAAAAGGTAATATTCAATGCGTTTCTTTTACTTACTTTTACTTTGTACTACTGGGTGACCCCGAAAAAGTATAAGCGTTGCAACAGTTCCTGCGAAGGAGCCTTAGGTCCAAGACTTTAAGAGTTTGTTTATGGTATAGATGAGTAGACTTATGACGATGAGTCTCTTGTTTGATGAAGACCCTGTGCTCTTTGACTTGATGATGGCGCTTCCGTCAAGAGAAACTCATCACATTGCTCTTAAAACATGGCCCTATTTAGGCCGAAACTCTGCAATTCCTGGAGTACAAATCAGATTGCGAGATTTGACAAAGAGCAATGATGTCGAATTCTCAATACGAATGATATTGAAATACGAATGTTCCTAAAAGTACAAGGGAAGATTTTTTTTATATGTCCATCTAAAATGTTACAGTACAAGGTTACATACTACTATAGTTTCTAATTACTATATGACTATACCACACTACAGGGACGATACCACAAGGAGCAATAGACAATGACTACCCTGTGGTCTTAACATAAGGAGATATCCAACGTAATTACAATTAAAATGCATTGAAGGAAGATATCTGCTAGTCTTCTGAATCCCAGAGGTTCCAGACTCCAGCACCATGATGTGAGAATGCTCGCTGACCATTACATGAATTCATAGGTGGTACTTGGAGATTAGTTGCAATGTTTCTCAAATTTTTCATTATTGACATTCTTGATAGGTAATCTGGAGAAGGTCATTTATTGATTTGTAAGCCATGCAGACTGTTTGGGTTTTTAAGGTATTCTCAACATTTGACTAATTTAGACTGAAAATTGACTGACGTAAAATAAGATTGCAATTTGTTCGCTTTAGAAACAACTTAACAGTAGTTTTCAAAGTTGGGCATACTTGATTCTGTTTCATGACGAGTTTACCTTATTTTCAGGTTAAGTCAGTTGAAATGGGCGGACGAGACAAACTGGTGGAAACAGAACTTTCTGAGATGACAATCGTTCTGATTGGCATGGGATCAACATTTGGATTACTGCTTCTTATTGTCATCATTGTCTTGGTAAATTTTTACTTTATCTTATTTTGACTTAAATCTAACAAGGATAGTTATAACGTTTTTGGTGAAGGTGATGTGGCGCCATGGTGTAATCCGTAGACTTTGCAACCAGAACAGTAAGACGCAGTGAGTTCGATACCCGGCAGGACCCCATCACTTGAGCGTCGTGACAAGGGGTCGCGGGCTCGATTAGGTCTGCTCTATTTCTGTGATCCCAGCGCTTGGCGCTAAAAAATGTGACTTCACCTTTACCTTGGTACAAAACAAAGTCATTGGCAACAATATCTTTTATTGATATAAATAGTCACAATATATACGGAGATTAAATTCTACTTTAATTTCCAAATTACTCTACTACACTACGGGGGCGACACCATGTGGAGCGAAGAATAATGACCAGACCTTGCCAAACTTTTTTGCGCCTGTGAGTGCAAGATTTCCACAAAAATGTGCCTGCAAAGTTTTTCAACGTTTATCATCTAGAATTCAGATTCTTTCGGTTCATAATAATAATAATAATAATAATAATAATAATAATAATAATAATAATAATAATAATAATAATAATAATAATAATAATAATAATAATAATAATAATAATAATAATAATAATAATAATAATAATAATAATAATAATAATAATAATAATAATAATAATAATAATAATAATAATAATAATAATAATAATAATAATAATAATAATAATAATAACAATAATAATAATCAATTTATTTAAAGTTGGCGCTAACATAACTATGTACAGTAAATATCAAAAACATTACTATACAAGCTAATCCAAGCCAACTGCACCATCGCATGCACCATATTTCGATAAAGTGAGGGACACTTTGGTCCTAAAAGTCAGATGGTGTCATATGCTATTAATACTTCTTGAGGTGTCTCCAAAGCTCTTGGAATTGTAAACACAATTAATTGTCTTGTAGATTCACTTTCTTCAGCCGCAACACAATCTTTTTAAAGATTTTCAAGGAATAAATGTTCTTCATAAGAGCTGCAATATAAGGAAACTGTTGTCCATCAGAGATATTGAAAGATTAGATTGATGTCTAAATCACTGATGCTTCCTATATACCCCTTGCATAAGTCTCAGCATCGTTCATTGAAACAATCAACAAATTCAAGGAATCACGTTGTTAGTCTACTTCAATTATTCTTGACCTTTCAAGTCGTTTTATTCCACTAACCAAACCACATTTGATGAAACTAACATCATGATAGTTGTTCCCCAATTCCTACCAATTGACCATTAGAATCTTTAGAAAACATCTTTTTTTACTTTCGCTTGCAGATATTCGCTGGATTTAGAAATGTAATTGCGTTGTGAGCGGCGCTCTCGAGCTCGCGTACTTTGGCGATGCCTGACAATGACTACCTCATGGCCTATACTTAAAGACGCAGAATAGTAAACAAAAATAGAAAGAAATGTAACTAAACTAAACTAATTACAAATACAAAGTAAACTGACAAAAAGTAGTTGCTAATGTATCGGAGTTTTCAGCAAGGGAACTCATTTTGAAGCATGAACGAATTTGAGAGTAGCCTCAAGTAGCTTGTTGTTGGTGTCAATAGTTCACCGTTCTTCACCATACAAATGAATTTGAGTAAGACTTCATTTGAAAGAGACGAAAAACCATGAAGGTGTATTATTGCATTAGAAATTGAAACCTCTTATGAAATCGAAAACATTTTCACCTCCGGTAGGTGGGCTAAAATCCCATCGTTATGGTGAAAACTCTCATGTAATCAGGCTCTTAAGAGTTTGAGACCTTGTTTTAGCCGATCCGACAAGAAGTCGCTGATTTGTGGCACACCAGTGTGAAAAGTGGTTGCTTCAAAAACAGCACTTCTGCTGTTCTCGAGCTATGTGAATATGAGCCAAATTTTGAAGGAAAGGGATGCAAGTGATGTCTTGAATTTTTCTCTGTAGTTTTAAAATGAGGAGTAAAGTTGCTTATCATAAGGGAGTACAATTATTCTTTAAATGCCAGAACCATTCAATTCAAAACTGAGAGAATTTTGACATTGCAGGAAAACAAAAGAGGTGACGTTTGTGAAGCAATCACTTTTCTTTTACTTTGGTGTGCTATAAATCAGCAACCACTTGTCAGATTGGCTAAAGCGAGGTCTCAAACTTTAAGTTGAAGCCTGTTCTATGCTAGTGTATTGATAAAGGAACAATAGAGCATTCGCCTCCTCCACAGCAGCAAAAGAACTAGTGGACAATTTTATTGGAACATCCGGCATACGAGCCGAATGGAGGGTAAAACAAAACGCAAGTCTTGTGGAGAACTTGGACGCGAGCTTCTCAATGGCATCAATGCAATGATACCTCCTAGTGACTGGTCTAGCCTCTCAAATGAATTAATCGTCGAAGTCATTCTGTATGGTGATGAAGGGCTGTGACCTTACGCCAATAAAGGACTCTTGCGGGCTTATCTAAAATTTATTAACCCAACTAAACACTTTCGATTTCTGCTACAACCTCAGTACATAGACAAAACCTCCCTTTGTGAAAGTAACTTTGAATTAGCATTACTTAATTTATCTTTTGTCTTTGTATTTACAGTTATATGTAAAATGAACGAAGGGTTTTGATTACCCTGGGTAATTTTTATTAGGCTCTGGTACCCAGGGTAGGTTTTGATATGCATTTCCAGCATATTTGTGAGGTTATATGAAAAGAAGCAAGGAGAATCTAGGCCAGAAATGACTTTTTTGTTATACATAAGTTGCCTTTGGGATCGCAAGGGATCATGGTTAGCAGTGGGTCTTTAATTATAGATTTTTTTTCAATTTGTTTTGAGTGGGCTTGTCAGGATTTCTAGCTACTGAAAGCTAATTTAGGCCCACTAAGCATGCCACATCCAGGCACGGGACCCCTAGTTTAACGTCCCTTCCGAAGGACGGCAAGGTGAGTTGTGAGGTCAGGCCTCAGTGGTCACCCATCCGAAATCTGACCTTACTCGACCAAGCTTAACTTCAGTCACCTGACGAAGACTGTATAAGCCATTCGGCCACTCACCCCGCTAATTTGATTCAGCTTGGATTCTGGCTGTCTGTACCTTTACCAATTTAGTGTTTATTTTATCCTAAAGGCCCGAAATTTTGAAAATAACCCATTCTGGAAAATGCTTGACAAAGCACCGAAAATTATGACTTTTCCAACAGAATTCAAATTACATAAAAGCCCATGGCAAGAGGCTTACAATGAGATGAAGAAATTCGGAAATGAGCGGCTGGATCTTCGTCAAAGAAACTATTTTGTCGTTACACTTAATTTTGAGTTTTTCATGCCTATGCATAAAATATTATTTTTTAGATTATCACCAAGAGCAGGCGAAAGCACGATGCAGAAAGATTTGAAGCTGTAACGATTGAAAATGATGCATATAGGCAGGAAAGTCAAAGAAGGTCACAGCCTCATGTTAATGCTGGATATGATAACGAGGTTTGTTTAGTTTAGAAAGGTTAATTGATGGACGTACAAAAACTTGTAATCTGTAGGAAAACATTGTCAACTCCTGTAAATAAACAGTAATCGAAATATAAGATAAACACATAACTAGAGAGAAAACTGTTAAACTTGCAAGAAAATCAAGTAGTCACCTACCAACAACGTTATCATACGAAATGATAACAACATTTGCGCGTATTAAGTGTGATAATTTTGTATGATAACGTTGTTCGTAAGTGATTACTTGATTTCTGGTAGGTTTAGCAGTTTTCTCTTCCGTTACATGTTTATCTTATATTTTGATTACTGTTCTACGACAGGAGTTGATACTGTTTCCCTACAGGTCACAAGTTCATTGTACGTCCATATAGGTTTATTGTGATGAGTCCGCTATTTAGGGTTACTTCAAAATTTTCTACCACAAACAATTTGTTTAAAGATTAACTGAAGCTGAAAAGAAGGCCAGAGAAGGCAATCATTTTAAACTTCATGTTGTTGACATTCCATGTTGTGAAAAATATTTTAGTCGAAAAATCAGAAGCCCTAAACACTCGAGGCATTGCAGTGAATATGAAGAAAAGAAGGCCAGAGAGGGCAATCATTTTAAACTTCATGTTGTTGACATTCCATGTTGTGAAAAATATTTTAGTCGAAAAATCAGAAGCCCTAAACACTCGAGGCATTGCAGTGAACATGAAGAAAAGAAGGCCAGAGAGGGCAATCATTTTAAACTTCATGTTGTTGACATTCCATGTTTTGAAAAATATTTTAGTCGAAAAATCAGAAGCCCTAAACACTCGAGGCATTGCAGTGAACATGAAGAAAAGAAGGCCAGAGAGGGCAATCATTTTAAACTTCATGTTGTTGACATTCCATGTTGTGAAAAATATTTTAGTCGAAAAATCAGAAGCCCTAAACACTCGAGGCATTGCAGTGGACATGAAGAAAAGAAGGCCAGAGAGGGCAATCATTTTAAAATTCATGTTGTTGACATTCCATGTTATGAAAAATATTTTAGTCGAAAAATCAGAAGCCCTAAACACTCGAGGCATTGCAGTGAACATGAAGAAAAGAAGGCCAGAGAGGGCAATAATTTTAAACTTCATGTTGTTGACATTCCATGTTGCGAAAAACATTGTTAGTTGAAAAATTAGAAGCTCTAAACTCTCGAGGCATTGCAGTGAACACATAAAGTTAGAAAAAATAATCAATTTGGCGTAAGCATACTTTCGACAGTTTCGAACAAAACTTGGTTCATGTTCAGTTTCCAGTTAATAACTGACGCTTTTGAATCTATTACTGCATTCACACTGACACAGTTAAACCAGCTTTATCAATACCAGTTTAAATTTCAACCAATCGAATGACTGGATTTGTTGGATTGACCAATCAGAAGGCCTTATTCGAAAGCCTGGTTTAGTTTAAGCTGGTTTAACTTGCAGTGTGAATGGGGCATATGGTTTAATCTTCTGAATAGGCCATTTGGAAGGTATTTTTTAGTACGACGTAAATGACACAGCCCTATCCGAAACCTGCCCTTTTTATCCAGACTTCGTTTCTCCCTTTGCAAACCTTCAACAGGAACTCCCAACTAAGATTGAATAAGATGACTCTGCTTATACCCATTCTCAGATTTCCCATCATTTGGAAGGTATTTTTCAGTACGACGTAAATGACACAGCCCTATCCGAAACCTGCCCTATTTATCCAGACTTCGTTTCTCCCTCTGCAAACCTTCAACAGGAACTCCCAACTAAGATTGAATAAGATGACTCTGCTTAGACCCATTCTCAGATTTCCCATCATTTGGAAGGTATTTTTCAGTACGACGTAAATGACACAGCCCTATCCGAAACCTGCCCTTTTTATCCAGACTTCGTTTCTCCCTCTGCAAACCTTCAACAGGAACTTCCAACTAAGATTGAATAAGATGACTCTGCTTAGACCCATTCTCAGATTTCCCATCATTTGGAAGGTATTTTTCAGTGCGACGTAAATGACACAGCCCTATCCGAAACCTGCCCTTTTTATCCAGACTTCGTTTCTCCCTCTGCAAACCTTCAACAGGAACTCACAACAAAGAATGAATAAGATGACTATGCTTAGACCCATTCTCAGATTTCCCATCAAGGAAATGAAATGCAGCAAAAAGCCAGTACGGCAAGCAGTTAGTGAGAGAGCGTAGCACAAGTAAATATTGTAAAGTTCATACCGTCGATTGCAGCCTGATTCACATTGGAAATTGTGGTAGCTTGGGAGCTGATTGCCGCCATAACTTCTTGGATGTAAAAAGGTCATCCTCTGCTAAAATTTTTCGACAACAACTTAAAACCACTACAAAAGTTGATTCTAGAAGTATTGAGATAAGTCACCATCTATCCATAGTATATTTTTTACTTGAAGAAATCAGATTCTATGGGAAATTTTGAAGCAGGGTGTGCTCTCTCCTCGGTTAGTCTCCTCCTTAAAGTAATTCCCTCCATTCAATTTATCCTGTTTTCTGTTTTGTATGTATATATTGTAATAACCTTAAATGTTGCTGCATTAATTTGTGTAATATTGTACGTGTAGTGTGTATTAGTTACTTGTTTGTATAGTTAGGCAGAAGGAGTTGTATTAGAATATGAAACTGAACTGAGCTGAAGTTAACTGAACTGAATTTGGGTCTAAGTAGCATCAAGTTTTTCGTATTAAGTTTATGAGTCTCTGTTGACAGAAGCGAAATTACTGAATCAAGAGCGCAGGGACACAAGGCACTCAATGATCAATCTAAAACGGGTTATGCAAACAAAAAATAGATAACTCTTGCAAGAATCAAGTTGCACTCACTAAAGTCTTTCAAATGACATCTAGTTTACTTTATTTTAGAAAATAATGATAGTTCTGTGGCCAAAGACCATTTAACTGCACATAGTTTCTGGCTATATTTTAGGCCTTATCAAACGTTTTCTGTATGCAACAACAACAACTGTCTAAATGATGCCTTTTTTTGGATGAAAACTAAATTTTATAAATTGGATTTGTGAATGCGGAACCACTCTACGCCGGCCTTAAGTTGGTCCACATTTTTAATAGCAATATTATGATTCCCGTTGGACCAAGTTTATCAGCAAATCAAAAATGCAGGGAAACAAAGGAGGAAAAGGCATATGTCTGTACTCTAGGTACTACAATTATGACAAACGTCGGAAGTATTTTGGCGCAACCGATAAAGCCCTGCCCCTAACGACTGATTTCTTTTTGTAGATCGTCATAGATGAGCACAATTACGAATACCCTCTTGCTCCGACCCTGAACGGGAGAGTTGAATCAAATCGGGAAAACGATTCAACTGTCATTGCGAACAAAGGTGTCTATCAAGAATTGCAGTCTGAACATCAAAAAGATGAAGCACCACCACAATATCAAACATTGTCCGCTGAGGATGAGGCAGCCACCAGTAAGGTGGCAGTTGAACCGGAAGGCCCTGGAGCTTATACTGAGGTATGTGGTATTTCAGTCACACGTTAGACGAATGACCGAATCGTATAACTTTAGTGTGTTGCTTTATTCGATATAAAACGAATAGAAAAGCAGATAGATAAATAAAGGAAATGAAGAAAAGTTACAGGCAGCGGGTTTAACAACGGCATAACAACAGAAATTGACGTGAAACGATAAAATTACATTAAAATAAACTTACTTTGTGGTCTCTCTCTCTAAAGTCTCAAAGTTTCTAGTTAGCAAGTTATTATCAGCAAAATTACAACGTAAGCATCGGGAGTGTCCTGGTCCTCAACAGCACGAAAATCGTACGAATGATAAAAAAGCATTGTCTTTCAGCATAGAAAAGCGTATGTTGACTGTATGTCTTGGCTTGGTTTTGTTTAAATACTGTCACTATATAAATTTATTAAGACGAATTACCTTAGACACACCTAGAGAGGTGAATCCGTTGAATTCTCTTCAGAACTCAAGAAGTTGCAGACTGGAAAATGTCTGTGAAATACGAACAAGATTTCTATTGGCTATTTCCTGTTATTACCTGACTGACGTTTGAGGATGAGTCAATAAAAGAAGCCCGTTAACGCCATTGGTTAATCGCTCATTTCCCGTGTATAAAACGATACAAGGATGCATTTTTGTCGCCAGATAAACTGCTTTAGGCGTGATTCAATGATATTATCATAACTAGAAGCTTTCAGGCAATAAAACTCATACTAACCGGCTCTCAGTCTTCTCTCAACCAGTAAATGAAAACAAACATGGCAGCAAAGGTTGTTTACAAGGCTCGCCACAATGAGGCTCCCAATTACTTACAAGGGCTATTTCATAGGCTGTCTGATACTCAGCGTAGGATGCTACGCAATTCTAATACCGATCTACGCATTCTGCTGTTCAAAACATGTTCGGGACAGAAAAGCTTCGAATTTAGAGGAGCACGTATTTGGAACAACCTTAGCAATGAGGCAAAACAAGTAAGCACATTTTTGGCTTTCAAACACAAATTATGAAAATCATTGCTTATTATGACGCCACTTTGGCAGGATGTAACCGTTTCTGTTCCAATCTTAATTTTCTTTTTCATTAACGTATTTTTAGGGTCTTTCTATTTATCTGTTTATTTGCCTATGTACCAGGTGACCCGGAAAAAAGTGACCCGACGCGATCCGTCATAGAAAAACAACTAAGAGGCCGATTGAGATGATTCAAACGTAGTTCTGTCGCTCAAAGACCACGCTACATTATGAGTATTTTTTTGCACTTTTTTTAAGCACGATAAATTTCCAGAATTAAGGATTTCAAAGAAAATGGCAAGCTTGAAATCTTGGAAAAGTCGTCAAAAACAGGGGATCGATTTACAGCCATTTCAGATCTTCAAAGCAATGAGGAATGTGCTTTATTGCAGGCTGGGAATAGGCAACTCACTCGAAAATTTTCAAAGCAAGTTTATTGTCCCTAGGTACCTAAGATATTCTTGTCTCAAGGGACAAGGATATTCCTGCTTTTTCTGCAAACAAGTCTTGAAGATTTCGATTTGCGTGGAAAATTTAACATCTTTGAAAATCCATGAGCCACAAGGCAAATTAATACCAAATGCTTAGGTACCTAGGGACCAGCAACGTTCGCTAGAAACTTTCGACTGAGATGCCTATTCCCAGCCTGAAGTAGAGCACGCCCCTCATTGTTGTCATGATGTGAAGTGGCTTGAAATCGATCCCCTGTTTTTGGCGACTTTTTCTCAATTTCAAGCTCACCATTTTCCTCCAAATCCTTAATTCTGGAAATTTACCGTGCTTAAAAAAATTGAAAAAGATACTTATAAAGTAGCGTAGTCTTTCAGCGACAGAACTGCGTTTGAATCATCTCAATCCGTCTTCTAGTTGCTTTTCTATAACGGATCGCATCGGGTCACTTTTTTCTGGGTCACCCGGTATATAACTATTGTAATTAGGTTTTTAACAGGGCAGCTTGTAAATCAATTGTTATTGTAGACTTTACCCTTTATAAAGAATTTAAAATGAAATGAAATGAAATGAGCAAAGTTGCCCCGAAGCCAGAAAAGGAAACTTTCGCCTTCTGCAAGTGACAGGTGGTTGTGCTTATACATAAAACAATCTCATTGTGAAAAGGCGAAGTTCCATTGCTTCGGATTTCGGGGGGGGGGGGAGGGGCACTCTGAGGTGAAAAACGATCCGAGGCTGTGTTACTCCGCCCTCAATTTTCAAATGCCTGAACTTTCTGTGCACCATAGGAGGAGAGAATAGTATTCGGATCTTTCTAAATATGCTGTATCGCCTTTTTAGATCATTGGGACATTCGAAGTTGAACCAAAAGAGTTGACGCCATCAGAGTTGGCTCAAAGAAAAGACGATGACGATCACATCAGAAAGGAATTTCAGGTAAGCATTGTTTTATCAAGTAAGCAGGTACATTTGCAAAATACACCATGCCAATTCGGATGAATTCTTTTAGGCTGCGTTCACACGATGCCAGCACATTTTGAGAACGGTGAAAGATGTGACGGTAGCAAAATCTGAGCTAATTTGACAATAACAAAAACATTGCAGTCCCTCCAAGAATTTATTGCCAAAGAAAGGCAGCCACGCCTTAAGAACCGATCAGCCAGGTTTTGAAAGCGTCGAAAAATTTTCCGTTGTCATCGTTTTCAAGTGCTCACAAAATGCCGTATTCAAAATGTACCGGCTAGAGTCCCTAGTTTATGAATTTCAAGATGCAAACACACGCTCTAATTTTTATGGTGTGTTTATTTTTGCAGAGCCTAGAGTATGAAATGCCGAAAGGTGATGAGTACCCCCGTGATGTTACAGAAAAGAATCGACTGCTCAATATACTCCCCAGTGAGTTTTTGTTTATTTACAACGTACAAAATATCATACAAATGATCTGTGGTACAAAATTTTTTAATAGCCTCGAATAACTGACTCGTCATAGTAAATCGATAGACGCAACAAAAACGCCGTAGTCTGTAGAAAGAAGACTGCTAACTCCTATAAAGAACAACAACCAAATAAACCTGTAACAAGAGAGAAAACTGTTGAAACCTTCAAGAGAAAAACGAACTAATCTTATTATCTGAAAGGAAAGAAATAAGTTGGTAACTTACCAGTAACAAAGAACAGCATTGAATAACAAAAACGCGTTTCCTCGCACACTTATCAGCTCGGTTCTTACAAGGTACAAGGTATCAGTCCAAGTGGCTTTGTTATAGCTTAGGATGTATGGACTTGTACTGTGAAGGAAGCAGCTTTGCTGCACAATGAAAATGTTGAATGTTGTCCGTTTCTGTATATCTATCAATTTATTAAAGAAAGTTTAAGCTTCTATTTTCCCCAGGGGGCATAACAGTCAATTATCTCTGTGCCACTCTCTGTTAGAGAATCGAAAAAGCATGAGCTGATTTTACTTTTGGAGACAGGTTACTTTATTTAATCAAGATGTCATAGAAAACAAGTCAACATGCCGAATACTTTAAAAGGTCAAAACGAAATGACAGGTATTGAAGGGAACATTTCTGCACTCAAATTCGTACAATCCTCAGTCAGTATCGACAAGGGTACTTCCTTGTGTGTTGCAGTATCTTACAGACAAAAGTCTATCAACGATATGAAACTTTTACCATGAGAATTGTCATGCTTCGTAAAGAATCTGTTTCTAAACATGCCTCCAAGCACTTGAGAAGTATCGATAAAGTTTTGGTCAGTTTTCAAAATTTTAACAATAAGAACAATGACCAGAGCCATATCTTTGGGAAGGAATAAATTTTAATGGCTTATCCTAATTTTGATTCAATGACAGTCATTCTTAGACTAGAAACTGAAATAGTTATTTTTGCCTTCGGAGCTCAATCTTCTTATATTTTATAAACATTATTAAAGACAAAGTCACGCTTCGTTAACAAGCGTGTGCGGACGATGTTAATCAGATATATTTCGACATCGATTTTACGTACATTGAGGAACTAACATTTTTTCAGTCCATAAACAGATGCTTTAAAGCATTTTTTCAAACACTGGGACGTTCTAGCCACTTCAGTATCATTAGGACACTGAATGGACAACGTCAAGGTCATTCATGGTAGAAATAACCGCTCGATGCAAGATTTTCAAAACGGCGACAACTGATCAAAGACTAACAGCGAAAGAATAACTATTGCAACAGCAACTGCAACAACTTATCGAAGACTAACAAGCAGAGACTAACAATTATTAACTGGTAAGTTAACGAAATTTTGCAATAAGCTACTTTATACCAAGACTTATGACGATGAGTCCCTTGTATCCCTGCCGTAAACCTTGCTCAAGAAGGACTCATAATGAAACAGGGAAAACCCGACCCTATCTCCTGCATTCAATCGATCAAATCAGGATCGAACGACTGCCGTAGCTCATTTCAATGGTCCCTCTTCGGAAAGAAAATGCAATGAAAACCACGTTAAGTAGACATTTAATCAACGAACCTTAGTATAAATCAGAGGAAGGAAGCTCAGTTTACCTGGTAAGTGCAAAATGATTCTCTCAACGCTACATTTGCCATGTTTTAAAGACCAAAACAAACCAGAGAAATCTTCAACTACCTGCTGCAGCAACTTCGTTCAAAATCTAGTCAATTGCATCATTCGAAATGAAAATGCGACAGCATTGTTCTTTGCCAAATCTTAGACTCATTCCAAACTTCTCTTGTTTCGATACCCCTGCGGATTTGTCACTACAATAACAACAGCAACAACAACAACAACAACAACAAGCGAAAAAGTTAGAGGACTTACGTCATGAGTCTAGCCAAATTTCGCAATCTGATTGGTACTTTAGGAATCGCAAAGTTTGGGCCTAAATAGGGCCAGATTTTAAGAGTAATGTTGTGAGTCTCTCTTGACTGAAGTGCCATCATCAAGTCAAAGAGCACAGGGAAACAAGAGACTCATCGTCATAGGTCTACTTTATGCCTAACGCACTATTTTTAATACAGTAATTCACTTAAGCACTTTGCCGTAGTATCTGCAAAGTACGGCACATTACAGCTATTGAAGTGAGAAGCCTTTTGGTCAGTGCTCGAAATTTTCAAGTGCTTTCACCACTAAGGTAGCAATTTTACACCCATAATATGGGTTGTTAGACCTACAGTTTTCAGTTATGTTTCAGTATATTTGCTTAAGCGGAGGAAAATTATGCTTTTATGTTTAGGAGATTTGAATTATTTAAAAGGAAGGAACGTTCCTCCCTTTTCTTCCTCGGCGTCTAACGCTAGCTCCTCCGTAGTAGCAAATAATTATGTCCTGTCCAAAGGAACAAAGCAGCAACAATGAAGTACACTCTGGTACAACTGCGGTGTTTACTACCCATGCATATACCGGGTTTTTCGTGGTGGTAACCCATCCTAGTATTGATCTCTCCAGGTCATGCTTGACATCCGTGATCAAATGGGAGCCGGTATATCCATCGTGGCAGTCGTAGGACATTACATATCTCCGATCAAAGTGAGCCCTTCCTTAGCTCACACGGCTTTGTATATCCTTTGAAAGCCGAGCTTTTGAAATGGCAGTGTCATGTGGGTTCATTTAGGACTGACCCCCGTGTGACTTGAGAAAGCTGCATTTTTTTGATGGGATCACGTCGTCAAGGATATTTGTTTTTCTATAGTAAAGGATGCTCTTAACACATGATAGATGAAGTGACTTTTTTCTCTTGAAGTGAATTGAATTAAGTGAATTAAGATGAAGTGAATTAAGTGCGTTTACTTCGATCTGTAGACCGTTGCCATCAACCTTGCCCGGCAGTAACGAAAATTCCATTCAAGTTAAGCTGTAAACATGTGTCAGTTACACTAAGGTATACTCATGTCCTGTTGCACTGAGTGCGATCTTACTTGTTAGAATAGCTGAAGATGTCAAAGGGTATATGGCTGCCATTGATTTTCCCTTAATGGCCTTATTCTCTTCAGGAAGTCCTTTACAGTCTCACTGTCTCATCTCTTGTAGGAAGATATCAAACATTTAGAAGACCGAGAATTGAAGAGGAGCGTACTGCCCGTCTCAGTCGAGAGAAATCATGGCATATTAACTCTATGTGATATCAGACGCCGGGGGTACATACATTGTGGCCTGATAGGAGGTCCAGTCAAGGCTAAAGAGGGCCAAAGCAAAGATTGTGAAAATTCCCTCAAATGGTAGTAAGTTTTCACAAAAACCCTCAAATGGTAGTCCATAAACTTGAAAACTTGATCATTTGGTAGCATTTAGCAATGAAAGTTTTCTATGCTGTTTCATGATTTTTTGTTGCAAACCTGATGGAACAAAGCAAGACAACTTCGAACTTGATTTATAATCAATGCTGTAATGACTAAATTGGCGTGCGGAGGAGCGTACTGGGTTGAAATTTAATAGATGATAGAAACATAATGGTTAGAAATCTCAGAATACTCCCAATTGGTAGTATGTGGTTGACAAATGGTAGCCATTTGGTAAGACTCTCAAACCCACTGGACTACCATGCTAGGCCATAATGGGAGTACCCCCTCCCGGGTGTCAGACGCCTTCCAAGATTGAAAGTAAATTTAGAAATAGTATGGATGCCAACCGATTTAATGCCGATCTGATTCAATCCTGGAAAGCCTGTGAAAATGTTATCGCATTATAATGTTCGTCTGCCCTGAACCAATCTTCATAGCCTTAGATTATTGTTCTTAAATTTTGAACGAGTTTCTCAGATGAATGTGCAAACTTTGCTTATGTACTGGCACCCGCGAAATCTTCGTACGTCTACTTAGTGAAATGAATTTTTGTTGTTTCGGTAGATATTATTTATTGTAGATGAAGTGAATTTATTTTGTGGTAAAGACAGAAATTAATCTTCTACCGGTTGAGTCAAAGGAAAAACACATGGCGTTTGAAAGGCTACTGCTCCCTGAGTATATAAGCAACGATATTTTGCAATGCTTGATTGAATAGCTAACATGTTCAATTATTTTTAGCAATTTTCTGACTAAAATCGGTCGCTCCCTTGAGATTCTTTAAGCGATTTTCTAAAATGAATCACTTTGAGAAACCTTAAAAAACGTGCTAAAATTACAAGCAAACGTCCCTAATGTGTGAACTTCACAGCGATGACTTTCAACACGCTTTAGCATGTCCTTTTCTTCTGACGGGTTGAAATGTCTTCCCCCTCGTGCGAATAACTTTTTCAGAGGGATTCCATTCTCCCATGAGGACAAAATACATGAACACATCCAAGAGTCATTATTGCTAGGAAGGAGAACAAAGGGGAATCTTGCTTAGTGTTGTCACTCGTTTTGTGCAGGTTCTCCAACGGGGCTTTCTACAAAAATCTTCTTTTTCGACGGGAAGGAATGACCGATTAAAGCTGGGAAAATTACTGAACCTAATTTGACATATTGGGGATAAAGTGAACAGTTTTCAATATCATTGCTTTGATATTCAGGGAGCAGGATTTTTTCAAACGCCGTGCGTTTTTATTGACTCACCCGGTACTTCTTGTTTTTCTTTATCTGGAGAATGTTTGCTTCTAAGTGAATGGACAGTCAGAAAAATTATTATGATAACCTACATTGAATGATCAAAACTGGATTAGAACTGCACACAGAACCTGTGCATATCTGCATTTCTTTAGCCTATTGATAGCGGCTACGAGATATCGTCATGTCTATTCACTTTAAGCTCATATGATCAACGGCTGAAGCATTCGGTTTTGTAAGCAAAGCGTTGACATCTTAACAAATAGTGGCATAAATTTTGCTACCTCTTTCTTTGAATCGAATGGCTTGAAAGGAATTGACAGTACTGTGCTGTCATTTTCATTTTTCATTTTAAAATATTTATACTGGCATAAGTTTCATATAATAAATACATGTTTTTCAAACTGACCAGTTTGAAAATTTCAAACTGACCTGTAACTTTACCTTGGCAATTTTATGGTATCTTAGACTGCGCTCACACGATGCCGGCACATTTTGAAAACGGTGAAAATGTGACAGATAGGCCTCCCGTTAACACGAAAATGGCGTACTTTTGCCGGAAGATTTGAAAAGGGTAGATTTTGAAAACGGAACTCTAGCCGGCACATTCTGGAAACGTTATCGTGTGAACACTCAAATATGATGAAAACAGAACATCATCTTTGGACGCTTTTAAAACGCGACTGATCGATTCTCACGGTATAGGTACATTTCTTTGGCTTCAAAGTCTTGGAACAATTTTGTATCGTCAAATTTCGTACTGGTTTCAAATTGTTCCGGTATCGTGTGAATGCTAGCTCAAGTTCTGCTTCCGTCACATTTTCACCGTTTTCAAATTGTTTTGGAATTGTGTTGACGCAGTCTTAATTAATTTGAAAGTGGCAGCATTTATCATGTTTTAAGCTGTGACGTCATCAAATTGCCAAATCGTAAATCAGAAATGTGATGGGTTTCTGCTTTCTATCGTAATGTTGACCATACCATCATAAACTATGGCATGCTCGAAGCCTGTATCATTCTCCCCTTATCTTATTAGGATTTAAGATGACCATATTTTGGAAAGTAATTGAGCGGACTCGGCAGAGAATACAGCAAATTCCTTGAAATGTAAAGCCTGAAGCTATTCAACTCGGTACGGGGTGAGTGGCCGAGTGACTTACACAGATTTTTTCAGGTAGCTGAAGTTAAGCTCGGTCGAGTGAGGTCAGACTCCGGATGGGTGCCCTCGGAGGCCTGACCTCACAACTCACCCCGTCGTGCTTCTGGAGGGACGTTAAACTAGCGATCCCATTCCTCAATGCGGCATACACAGTGGGTCTAAATTAGCTTTAAGTAACTAGAAAGCCTGACAAGCCCACTCAAAACAAATTGAAAAACAAGAAAAAATTGAAGAAAATGGCACAAGAATTTTGCATCCGCTTGTTAAGGCCTCATTTACACGAGATCTGATCTATATGGAATCGTACCCAAACTGTAGCGTACAGGCCTTGTGTTTACACAAGACCCGACGGATCCAAACAAATTTGCCATCCGTACCCAAACGGGAACAGGATCTCTTTCGAAAGTGATCCGGTTCGGATCGGGTCCCAAAAAGTCTCGTGTAAATGATCCAAACTGGAGCGGAGTGGCTCCAAACTGTTACGGATAGGCTGTGACGCGAGAAAAACTAATAAGTCTTTGATGACATTTCAAGCAGGGAAATCAGAGGTGAAACAGAGTCTATTAGACTGCAAAATTTCAAAAGATCTTATGAAAGTGAGAGCAAAGGTTCTTCGGGGCGCTGCTAAAAGTTCATAAAAATCCCAGTGGATCCGATCCCATGTAAACAGGGTCTAAGATTTGAATCCTATGCTATTGTTGTCCGACTGTGTAACTCTGAAAAGGGACCAGAATTTCCCACAAAAGAATTACTGAATGAATAAGATAGAGGACACCCCTTTTCGAGCCTCATGAATGAATGAATGAATGAATGAATGAATGAATGAATGAATGAATGAATGAATGAATGAATGGATGGATGGATGGATGAATGGATGGATGGATGGATGAATGAATGAATTAATGAAATGGTAAAGGAATATTGTGCAGATTAACGGATGAACGAATTATCGAGTGGCTGTTGAAAGGGTGAAAGAATGAACTTGTTGCAGACAATGAATTGAGAATGTAAGAGGACACCCTCTGTGAAGCCCTCTATGATCTTGCAGTTGTTATATTGCAATATCCTTGTCTGTTTTAGGACCAGAGACAAGAGTCATACTATCAAGTATACCTGATCAGCCGCATTCTGATTACATAAATGCTAACCTGGTCGAGGTAGGAAACATAATGATGGTAATGAATAGTTGATTTTATTATCTACCCGCTTTTCATGCAATATTCTGTGGCGCATACAATGTACCTATGGTTGTTACAAAACTTACGTCGAGGTAAAATAATTGCGAAAATCATGGTATAGATTCTTAAATTTACACTTTTTATTCAAATGCTTGATCAAAATAGTACGTTTTTTACTGCCTTTTTGAAAATATTGCAGAAAACATTGTTCTTAGAATATTGTCAGTAAGTATATTTGAGAAAATATTGTCTTGATTGGGAGAAGCAAGCGCTCCACGCATAAAGTGCAAGACATTCAAATGCTGTCTTGCCAAAAGTCTCAGTTTTTACTCTCAGGATTTCGACTACGGAAAGTGGTGCTGTTCGAAGTATTTAAGCAACTTATTACTGATCAAAAATGCAAAGATAAGGCCTTATTTTATTACACAGCATTATTCCGAAGCTCAAATAAGGGAACTGTTGCATTCGTAGGCATTTATCCTGAACCCTTTGCCTGTCTCAGATTACTTGTCACTCGAGATCTTCGATCTTGGTAAATTACTCCTCCAAAACTATTTGTCTGATTTATTCGTGAGCATTTTCAAATGAAATTTACTTCGAGATAGGCTTTGTTTTCTATCCTGCAAGATGTCTTCCCTTCCTGTTTCCCTGCCTTGCCTTGCTCAGACGCGAAAAACAGTTTCAAATTTATTTGAATAGAATAATGACAGCATAGCCTTCTTGTGATCACAAGAAGCCCACATAACATCTTATTTGAAAAGTTATTTATTCCAAAAGAATTATTCTAAAAGAGGAAAAGATGAAAATATTTTTTGATAAAATGATTTTTAAAATAAATTCTTTTTTTAATGTCATTTTATATGGGCTTCCTGTATTGTGACGAGAGGAGCAAAAGGGAAAAGTAACGTTATAAAGCTTTTCTCGTAATCCTGTGAAAGGGACACAACATAACCTGTAAGAATACAATTTTGATCGTGATTTAGACTATATCAACAGTGCCCTATTGCCCATGATTATTTTTAGTGCAGATCAACAGAAATAAACGCATTCCTCCGCCAAGGATTTTGTGACCAAGAAAAGGCAGCTCTCCTTATAAGAAGAATTTCTTTTTTAATTTTAGGACATGCATGGGAATAAACAATTCATCTTGACACAAGCTCCACTCCAAAAGACTGTCGACGATTTTTGGAGGATGATATTAGAGCAGAATGTTCATGTTGTTGTCATGGTAACACCGCTGGTCCAGCTTGGCACTGTAAGTAAATGTACTTAGAAGCTACATGTATTCATCTTTTACCGTAAACTCGTGAATAACCCGCACAGATTTATTTTTGAAAGTGAATTTCTCATGGGGGTTTTCTTGATGGGGGGGGGGGAGGTTTGTTCGAAAGAGGCTTCTGGAATAGTTTGCTAGATTGTGATCGAGGGGCATATCACTGTCTCAAATTGTCGTACACCTTTAGCAAAAGTCCCTTTGTTTTCTAGAAAATTCCGTTCCTATTGCTTTAAAACAGCTCGTACGCTTCTCGGAAGAGGTGCAAAGCAAAACGACAAAAGACAGCAAATATAGTGCGATTTTTTTATCAAGTAAAGCCTAAAACTAAATATATTTTCTATACATAATTTGTCCCGTCCACAGCAGGAAAAGACATGCGGTCACCTTGTTCCCACTGCAGATGGTACTTAAAGTTTAAGGCACACAATTTCCAAAAGAAAGTGCGATTCATAGTCATGAGTATATAAATGTTAAATGAATGAGGTGACCGGACGAAGGATGTATTCATTTGCGTAGAATCCACCTTTTCGAGATAAGAGGTGCGGAAACGGAATTCTTTTATTGTTTGAGATGTTGCATTTATGAGGCAAAAATCTTGTTCTACGTACAAAGTTTAGTAAGGAAGCGAATCTTTACTTTCATGTCTATTTTCGTTTGGAAATTACGGCGATTTTAGGAATTCAAAGTTATAAGGGCTTTGACCGTGAAATTAGATATTTGGACAAATGTTGTCCAAACATCTAATTTCACGGTCAAAGCCCTTATGAGTTTTAATTCTTTATATCACCATAATTCCTAAATGAAGACAGACATTAATGCGAAAATTGGTTCATACACTAAACTTTGCTTGCAGAACAAGATTTTAGCCTCAAAATTGCAACATCTCAAACAACAAAAGACTTCCGTTTTCGCACCTCTTATCTTGAAAAAGTGGATTGATATTTCAGCAGAAGCGCCGGGAGGGGGGGGGGCAAGGGGGGGCAAGGGGGGGCGGCCGCCCCCCAATGTTCTCCAGGACCATTTTTCTAATTCTCCTAATTCCGGCGTAAAAATTGCGGGGGGGGGGGGTAAGACCGATGATCTTGGCAATTATAATGTGTACGAGCACAGGATCTACAATCTTGCCACCTCAGTTGCATTTTCCCACAATCTGTACGGCATTGACTCGAATTTTTTTCTTGTGGCGAAGCCCCCAGGTTTCCGTTCTATGTACGCTCCACGTTTGCATATCTCATCAGCATAGCTTATGGAGGATGTAAGTCAAGATCTTTTTCGCGAACGAGGAGAAAGAAGTTTGGTAGTTGCGTAGGTGGTGCATAGTAAAAATCTTTCGGCGAAACACTGGAAAGTGACCGGGAGACTTCTTCTAAGCCATAGCATATGTTGGCTCCTAGAGAACTTTTGTAGACAAACTATTATAGCATTGTTCAAGACTTATATTTTTTGAGGCCTCGGAAGTTGGGTTGTGAGGACCGTTAGGGACCGTTGTGGGAGAAAGTAGAGTGCGTGTGCGCAAAAATTTTCCTGCGGAGGTGATCCATTGAAAATTGTTACAAGATTGTGAAGTTTCCCCTTTGGTCTTCGTGAAGATTGCGTTTAGGATAGGCCTTCTAAGCCTAAGAATATCATGTTTCAAAATTTTACGTGAGATGCTAATTCAAATAACTGTTGCAAAGTGATCAACAATTCCAATGCAGCACAGGCTGAAATGTGATCGGTAGAAGTGTGCTATGCCAAAGTAAAGAGTTTATCTACGAAAATTTTCCTGGGGCTTTGCCCCCAGACCCCCTCAGTCTTTGCTGAGCTTTGAAGTTTCTGCCTAGCCAGATGGCCTCTTTTTCACAAACCATGTATATTACTTCATATTTCTGAATCTGAGAGTACACGATAGCCGTGTGACAAATTTCATGACAGAGAGGCGTGTGGTAAATTGGTCGCTGAAGTTGGGGATCCAATGGTTGGACGCTCGGTCGCCGGTTGGACGTCATTTTCTAATTGTGGACAGTGTTGTACCCTACTCGTGTTGTTTAACAGACTCATTTAATCTTTATTTCAGTCTATGAAAAGGGCGTTGGTCGCATCTATAGCCAAGGTAGAGGGCGTGGTCCAAGAAAAATTTTTCTGGGGCTCCATCCCAGACCCCGTCCTATTTTGCCCCTCCAATGAAAAATCCTGGTGGCGCCACTGTATTTCAGAAAACTCAAATGCCCCAGGTAGGGGGTATATGTGAGAGGGGCTTTTGAAAATTGCTCTTCTAAGATAGGGACTTATTCGATGGGGGCTTATTGAAAGGTTGGGGATTCATGAAGTGCGTTCGAGGACTGACGATGAGGCTGTTTTATTCCATTGCTCCATTGTAGGAGAAATGTTTCCAGTACTGGCCGGCAGACAGCATTGCAAGGAAGTATGGAGAAATCGAAGTGCAGTTGAATAAGAAAGAACTCAAGCCTGATTTCACAGTAACATCAATGACTATGAAGTCAAAGGTAATATTTTGTTTCACTTTCTTTTTGCTGCCAACAGCTTTCAAAATGTAATTGACTAAAGTGGCTCATAAATGTGATAAGGTATGTGTTTATCGTGAATAATGAAATTTGAATCTGAAGGTGAAGCACAGCCTTACTTCGAGACGCTTAACACATAGAAAAAATGGCCTAGTCTTGAGCAATGGTATCAAACTGGATTTGTCCACTGGAATGTCACACTTTCTTATGGAAATGTCGTCAACTTGAATTTATATCTTTTTTGGATATGTCAACCTGAATATCTTTTGGAAGGACCAGAATATGGATATTCGTAATGATAATCGTAACAATGCTAGTTCCTCGAAGTTCCAAGAGAGATGATCATCAAATACATTTTTCACACTTCAATACCTTAAATAATCGAATATTGATTGATTGATCGAGAAGGAATGTATCATTTTGGCCAGAAGCGAATGTTTGTTTCTCGAGCTATATGTGATCATATCTGACCTCGTTGGAATTAAATATCCATGCCATCTTTTATTCTTGTCTAAATCATACGAAAATTTTTTCAAAATCAATGAAATTATCTCATGTCATTGATTTTGCCATTTTTCGATTCATAAATTTTCCGATTTTAGGAAGAGGAGAGAGAAGTTATTCTGTACAGATACATGACATGGCCTGAAGACAACATCCCAGAAAAGAGTCGATCATTTGTGGCCTTTTTGTTGCAAGCTAAGAAATCAAATGTGGCAAAAGGAAATAGGACAATGCTTGTCCATTGTAGGTCAGTGGGAAATTTTTGATTTTTAAACCCCAAAAAGGGGTTGTATTGTTAAGAAGAACATGTTTCTGAAACTTGGAGATCTTCATGAAAGCTAAGAGACTATTGATGATTATCCCGCAAGGGAATTTAGCAGGACCTGTATGTATCTGTGATTTGAATTAAGGTGCACTTTGAAACCCCGTTTCCGAACATATTGGCTGCAGTCACACTTCACGTTTTACTTCTTTGTATCTTTTGGAAACAATGGGTTAATTATTCTGTGATACTTGACTGCATTTAGTTTTCACAAACAATGCCGTTGCAGCACTTTAGCTATGGGAGCTCATTACATGCAGGGTGTCCCAAGAAATGTGTGTCTTTTGTGTGTGCCTGCTGTGAGGGAGCTGTCAATTCTATTATCTCGATTGCACAGGTCAGGCTTCAAGTTAGAATTTGAGACTTTGTTTTAGTCAATCTGACACGTGGTTGCTGATTTATGGTAGAGAAGATGCAAAATTAGTGGTTGCTTTAAAAACAACACCACTGTTGTTCTGCAGCAATTTCAAAATAGAAGTAAGTTTTCAAAGAAAGGTTCTGGTCGCATATTAACATTTTAACTACATTTTCTAATAGGTAGAAAGTGCTCTCTGATGAAAAGACAAGACTCGGAGCCCTTTAAAAATTTTTGCAAAAATTTTAGTACGACGCTAGAAACCTTTCTTTGAAAACTTTATTTCACATTGCTTGAGAACAATAAAAGTGCTGCTTTTGAAGCAACCACTAATTTTGCCTTTTCTCTGGCATAAATCAACAACCACTTGTCAGATTGACTCATACAAGGTCTCAAACTCTAAGTGAAGCCTGATCTTTGGAACTGTGTAAAAAGCAAAATAATTGAATCTACAGCTTCTCCACAGCAACCTCATAAACGGGGAACACGTGTTTTGGGACACCCCCAAAGAACATCATCAGATGCAAAACAGTTGGCAAAACAGGGCCCCAGGGTATATTTTGGAGTTGGTTTAGAGAATAAACCAAATGTAGCTTTGAGAAGTTGCCCGGGAATAGTTGTCACAAGATGCATTTGGTCGCTGTAAGAACGGGTGTCACGGTAACTTTATATTGCCGTAGTATCTGGCGATCGAAATAAGTTGTAAGAAAGTTAAATCATTTCGGGAAAATAATATGTGTGACGGCAGCCTTCTAAGTTTAGTTTAGGTTAGTCACAGATTTTTCCCAGCTGGAAAAATTAGTAAAGTCAATCCCATAAATGACTTGGTTTCAAAAATCTTCTAAAGGAGGGCCCTTCGAAAGTTCATATTGACTTGCCTTTCTTCTGAGTGCTCAAAAGTAGCCCTTGTCGCATACTACGCCAGTTCGTTTGAAACACAATCTTTCCCTCAATAGAATGTACAGGTAAATCCCAAAAGCATGCATTGCCTCCTGCATGAAATGCTTTTGTCGGACATATGCATCAAAACGGGCAATGTGTAGATTTCTGGCTGTACATGCAGTCCTTAAGTCGAATTTGATATGGTTTCAGAAAATATTGGATGGGCTACCAAGGGCAATGCCTGTTGCAGATTCAAGCAATTTTTCAACTAGTTCTTTCAATGATATCATCCAGGCTGTGTTTGATTGGTAATTGCAAACCTCCAAACTCCTGAAAGTAGTAGACTTCACAGAGACGGAAATGTATTCCCTCATCAATCCCAAAATGTTCAAGTCAGTAACGTTTGGATTCACCAACAGGGTTTGCTAATGGTGACCAGGATCTCTCTGAAGTTTGACAGACCTGCCTTGTGGAGTATAAGGTACGGATGGCCTTCCAAACCTATGACAGAGTCAATAAAAGACAATTCTGACGCTATCAAGTCTATCATTTTCTGGATTAGTACCAATCAAACTCAGCTTTATAATTTCGGCAACCCAGACTTCATAGCCCTAATCCTCAACCATGTTGTTATTACAGTGATGGTGTGAGCATGTCTGCTGTTTCTGTTGCTATAGCAACTGGTGTCCAGAGTCTGCAAGAGAAGAAAGCTGTTGATGTGTACAACATCGTAAAAACGTTGAGAAAGGAAAGAGCTGGTGCCGTTCAAGTTTTTGGACAATACAAATTTATTTACCAGGTAATCATTATGCAGTTTGCTATCTTGAAACTTTTTTGAAGTAGATGGGTGGGAGGGTACTTTGCAAGAGAAGTGACTGTGGAATACCTTTTTACACCCTAATTCTTTCCCATAAGTGGTGTGCCAAAAATGCATCCTGTCGTGTTAGAATTTCCCAAAACATATGTGATCAATTGTCCTTCTTACCTATGATTCATGGCACATAATTTCCACTTCTTTGTGACACCCTGTCCGTTACCAATGTTTTCACATTTAATACCCAGTATCATAAATAATGTCATTGGAAAAAGACACCCTGTTAAGAGACTCGTCCTGCCAGATTAAGTATGGGTGGCCCGGATCGATCCGGGAAAATGCTGGAAACCTACGGAATGTTTTTGCATCCATTCCATACGAAAACTAACTTGATATTTCCAACAATTGAATTTAAAAATGAATCTGAAAGGAAGCTGAATTTATCCCGGATTTGATCAAGTGATTGCGTCAATGCGTCCTGTTTGTATGACAAAATACTTGCAAGTACTGTTTAGAGTGTCAAAACTGAGAGGAACTTGAGCTTTGAAGGACAAGTCTGGGTTTGATAGAATTATTGTTAAAAAGCAACCTTGCCAGCTGCTGAAAACCAGTCGTGAGCTCTTTCCAACTCTTCATGCCTCGAGCTTTCATAAATTGGAGGATTAATCTTCGTAAGTTAGGCCAATTATCTTTGCCATTTTGTATTTTGTACGAGTGTGCAGAGCTGCGATAAGGAGGCTAGCAATGTGGGTGGTATAATACCAACACATTTGGCAGCCTCATTCAGGTTAACGTGGATTGACGTCATAGAAAAGCACATCATTTCTCACTTCTTAGCAGATTGAATTATGTAGCTTCGCAGATTGAAAGAGAAAAAAATTGAAAAACAGTACAACACACCATTCACAGCTGTGTAATCTCTTGAATAATCAACAATTATACCAACTCTGGACTTGTCCTTTGAGGTGAGAAAAGTAGTCAGAGTGATTTCCCTTTGACAGTGCTTTGATATGAAGTACAGACTTTGCAGCTGCAAAGCTCTTTGTCCCAGACTTTTGGACTTGCATAGTTCTAACTGCACTGATGCTGCGCTTACTTGGCGCACTAAAGTCTTCAGGCATTTAAATGCCGGTGGTGGAATCACAGTCAATTAATAAGCAACGTTTTATCTTGTATTCTAGGCCTTATATGAATATGCTGTCCATCTTGCAAGTGGCGAAGATACCTTTGTTAACCAAGCAGTAAGTAAAGCTTTCAGTTTCATTATTATCAGACTGAAGTTTCAAAACGAGGCAATACAGAATCCCGCCACTGCTATTGGTTGATTGCAAATTTCCCGCGGGTTTCCCGTAGCCTTGTATAATACGATACAAGGACGCGGTTTTGTCGCCACAGCAGCTGCGCAAGGTCTATGAGATTTACAACAAACTCAATCAACATGACACCGGTAACAAAATGTGCTTGACTAACTGATACGAGCTATCAGGTAATAAAACTCATATTAACCGGTTTTGTATCGCACAGGAAACTATAAAGCCCTCGGTCTTAATGCACAGACCTCGCCAGATCGGTCTATACTGTTAAGACCTCGGGCTTTATATTTTCCTGTACAACGCAAAACCGGTTAGTATGCACATAGTAAACCCCCACAAACAAGGACTTAGCAAAATAAGAAGCTGCAGACTCATTTTGTGGAACTAGACACCCAAAGAAAAGAGCCCAATACAGGCTGATTTACTTCAATGTTCTCATGAGATGGTACACTTAACTAAGAAATTTCATCATATTATTGAAGGTGAAGGTGAAGTTACGGTTTTCAGCGTCAAGCACTGGGATCGCAGAAATAGCTAAGCGCTAATCGAGTCCACGATCCCTTGTCATGACGCTCAGAAGGTGCTGGTGGGATTTGAACCCCGGTAGCGTCTTTAGTCCGATTATTTCACACCTTTATAATTGGCCATCACAGAAAAAAAATTTGATCAGATATCAATTTTTTTCCGCGCTACAAGTTTTTCAAAGGAGCCGACAAATGACGTAGCACAATTGCCAACATGAAGTATTCATTGTCGGAGGGAAATCTTTTGGCGCGCTAGATTTCTTCCTGTTCTCCTGTCCATTGTTATCATGGCGAATCAATCATCTCTCACTTTTTTTAGAACCAAGCTGGGATGGAGATTACCTCAAAGGTTTCAGTGTTCATTCTCATGAATCTTCTGTAATCTCCTCGGTCAGCGAGCCTCAGTTCGTTCACGAGGTTGGAGTAGATGCTCTCTTCATCTCTGCGGCTCAGCCAGAACTTCATCCAGCATCTTTTTTCTCTTTTTCTCATTGATCGTTGTTTTATGGTTAGTGCACAGCCAAGCAGAAGTGCAGCGATCATCGTCGTCGTCCATTTTGATCGCAAACGTTTCCAAATCTAGCGCACCAAAAGATATCCCTCCAACAATTAAGTACTTCATGTTGGCAATCGTGCTACGTAATTTGTCGGCTCCTTTGAAAAACTTGTGGTGCGGAAAAAATTGATCTCTGATCAAATTTTTTTCTGTGATGGCCAATTATACAGGTGTGAAATAATCGGATTAAAGACGCTATCGTGCAACTACGAGCAACTTTTATGGCGCTTTACACTATCATATTTTATGATCACAGAAAAAATGTGGAGCAAATTTTACGTGAATATGATAGTGTAATGCCACCTTAAAATGTGATCCTAGTTGGGTCCTCGCTACAAGAATTTGTGGCAGCAATCAACACTCAAGATTCGACAAATTTCATGGCGATTCAAGCTTCAATCGACAGAGTAAACTTAACACTACTTGCTTATGCTAAATTTTTGCGAGTTTCTGCTATGTTTTATGCATTTCGTTTCTGTTAGGTGATAGCTTAGAATGTACCTCATAGGGAGCATACCATGCGAATTTTTGCCAGTCACCGAAGCGTGCGGAAATCATCTAATTTCGCGGTATTCAAGCAATCAAATCGCCGCTTGCTAAGTCCGTAATATGACCAGAGATGGGCAAGATACTCTAAGAAATATCTTATTATAAGATACTGTTATTGGGAAAATTGAGTATTTTATTACAAGATACTGTTATTCACAATAATTAGTATCTTATTACAAGATACTAGATACTTAAGGAAAAAGTATCTAAGACAATATTTCAAGATACTAGTTACAAGATACTTTGCCAGAGGGTACATGACCAGTGTCTTCTATGATTATCCTTTATGGGTGGCACATTTTTCAATTCTTTGTGCATACGTATTGCAATAATGCCTAACTGAGTGCATTTGGTCATTCCTACTCCTAAATCATTTGAAAACTCCCTTATACCCCATTGTTGTGGAGACACGATTCCTATGGAGCGTATTTGTTTAATTTATAAGAAATATTCCATCTTGGTTCACTAGCCCCTGAATTTTCCTTACAAGTTCGCCGCATTTTATCATTTATCCAAAAGCATCTACGAATGCTGCGGAGGAGCGCAGTGGAGGCAAGGATCACCAAAACATGACATTTGTGGTCTGGGAGACAAGTCAATAAATGATTTCAGGAGATAGAGCCCAATGAAGTCTTCATAAAATGAACCAAAGATGGTTTCAAAGTCTTTAATCAAAGTCCTTGTTTGCCTTAAAGATCAGGAGTCTCTTAAATAGCCTGCCCTCCAGCTTTCTTCGTTTTGGATGCATAATTATGCCTCTAAAGCTGAAAAGCCTGCCAGCTTTATTCATTAAAATTCATCGATACAAGTATCTTGTAACTTCAAATTGCTTTTTGAAAATATCTCATTAGAAGATACTATTATTCAGCCAAATTATTATCTTATTACAAGAACAGTTACTGGGTACGGGAAGTCTCTTATTACAAGATACTGTTACCGTTTTCAGTATCTAATTACTATGTTCAAGATAAAAAGATAAGATACTGCCCATCTCTGAATATGACATAGGTCATTCGATGTAAATTCTTGAGTTCCGTCACGAAGAACTAAAATGGTTACTTATATATAATAATTGTATTGAACTCTTTTTAATAAATCAGTAGAAAGGATGCCCCTCGACACTTTGTAGCATGCTTGGACAAATAGCTCATTTGGAGCCGGAATTACATTTATTTTCTGGTCGAAGAATATTGAGCTTCTTTCAAACATTGATAAAAATCGCTACAAATAAGATAAAAGGTGAAAATCTCAGCGATTATGGATATTGCCCTAAGCAACAACCCAAACACGTTCCGTTCCATTACATTTCAAAAATCGCGGGCGATTTTCGGCGATTTCTTCCAGAATTGTCATGAGCCTAAGCATCCTGCCGATTAAAACTCATTCGTTGGCCCAGAAAGCCCAAAAATTGTGAAAACGGTGAAAAAAAAATGTGACGGTAGCAAACTTTGAGGAAGCATTGAGGCGATGCCTGAATAATGTAAAAACGGTAGAAAATTTGACTGTGAAAAACTCGTTGTAAGACTTTGATGCATAAAAATTGTACCTACACATTAAGAGTCGATCAGTCTCGTTCCAAAAGCGTCTAAATTGTTCTGTTTTCATCATTTTGAAGTGTTCATGTGATGCCGTTTTCATGTGATGCCGACCTCCATACTCTGCACAGCATCCTGTGACTGCAAGAACCTTCATAGAAGAATTTTCTAATTACTTGGAATCTGCTATAATAACACCAAATAAATTGCTTATAGGTGGTGACTTTAACATTCATGTGAATGATCAGAGTGATGCGACAGCAAAAGCGTTTCTTGATTTGCTCAAGAATTATGATCTAATCAACCATGTTTGGCAGCCTACTCATGTAGCTGGCCATACATTAGACTTGATCATTACAAGAAATAACAATGAGATTTCACTTGACAGTCCACATACGAGGAGTTTTATTTCAGATCATTGCTTTGTTAAAGTTGTATCATCCATTGAAAAACCAGAGGTCCAGACCAAGGAGATAAGCTACAGAAAATTGAAAGATATAAATCTGGAAATCTTGAAACGTGATATCACAGCAAGTAATTTGGCAACATCAAATTATAACAATCTTTCTCTCACTGAGCTAGCTGAGTTATATGATTCAGCCTTGAGTGCAATTCTGGATGAGCATGCACCAATTGTGAAAACTGTTCTTAGGATAAAGTCAGTATCCCCCTGGTACAACAGTGAACTCAGGAGTATCAAGCGCGAAAAACGGAATGCTGAATTAAAATGGAAAAGAAGTAATTACGATGCGGACTTTGAATTATTCAAAAGAAAACGGAATGATTATATCAAAAGTTGCAACAATGCTAAAATATTGTATTACTCAAAGAAGGTTGAGATTTGCGATGGCAATCAAAAGCGTCTTTATCAATTCGTTTCTAAACTGACAAATGGAGAAAAAAGCATACCATACCCTGATGAGTATACAAAGGAAGATCTTTGTAAAATGTTTGGAGACTTCTTTGGTGACAAAATTGATACAATAAGATCACAAATTGATGCAACGGTTGAGACAGAAGGTATCAAAAACGTGGTAGACTATAGCTTATCTCCAGATGTTCCTGCATTTGATCAGTTTAAAGAACTATCACAAGAAGAGGTTAAGGATATTATTATGGAGTCACCAAATAAATATTGCTCTTTGGACCCACTACCAACAGGAATATTAAAAACATGCATTGATGTATTGATTGGTCCAATAACAGCAATTGTAAACAAGTCACTGTCAAGTGGGGAATTTCCATCATGTTGGAAATGTGCAATTGTCATTCCTTTACTGAAAAAACTGGGACTGGAGCTTATCTGCAAAAACTATCGCCCTATCAGCAACCTCTCTTTTGTCTCTAAAATAGTAGAAAAATCAGCATTACCCCAGTATGTTCAGCACCTGGAAGAACTTGGGTTGTACTCAACTGAGAACTCTGCATACAAACAGTATCATAGTACAGAGACATTACTTGCTAAAGTTCATTCAGATATCATGAATAATATGGATAAACAAAAAGTGACCATCTTGATCTTATTGGACCTAAGTGCTGCTTTTGACACAGTTGACTTGCAAATACTGTCAGAAATCTTCCAACAAAGATTCAACATATCAGGCTCAGTTTTCAAATGGTTTATCTCGTATCTAAAGAACAGAGAACAAAGAATTATGATCAAGGACACTCTATCTGAAATTTACACGCTTAAGTATGGAGTACCCCAAGGAAGTTGTGCGGGTCCCGTGGTATTTTTGGGATATTTGAGCTCTCTGTATGACATAATTGAGCTGCACTCCCCTAATGTGGCAGCTTATGCTGATGATACACAGCTTTATCTTGGTTTCAGTCCATCTAGCGATGAAGAACGAATCCAGGCAGTAAAGGATATTGAAAACTGCATATCAGACATTCGTGCATGGATGTTAACTCATCGCTTGAAAATAAATGATGACAAAACTGAATTATTAGTTATTGGTACTAATCAACAGCTAGCAAAAGTACCAAATATGTCTATAAAAGTTGGATCTGCTGAGATTAAGACATCTGACACTGCAAGAAATCTGGGTGTAATATTTGATAACAAAATGACCATGGAAAAGCACGTAAATAACATCAGTAAGAAAGCATTTTCTCAATTGAGACGACTGAGGCAGATTAGACAATACTTGTCAAAAGAAGCCACAGAATCATTGGTCCACTCGTTTGTTTCATCAACACTTGATTATTGTAACGCACTGCTGTATGGATGTGCAAAACACCTGCTGGATAAATTACAAAAGATTCAAAATTGTGCAGCACGAGTTGTGATGGGAGGCCGTAAATATGACCACGTGAAACCTCTCCTCAAAGCTCTTCATTGGTTGCCAGTGGCACAAAGAATAGATTTTAAAATTGCATTATTGACGTATAAATGCCTCAACGGATTTGCACCGAAATATCTCGTCGATCTCTTGGAAGTTCAGGAAAGCTGCAGAGCACTGAGATCAAATAAGAAAAACAGACTGAAGCTACCAATGACCAGAACTAAAACACTTGGCACCAGAGCTTTTACATATGCTGCTCCTGCAGTATGGAACTCTTTACCGGACAAAATAAAAAACACAAAATGCATAAAAGCCTTCAAGATTCTCCTGAAAACACACTATTTTGAAATAGCGTATAATTAATTTTGGACAAGGGTTGAGTATATATGTAGAAATAAACATCCGTCATCGAAAATTGTAAATTTTAACATGCTTTTTATCTTATTTTTTTTCATACTTATTCTTAATTCAGATTTTTATATTGTAAATAGGACTTAAACTGTAAAGCGCAACAGAGTATCATTTTGTATTGTGGCGCTATATAAATTGTGCATTATTATTATTATTATCTTTCACCGTTTTCAAAATGTGCCGGCATCGTTTGGTCACAGTCATAGGAAAAAATTAGATACTTTTTTCTTAAATACAGGGTCTAATTATACCCTTTCACTCTCCTTCAGGACATGACGTCAAGCATGTAATCAAGAAAGTAGCCAAGAGAAGTACACGAACCAATTGTTTAGTTGGGCAATCCTTCAATATATTTGCATGATTTAGATAAGTGCATATTTGTATCGATGTAATTTTCAATCACTTTGCTGCTGGATAATTTTAGATATCTTTCGATGCATGAGTTGTGTGGTTTGATAATTTTGATAATGGCACCGGATGTTTCAAGAAAAGTACTCCTGTTTGAAGATCACCAAAAGTTGGTTGTAAAGCCGATCTTCGAATTTCTTCTTTTGGCATGCCCGGGGGGGGGGTTTGGGGTACTCCCATAATTGACTTGACGGGATGTGCCGCTCAACAGGGTGTCCTTTTACGGTAAAAATTATGCGAAAGGGTGTCCTTTTTTGATAAAAATAGCGACAGGGTATTAGAATCGATAAGAAAATTGTGCCACAGGGTATCGTGTGGAAGGTTGCCTTTTAGAGTTCTCTGCTTTGGCAAAATTTTTATGTGACAGGGTATACTTTTGGGCGATTCTTTATGCGACAGAGTAGTGTGTGGAGAGATTTGCCACACACCCCCGTCACTTCCCTGGTCAAGTACCCCCCCGGGTTTGCACGTAGATCACAGACCAAATTTTATTCCAGACATACACTGCATTCACACTGACACGATTAAGCCAGCTTTATTTAAACCAGTTTGAATTTCAACCAATCAAATGACTGGATTTGTTGAATTGACCAATCAGAAGGCCCTATTCGAAAACCTGGTTTAATTTAAGCTGGTTTAACTTACAGTGTGAATGGGGCAACAGCTGACCATTTGATTTGTTTTTGAATGTAGGCCTCGTCTACACTTTACCGTTTTCAAATGAAAACGGTATGAAATCATCAGTCATATTTCCTGGCCTTGAGCTGAAGAGCTCCGCCACATGTGCTTTTCAGAATGTTTGGGCTTAAGTTGCCTTTTGGCATCTAATGCACATTATTGTCCTACGCCGTAGTCTGGAAGACAACAATGCTGAGAGATTTCCAAAGGGCAACTCAGGCCCAAACATTCCAAAGACCACATGTGACGGAGCTCTTCAGTTCAAGGCCAAGAATATGGCTGAGAAAGGCTTCCAATGTCAATGATGGGAATTTTGATGTTGCTCAAAGAGCACATAACTCAGAATGTGTTTTTTTTAAATGCATCATTTCATACCCTTTTTGTAATGAAAGCAAACATTTATTTTCTTTAAATGTATTTGGATGATTGACAAGAGAAATCAAAAGGAAAATTTCATGATTGGTTTCATAAGCGAATTTGGGCGATTTTTCAAACGGGAGTACTTTTTTATGCGACACCGGATTCATTGCACTTGCATGATAATGATATTTTTATTGAACATTTCACCATTATTGGGGGCTTACATGTGTTTTGCATAAAAGGGTCTATCTCGAAGCTGTAACTTTACCCCAAAAATTTTAGTTAGCTCTCCAACATAAAACAGCAAACGATTGTCATTTTCTAGGGCGAACGGGATCCCTTTTGGCTTTGCCTTCACATTGCTCCGCTCACGGTGCGTTTTGAAAAAAATGATAATTAAAATAAATTGATATTTGCTCAAGCATGGTCAATTTCAAATGCAGCATGCCATAGGAGTAAGATCAACCCCTTTTACCGTCAACAGTTATGAAAAAAAAATGTTTTTCAAAATATTTCTAGAAGCACTTGAGGTGATGCCTTGAGGAGAGAAGAGACAAGTTCATCCTCATCAGATGCATTAGCAGACAATGACAAAATATGCTTCCACAAAGGTGGATTATCGTCTATGTAAATGCCCTATCACTTTTCGGCATCTAAGATAGGCCATAGTTACGAAAACGTCAATTAAGCAATGAAAGATTCAATTAATCCACCCAACGTGGATATCATTGGAACGAAAATAGATTGTACTTTCAGATGGTATGTGACAGATGGTTGTGACAGATGGTATGTGACAGATGGTTTCAGATGGTTGTTGACATTGGTTAAAATCTTGAGCAATCTCGAATAATAGTGGATTGCGTTTCTTCTACGTAATCTCGAATCTCGAATCTACGCAATCTCGAATAATAGTGGAGGCACCATGTATGTTAAAAATTTTGACTTTGTCCGAAGACCATAAGATCATATTTTGTAACTTATTTATGGTCTTCGTACAAAGTCGAATTTTTTAACATATTCGTTCTTTTATTGATACAGTGGATGTACAACACGCTCAAAAACTTGTTTCCTATAGCCTTTAAAATCCACTCTAAGGCAAGCGTTTTAGTGGAGGTTTATGCATGGCGGTCGGATGATTTTGGCCAGTCATGTGACACAGACTTCTCATTATGCAAACTGCATGGAGCCCCAGGATATTTTACGCATTTTGCTGTATGTGCTAACTGGTTTGGCACAAAAGGGAAAATTGGTAATTTGTACGTTTTTGCACCACTTGTGCAAGCAGCTATTAGGCCTTATTATTTTAAAATCAATAATTTTTGATTGGCAACCCATGACTTTTGATGTGTCACCTGAGATTTTAATAAAATGAAGTTTGATGCATTTGAAACAGTTGAATTTTATTGGATAATCACCATGTCAGTATTCTTGTATTTATTTCGAGCGTCACATATTGTACTAGTTAAAGTTTTGAAGTTCCATGCTAGTGGATAATCTTTCTCTTTTTCTGTCTCATTGCCCGGGGGAGGGGGGTAACTTCAATAGGCGGGTAACGGGGGTGTGCCATTTGACGTCTGAAATCCCACCCTAAAATCTATAAATTTTCGCGAAATCGATACCCCAAAATTTATAGGCTATTGAAAATGTATACCCTAAAATTGTGACAGCAATCCAAAATTTTAACCAAGTAAGTGAAATTTGATCAAACTCAATACCCTGAAGAGTTTTTCTAAAATGACACCCCAAAATTTATGACTACTTGTGATTTTACCAAAACTGATACCTCAAAATTTATTTTCTGCTGGAAAAAGGCACCCCTAAAATGGCACATCCCGTACCTTGATATATGGAAGTTACCCTCCCCCACCCGGGGGGGGGTTCCATTGCCTTTCCTGTTGCCGGAATAGGCCTTTGCACAAAGTAAGTCCAGTTCAAGTAAGTTCAAGGAAGTAAGTTTTATTGCTCCAAGCAAGGCACTCTGTTTCCAAATCCAAATGAATTTTAGAGACCCATGCCCTTGGGTGACTCCAAAGTGAGGCGAATGTGTGAGATTTTTTAAAAACAGCAATTCTAAGATGCAAGTATTCAATATTCTATTGCCCTAAATATTTGCCAAATTGCGAGAGACAACATCGCTAGCAAAGAGCTTACATCGGGACAGTCCTAACCCCTATCTGGACAGTTTTGGTATGTTTGGCTGCCACCCTTTTACAGATCAAGACAGTGCTTACCTCTGAAATTCGGTGAAATGCCCAAGATCAACCTTCACAATAGCGGAAATTTCAGAGCTGGGTAGACCATGAACGATAGGACATCAATCAAGTTTGTAGCAGTTTGAAATTTATCTCAGTATCAAGCCACCTTATCTTTTTGTTCTTTTCTTCGTGCTTACTCACTCTTAGTTGGAATAGAGCCACCTTTCATTGTCTCGTAATTTTGAAATTTTCAGTGGTGAGCTACCCTAACTGAATGAAGATCCATGGCGGTGAGGAATTTTTTACCAAGGATGCATTGCGTTCGAATCGCGAATCCAACGATTCTATAGGAATTCGATTAAAAAACGCAGTGCATCCTGGTAAAAAATTCCTCATCACCATCTTCAGCGCAATCGTATATTGTAAAAGCCGACCACTGAAAATTGCAAAGTTACGAAAAAGTCACGAAACAGCGAAAGATGGCTTTAGGCCAAGTAAAAGTGAGTTCAAAACACAAAACAAGAACAAAAAAGATAAGATGTCTCGCTGATAATAGACATTTCAAACTGTTACACACTGGGTATTCTATCACTCATGGGTAAATTTTGCAAGGACGAAACATGAAAGGCCTGGTGACGAGTTGCAGTTCCACCTTAACCCACAGCCATCACCTTAACAAAGCGCGCGAAGATTTCATATGGCCTAATCTGCGAAGTGGATGGCAGCATCGGGCTGCTGTCATGCTGCATTTGTCCACCGGTGTGTGCTGCACTGCAATGATATCATCAATCTAGGAAGAACAGAACACATCGAGCTCAGAAGAGGAAGGACTGTTTCAAGCTGGAAAAGTTAGCGATCACCTGTTTGTTTCAGAGGAATATCCATGATTCCACCAACGCAACAAACAAAACAGAGTTCGGATGTGTCTGTAATACAACGACGGATATGGGGAAGAGAAATTTTGAGAGCTTCCAGAGGTAAGACTTTTAACTTCGTCACACATGATACTTTGAGTAAAGACATCTTGGAATTGAATAAGCCTAAGCATTGAAGGCGATATCAAGAAACGGAGAAGAAAAGTGTCATCGCCTTTTGTGCCAGTTTGCGATTGGGGTAGGGTATCGGCGGTAAATTCCGGACGGTTAAGGTTTAGAGGTCTAAGGAGCCGAGACTTTCCTTCCAAATTGAAAAATGAAATTATCACTCTCAACTTACATCATTTTGTGTTTCTTTTCTTAACAGTTTGCAATTTTTTGCGTCTTCCTGTGATTTCTGTACATCTTCTTTTCCGTTGGGTTGTTTAGGCCTAAATTCTCGCGTGGCGGTATATTCTGGACGCAAAGTTGATCGTCGATTTGGCGTGCAAAACGCTACGTTTCGTTGGCGATTCTTTTACATTTTATTCGGTTAGCTCTTGAAAGTTAATTTGTGTAGTTTTCATCGGCATCACTCTGTTTTGCTTGCATATCTGACAAGTTGAATATCGTTGACCCGTTTATCGCAAGAAGCACCATCTTTTCGAACGCACACAGGAGCACTGTTTGTTTATGAGGGATTTACAGTGAGCAGGAGTTTATTTCAAAAACTCAAGATATATGAAAAGATCGAGTAAGAGATGGAGAACATAAAAATAAAATGCAAGTTTGCTTTGCAATTGAAGGATTTTGTAAAACGGGTTTCATAAACCGATTGTCCGGCAAATACCGCCGTCCGGAATTTACCGCCGATGCCCTATATTATTGTATATTACCTATAATTTTGCGATTGGATTATATTGGAAAGGAATGTTGATAGGATGCCATACCTATGTAGTTTATACCTGTAGGAGCTCAGAGGAGCTCGCTGCTCGTTTTACTTTTCAGAAAATGTGTTCTCTGTCTTTTTGCAATGAAAATTTTGCATTGAAGCATATGGCTGTTGAATGGCTCTCGTCTTCTCAAGGAGACGAGTTTCCAAGGTTTGTAGTTAACTTTATTTAAAGGCAGCCTGTCACACATTTGATTGGGTGATTTGGACAATACAAAGAATAGGAAATTTGAATGGCTGCTGATCCTCTAACTTTCTATATGGCCATAGACCAGACTGTAGTTTTTTCTATGCGCAGAGAACATTTACTCAAAAAATTGTGCAGAAGAAATTCTATCGCAAACTATTTGTGCGTGGATTCTAATGCTAAATACTGCATTTTCGCCTAGATTTTGCTGCAGCCTTACTCCAAGAGCCCCTTGCCTCAACTGTCTCTCACATCATTCTTGTCCATGCTTCATCAAGCAATCCATGCGAGGAGCAAAGGTGCAAGGATTGTATTGAAACCACTCTGTTCTGGGCAGAAACAAAATTTGCAAGCCTTTTTTGAAAACTGTGCAGGTAACGCAGCAAACTGGTAGGAAAACCAGTGCAGAAATTGGTCCATCAAAGAATTTTGCACAGATGGAAAACAAGCCACAAATTTTTGCACGGGGAACATGTTCCCCACGCAGACCAAACTTTGCAATCTAGGCCGTAGAAATTCAAGAAGATTAGCCCTCCTTTGTTTCAAAAACACAGACTGACAAAGAAATCCTTTGTGTTTAGCTCTGACTTTGTCACAGCCAATCAGAGATGTGACAGACTGTCTTTAAGAAACTCAGTCACTCACAGCGCGATGGTGATTTGGGAGAAAAGATTTGGCAATATTTTGCTGCAATTTGATTGTTCAAACCTTTTGGGTTTTAATGCATGTAAATTTGACTATCCATCGTAATTGCTCCCTGTTCTTTTCTTAACACTTTTATAGGCCTACGATTTCATGGTGGATGGGTTGTTCTGACAACCTTGTACTAGTGTTCCTTGTGCTGTCAAGCCTGTTGCCTTCAGTAAAATTGGATGACACTGCTGGTAGTTATAATTGGATGATCAGCCTTGCGGAACTTAGAAAGGAAGAAAGCAATGGCAATTCAGAACTGAGGGTGATTCAGGATGTGTCCTGTAACAGCAAAGAATGTAAAAACATTTATGCTAGGATAAGAGCAGTACATGAAGCCCATGTGAGTACCTTCAGTAAAAATGGGGACTTTGAATTTGTTTTGCAGTGTATTTGCTACAAAGCTACAAGTCTGCCTTATCTGGGATACAATCAGTGCAATGTTTTCTTTTTCTGGCTGAGAAAAATGGTCTCTATCACAAAATTGCTAAACACTCAGTGGCACTTTAACATTTTTTGAACATTTTCCTTGAATTTTTGGAAAAGAGGAAAATACTCTTATTCTGAAGATATGGAAGATTTTAGAACAGTCCGACAGCAGAATTATACCAAAATAGCTACAAGTTCCTTTGAAGTCATTCAGTTCAATGAAATAGGTCATTGAATTTTACACACACCTTTTTGAAGAACATCTTATGTCCAGTACAGGCCTTGTTTGCAAATCAGCGAACAAAAGCTGCTTGAGAAGTCTGACATTTAAGATAGCATAAATCTCAGAAGAAGATGGCCTAAAAATGAGGTTGATTAAACTTGAGTGGAATGAGCAAACAAAGTAACTCAGCTGCATCCAATGAATAAAATCAGCATCAGGGAGTTACAAGGTATGTTTTAAAACGAAAATCATTTTGTCTACAAAGTTTTCTGGTGTGAACTCCTGAATAGGACATCACTCTCTTCAAGTGAAATATTTTATCACCGGGCGCTCGATCAATTGCTCCCAAGGGAATGTTTGGGCGCATGCCTGCATGCGTGTAGCTATCGCGTGCCCCCCACTGAAAGCCCTGATTGACATGGTTCACCTGCCAAAAAGTCTTTTAAAGACTTCTTGTGAAAAAATGATAATTTTTCATATGGCTCAAGAATTCATACTGTGTAGAAATTTGGAAAACTCTTTAGAATTTTTGCAAAGTTAATGTGAGCAAGACAGGTACTGTACCATGGTACCTGTCTATTTTGTCATTAATTTGCACTCTTGAATACCAAATAAACGGGGGTGGGGGAGTGAGAATAATCAGGTGGTTGGAAATAGTTTGACATAACAATACTCCAGGGCTGGAACAATTGAGGGGGGGGGGTTGTTTGGAGAAATTGAAAATAGTCTTTAGAAAATGTTTTACATATTTATGTGAACAGTGAAGTTACTGGTGCATTTACGTACAAGTACTTCATCTGTTGAATGCACCTGTCAAGACTTTTTCTTGCGTTTATTCAGAAATTATGTTTGCCATCATTTCATTTTTCCAAAAATTAATAAAACGGGAGGGGGGTCGGAAACTTTTTCAAAAATTAATAGGTGGGGGGATGACTATTTGGTACTCAAGAGTAATAATAGAACAAGCATCAAAGAATTTTTGTGGCACTCTGTGTCGATTTGTTTCAGTTACATGAAAAAGATGAACTCAGCAGAGTGACACCAGGAATGCAACCAAGGGTGTTAATTAAGTCTAGAACAGGTGCCAGAGAGACACTCCTTATAACTGATACCCTTGTTGTTGAATCAAGTCACTGCATGTGTCTACAAAATATGACATTTAAATGGTAAGTTTTTCGTTGGTTAAAATCTTTTTAATTTTCACCAAAGTTCAGGCTACCAGAAGTCTCAAACAGAGTACTCCCGTTACCAAAACTTGAGTAGCAGTTCTGGCACAAAATTCTATGTTGATCAACCTGGTTCCGAGGGCCAGCTTCCTAGCGTAGACTCCTTTTGGGGCATGGGGACGAGGTTGACGTTTGATCTGTTTCTTTGTTCACTGATCCAATTGTCTTGGGTTGGTATGATCAATGCCATAAAGTAGCCAACGGCTGGCTCAAATTACGAATATCTCTCTCTATTTGAACGTTTGTAATAGCTGTACATTAGTTGAACATTCTGCGAATTTAGGCGAAACATCGTTGCTTTTTTGTCGCCATTTCTTTGGCCAGGCCCATTACACAGAATCCTCCGAACTGGCAAAATTTTTGTTCCGCGAAACCAGATTCCACATTTTGTCCTCACAGTATAGAGCCGAAAACTAAAACGCAGAGCCTGCAGTTTAACTAAAAGGGCTATTCTACCGTCATTTGTCAAAGAAGGGGTTTATTTGCGTTTCATTTTGCTTCTAATCATTTTGTTGGACTTTACTTCCCTCTTCCCGACCTCAAACCCCTCGACGAGGCTTGTCGAGAACATTCGATTATAACTATCTAAAGCAAAGGCCACGAATTACTGTTTCGCTTAGCTGAATTACAAGCTACTTCGCTAGTTGTATCAAGCTAGCAGTGATTAAGAGGCAAGAAAACAATAGTACGGCCTTATTTTTATTGTGCATGACGTCAGAGAAGCACAGATTCTTTGCTTTTATGACATTACAAGCCGCTGGTAGCTTATTTGAATACGAAATTTCACAGATTAAGAACGAAAAATAGCGGGAAATAGTTCGAAACACCATTTATAATAGCATAACCTTGTATTTTATCTTTAATGATGCCAACCCCGAGCTGTTCCTTGTAGGATGGTTAAATGTTTCTTTTCATTGCGTAACGGGTATGAAATGAACAGTTGAAAAGGGGGCTACTTTTGGAGGCACCTGGTTCTTGAAGAAATGTTTTCCAACACTGTTTTTAGTCCCAGAATTGAAAATATTTTGCCACCCCCTGCCATTCCTATCCTAGGCCTAGTTTAAAGAACGTATTTTGTTCAACCTCGTCCCCATGCCTCAACAGGAGTCTACGTAGGAAACTGGTCCTTTTAACCAGGTTGATTTTTGTTATTTCTACGTCAGGTTTTAACAGATTATGTTAAAACCTCCAAGTGTCAATTCAATTTGACGTGAAAATGATTTTGAATCAAAAGCCGTTTTAAATTGTTAAAACGGCAGTAGTGCACCTGCTCTGGAAACGGTAGAAACATGCATTTCTGCTTTGTTTAATCAATCACCGCTAGGCCATGGTTCGCGGTTGCTACGTACGAACGCAGTGGCTCAGCCACTGCCCTTGTGTATTTTGAAAAAATGTCCATTTGAACCATCCTTTAAATCCGACACAGCAACAGACGAAGTTTAAATCAGGGTTTTATTTTATGCGCATACTAACCGGTTATGTCTTGCACAGGAAAATAAAAAGCCCGAGGTGTTAAAGTACAGACCGAGCTTGTGAGGTCTGTGCATTAAGACCGAGGGCTTTATGTTTTCCTGAACATCGACGAAACCGGTTAGTACGAGTTTTATTACCTGATAGCTTCTAATTTTGACTTTTATCATTTAGTCAAACATATTTTGTTACTGTCATGTCGTCTGAGGTGATTGTAAATCTTAGAGGCCCAAAGAAGTTACTGTGGCGACAAAAACGCGTCCTTGTATCGTGTTAGACAAAGCTACGGAAAACCCTCGGAAAATGTGCAATTAACCAGTAGGAGTAGCGGGATTCTGTTTGCCTCGTTTTTGAATCTTCAGTCAGGCAATAAATGTTAGATGCTGCCGATTTTAATACATTTTGATTGGATACGGCAAAAATACGATGTTTGAACAAATTTGACACCCATGCTCTCCATACTATTTCAGGTCAGATTCATCAGCTGGATCAAATGCTTGCCTGTTTGGCACAAAAGTTTGCGAGGAAGTTTTTCTAGCACCAGTTCCACTACTGAAAGAAACCACATCGGTGCAAATCTTGATCGAGTCTTTTAAGACTAGCATGCACATTCCAAACAAAAGGTTTGTTTATTTTGTTTGCTTGTAGCTTTCGCAGGCACACTGGTGTTTCAAAGAAAAACTTCACCGGCATGATCATGGCTAGCTCTGGAATCAAAGGTGATTGTAGCAAGATATGGTGCCTGGGAAGAAATGCTAGTGGCAAGGGCAGCACCACGGGGTGGACTGGGGTGGACATGTCTACCCACTTTTCTCAGGTCGGTATTTATTCTTAAGCAAGCACGACATAAAAATCGTTAGGTATACCTTCTGGCCATCAATTTTATTTCTTTTCCACCCCACTTGTTCTGGGCTGGCGCCGCCCCTGGCTAGGGGACTGTTTTTCTATACTTGGCCTATCCCCAGGGGGCACTTGTGAAAATCTCAATAGGGATCCTCGTGTCATTTTTTTGGGCTTGAAACTTATGAAAATGTCATTTTTTTTGGTTTCGCTGTATTGGCGTCATTTTTTTGGGTTTGAAAAACTTGCCGTCATGTTTTTGGGTCCATTGAAAATTTTCGTCACAATCAGTTAATGGGAGTGCTTTAGGTTGTTGAATAATTATTTCTTCCCAATTATGCTGAATCAGAAGTTTTACCTTCTCTTTGTGTCAATTCATTGATATAGTTTTTTGGAAAGAATAGTTGGTTATTAACATATGAAAATTTAGATAGATCATAAGAGTCGCTGTTTATGGTCTCCAAATTCATTATCAGTTTTACTATCTTGTGCAGAATTGTAAGGTGCGATTTTCTCAATTTAACTTTAGGTACGAAATGAATAGTTATGGGGGCTCGAGAATAATTCCGTCATTTTTTTAGGTTTGAACATTGTGGGCCTGCCCACAATCTGTCCAAATGAGCATCCCTATCTTAAATTTTATGATTGCCCCCCCTGGGGCCTAGCCAAACGAGATATAAGAAAACGACGCGTCTGCTTTTCAAAACACTAGGATCAGAACAATGAGAAACTTCTCTTAAACAGTGATAAAATATAATAAGATATAATGCAAACACTAAGATTAGAACATACGAAAAAAGTTTTTTGTAAACTGGTCCAAAAGCCTGGAATAGTATCCCACAGCTCATCAGAGACACCGAATCCATTGTACTATTCAAAGAAGATTTAGATCTCACCTTTTGAGCTGATAGACAATAGGTTTGCTCAAATCCATGGAAGATCAGTACATAGTGGGGGGGGCGGGGGTGGGGGAAACATATTTGAACTTATATTCTAAAGTTTTATTGTAATTTATTTTTCTTTTGGTATTGTATTTAGCTGAATGGATGTTGTGCTTAAATAAGATTAGATGAAAATGAAAAAATGAAAAATGAACAGCCTACATCACCTCATGAGTTACGAGTTGCCCCGGGAGCAGTCTAGCTTGTCTATTCAACATATTTAGTAATAACGCAAAGGCTTCTCAGGGACAAAAACTATCAGAGTGCTGACAGTGAGCGAAGCAAGAAAATTTTTACGGATCACACTTTTCAAATTGGCTTCAGATGCGACCACACTCTGTTAATAAATAACAAGCAAGTCCTGGAAGTGCTGGCAATGCATAGAGATTTCCAAAAATTTAAGTGCTGACGGGGGGCTCCGTGAATTGGCAGTTGGGGTGCTCCTGGACCCTAAGCCCCCCGGTCGCACTATCCCTGACCGTATGACCGTTTAGTTGAAGGCTTGGCTATCTTTTGAGATGCTGCATAGTCTGTGAAGCCATCCATAGTCCTTCATTCAAATTTTGTGCTCCGAAGCAAATATGGAATTCAGCTTTTTTCACGCTTTCAAACCATGGACTGCAAAAGAAGGGAATCACTTGAACGGAATGCACTACCGAGTGAGTCAAAAACAGTTTGTGCGTTTCGAAGGCTATGTCATAAAAAAGTATGTGACCGATGCTCAAAACTTCAGTGTTAATCTTTCATCCACAAGCTAGCTTAGACGAGGAAATGTTGTTTGATAAAATCACACAACTTTATGCTCAAACAATTAGAAAAGATGCATGTAAGGGGCTGGCATTGGAATCGAGAATTTCGGTTTCCTTTCTGGTCCGTGATTTATGTGGAATTGTAGTTTACGTTACCTGTTCGAGGTGCTGATTTAAAATTTCAATAGAAGGTAACTTATGGACCAGAATGGAATGTGGAATTTTTGTTCCCAGGTATGCCCTATACCAGGATTTCGTTATTTCTGGCTCTGTAAGATGAGAGATACTACTAAATAGAATTTTCTCATCTAAGTTGACTTTTGACCGATAGATTAACATTTCAGTTTTGAATATTGTCATGTTTTGAATTTGTCACATGCTTTTTATTCCAGTGACAATAATATTTCGAACGCAAGTTTTATTTGGTTTGCTTTGATATCAACGAGAGCTATGACATTCAATATCTTCTTTTACCTCGATGCTCGAGCTTTTTGCATTGCAAGTAATCTGGGGGTCTCTGGTTTCAGCTGTCACATATTTTTATCTTTGAGAGCTTGTAACTCAATGAATTTTTAACTGATTTGCAAGATTCCTGTCTCTAAAATCATTATTACTAAACTATATATTATTATTATTATTATTATTATTATTATTATTATTATTATTATTATTATTATTATTATTATTATTATAATAATAATAATTATTATTATTATTATTTATTATTATTACTTATTATTATTATTATTATTATTATCATTATTATTAAACTAAAATTAGAGCATACGAAAAAAAGTTTTTTGTACACTGGTCCAAAAGCCTGGAATAGTATCCCACAGCTCATCAGAGACACCGAATCCGTTGTTCGATTCAAAAAAGATCTGAAATCTCATCTTTTGAGCTGATATAAAATAGGTATGCACGAATCCATGGAAGATCAGTACACGGGGGGAGGGAAAGGGTGTAACATAGCTTGAGCTTATATTGTAAACTTTTAATTGTAATTTATTCTATTTTCTTTTGGTATCGTATTCAACTGAATGGATTTTGTGCTTAAATAAGATTAAATGAAAATGAAATGAAAATGAAAATTTGAAAATCTTAGGGACAGGGTTACCTTTCCACGAGCCAGTTCATCTTATAGTTAATTTTCAATGTTTAATAAACGCCGAACAATGTTTTTTGAGACTCCTTGTATGGAATGAGATCGAGTTGCGTTTATTTTAAAATTCTCTGGTGTTGTGCCTTATATTTTTCTCTTCCCTCGATGCTTTCAACTTATCTTTTAGAATAAAATACAACAACATTCGACAGCTGTCCTTGCTGTACAGTCAATGGCCACTTGATAATACGACTGTAAATCAACCTAAAAGCATTGCTCAGCTGAAGACCATGCCAAGTTTTACCAATGTGTGGAGCATGAAAATTGGACCACAAGTCATTTTAACCAGTAACGAGTTTGAGACACATAGAGTTACAAAGGTGGGTGCCTTAAAATGTTGTAAATTTGTTGTTATTGGCTCAAAATCTTACTCGAAATCAGGTGTAGGTATGGTAAGTTATCATGTGTTGTAAATTTTTAATGGAATGTATACAAAAAAATCTTACTCACATTGTCACGGGAACGGTGTATACTAAATGTTTCACTGTTCCCGTTACTTTAGAAGCACAGTATCCATTGACTTCAAAAAAGCTGCAAATTTTCTGTTATTGGCTTGAAATCTTACTCAAGTTGTAATGGGAACAGTGTATAGTAAATGTGAATACACCGTTCCCGTTACTTAAGGAGAAGCACATTTTGTATTAAATGAATAGAAGTTGTAAATTTTCTGTTATTAGCTTGAAATCTTACTCACATTGTAACGGGAACTGTGTACCTGGTCAGCCAGAAAAAAGTTTCCACTTTTTAAAATTCATAGCACCAAGACTACTTCACGGATTTGAATCATTCAAATTCTAGTTAAAAACTGAAAGATCAAAGTATTTTTGTGATTCTTTTCGCTGTCCTACCATCACTAGAAGTATTGGTAAATTCAACTTTATATAAATTTCATGGTTGCAAAATGACGGAAAAAGGACCTAAAACATTGATCAAATCGTAAGGACTCTATTCACACCGAACAACAGGCCATGGGTGTTTCACTTCCCTCAAGAGTTATAAGACAACGCTTTTCAAACTAATACGGAAGATTTTCAATCCCGTGGCAATTAATGTACAGAGAATATCTCTCACCCACGAGAAGTTGCTTTTCCTTTAATATTCTGTGTGAGAAGTCATTTCTAAATTGATTGATGTTTTAGGCCATTTTTCCGTCATTTTGCAACCATGAAATTTTTGTAAAGTTGAATTTACCAATATTTGTATTGCTTGTAGGACAGCGAGAAGAATCACGCAATGACTTTGATTTTTCGGCTTTTAACTAGAATTTGAATAATTCAAATCCTTGAAGTGGTCTTGGTGTTACGAATTTTAAAAAGTGGGAACTTTTTTCTGACTCACCCGGTACAATAAATGTGTATACACAGTTCCTGTAAGTACATTAGAAGCAAATTATCCATGGGCATCGAAGAAGTTGCAAATGATGGCAACTGTATCGTTTGTCCTTCAAAATGAGCTGAAACAAGACATGCTTATACTTTATGTAAGACGTACCTTCTATTGGCTTTGTTGTTTCTTCATCGTTTTTATCGTACCTTTATTTTTATTTCTTTTAGTTTGAAGTCAACAAGAATATCTTTCCAGAAATCTGTAGCAACTGGACTGAAGATGTGCGAGATATGTTGAGTTTACCTGACCGTCTTGTTATTGCGTCCAAGGTAAGGGTGATTAAGATTATATCAACAAAGGCAGAGTATGTGGCAACAAAATATATTGCTTTTTTTAAACACGTGTACAAGGCGTTTGTAAGCGAAAGTATTTCAACTGCTGTACCGGGAAGCAAGAAGTGAAAACCTTTGCAAGCCTGTAGTCTGCTGGCTGCTAACCAGATTCTTGAGCAGTGATTGTATTGTTGATTTAAAGGGTCTCTTTCATCCAGGATGCCTTGCACGTGTCATCTCTTGGCTTGCCTTTGTTCGTCGCCATTTTCGTGGACCATGAAAATGGCGGCAACAGAGGGAAACAAAGAGACGACACGTGCAAGGCATCCTGGATGAAAGAGACCCTTTAACATGAATATCTTATCAATCATGCAAGATATTGTTACTTTGTTTTAGTATGGTGTCATGCAGTATCTATCGGCTGACAATGGCCCAAGCTTTTCAAATGTAGGTAAGTTCATTTAATTTTATGCTGCAAAATTTACTTCTTTCCAGTAACGGAATTTTACCAATGATTAGAACGTTCGCAAGCATAGGACTCAGATATGTAGAGGGAGGGTGTGAAATTCTTTTGTGTTTTTCTTTGAGTTAAAAAGGAGCGTTGGATAATTTGCTGTAAATTGAGCGTAGCAATTTTTTGATATTTTGATTGGCTTCAAAATGGCAGCGTTTATCAATTTTTAGGCTGTGGCTTCATCAAATTTCCAAATCCTTAACCACAAGAGGTACAGATTTCTGCTTGGTACCATATTGTAGATCTACATACACTATGGTTTTCTTGAAGATTGTATCAAATTTCCTCAGATATATTAAGATTTACAGTGATTTGAAGTTTTTCAAAATTTTTGATGAATTTTTACAATCAGATTGCTGCAATAGACCTTTTAGCTATTCTAGAAAAGTATTTGGATCGAACGATATTTCATTGTGTTTTGTAGAATTTTCGAATGCGCACAATACTGATAGAAGCTCTATTGCCACTCAGTCGAACTTTGTGTATAAAAATGTATAAGATATCGCTCGATCCAGACTCTTTTTGTAAAATAGCTAATAGGTCTATTCTGGAAACAATCATTCAGTTGATAGAAGTCATGTGATACAATTTCACTCCCACAGTTTTAGAGATTGAAAGATTAGAGACCCATCCTCCGTGTGCCTAAAATAGGGTTGAGTTGTTTAAAATATCATCTAAAAATTAATTAAAACCCACAGTAGATGATCTGCGTAAGAAATGAAATTGAGTTTGTAGCATGATCCTGTGCGTTTGCTCAAATTTGAAAAATATACCCTTCGTGACATCTTTGGCACAATTTTCTATTCCTACTTTAGAAATTTAGAAGACTGCATTTACGCAATTCTGGCATGGTTTTAAAGTTGCATTAGCTTGTTATTGATTGGCTGCCCATGATTAGCAAAATGGCACACCCCTTGCTGGCCCGATTTGAAAGTGGCAGAATATGAAAACAGAGCTTCAGTCAACACAATCTGAAAATAACGTTGTGTGAACACTCGGGACACGTCCAATGCATCTTCTTTAATCCGTTTAGGTCAGCGTCCACATGTAGACGGCGTTCTCGGTCACCAAAGACAAAACTCTTCGAAAACGCTGTTCAGAGTGGATCTTTTTGAAAACGACGTTTTCATGTTGTCGTGTGGACGGGTGAAAGCCAAGCTTTTCGAAATTGCTCACGTCACAGCATCAATTTACGACGTATCAGAGCATGCGTACGGATCTTTGGGGATCACTGAAGGGCATTTTGTTTGTCGGTTTTTTTGTCGAAGCTCGAGCAGCGATGTTTGATTATAGCAGCATCTTCGTGTGGACGGGGATATTTTTGAGAACGCTCCTTGTGTGAACGCGGATATGTTTTCATACGGATAAAACAGATGCGTTTTCAAAAAATATCCGGATCTGTGTGGATGAGGTCTCAGAAGTGATAAAAACGGGAGATTTTTCGATGCTTTCGCAACAAGACTGATTGGCTGTCTAGGCATCGGTAATTTCTTTGTCATAAAAATCCAGCTTCTTTTCCGCATGGATTACAAAGAGATTGGTGCCCTTAACGTTTGTGTTAGCGTTAAATTGTGGCAGTATCGTGTGAACACTAGCTGAAACTTTGGTTCCATTACATTTTATACCGTTTTTGAACGGTGCCGTCATCGTGTGAACCTAGTTTTAAAAGGAATTACGCAGATGTCAGAGACTGTTCCGTGAAAAGGAGCGATTTTCGAGCTGATTCTTTGGCTGTGCAAATGAAAGTCTACCGTTAACTAGGATTTGATGTAAGGAGTTTGGTTCAACAATTGGCAGTCTTGAAAGTTATCATTTTCATTTTTTTAAACCAAATCTTGCCAGTATGTGTCAGAATTCGAGCATTTAATTCTTTAGAAATACGGCTCTTTACTTGAAACATGATATACAATAACATAAATGTTTTTTACTGTGTAATATCCTTCTTCAAGTAGAAAGTCGTATTTTCTAGAAAATTAATTGCTCACAATACTAACGACTTACTACAACGCTAAATCAACTTTGTTATTCACTTGACTTGGACTTCGCTAGAATTTGAAATCGTTATGTTACAAAGCTTTTTTCACACTTTTTTACACTTTTTTGCTAGAATATTTCTTATCTTCATCCATTTTCAATTTTCGCATTGTTTAAGTAGTTGAAAATTGTAATTACCATGCGTAGCTAGAACTCAGTGACCTCGTTTCTTTTTTGGCTATGGATGGTACATTAGTTGTATTGCAAATATTATGTTAGTTTTAGGATTTATAGAAAAAAAAACACTTTAAGCCATGCTTTGAGAGAACCATTTTTCTTTTAGGATTGTTACTGCCACGATGTGTTATTAGTCTGGATACCATTAGCCAATCACATAAATCTGGATATCATGTGACTGCTTTAACGAATGATTCCAGCACATTCTTCTTTGCCAAAGTAATCACAGGTGAGGATGAGAATCATTTGTTGAATGGTTTATTGATTAAGTTTTTTGATTGTTGAGCGATTGACTGATTATTTGATAGAGAGGTTTAAGTGAATGAGAAGTCTTTTCTTCGTTATATACATTTTCAACCAAGCCGCCTCGTTTTGGAATTTTTCAAAATTCCTTTTACTTGCGTCATGTGGAATTTCTTACTCCATATCCACATGGAGACTTATTAAATTTGTCCTTGTTTTCGCTCCATTTACCCCAACGATACCCCCACTATACCCATTCCGCTTCAACGAAGGACTCATAATCAAACGTACATTATTTTGAGACTAACTTAATCTCAAGTTTTAGCGGAATGACTATCATAGCAAATAACAATTCAATTCAGCGGAGCAAAACTTAGCCGAAAAGCATCAGTCTAATTCACATGCAGCACCCTAATTTTAGTGCAATTGCAAATTTTGATGATCCTAGTGTTATTGCAAATTTTGATGATCTTAGTGTTTGCGATTTTAATTTTATGAGGATAACAAATTTGAAAATTTGTAAGGTATTTGACCGTGAATAATGACTGAGGGTGTAAAGTTACACCCCGAACGATTTTCACGGTCAGATCCCTTATAAATTCTCAAATTTACCATCACCATAATATCGAGCTCGCGGATTTCAGGAATTTGAAAATTTGTATTTAGACTATGGGCCTGTTTATATGGGGAAAATCATCCCACCTTCCAGGCTGTAAGCTGAAAGGTGAGAACCCACCCTCCTTTACGATCCCTTGTAATTTTCATCTTGCGTTTATATGGGAAACAAGCCATCCCGGTTAGGTGAGATCCCACTCACGAGAGGTTGAATCTCAGTGAGGTGGGATGAAATTTTCCCATATAAACGGTGGAAGGTGGGATGAAAAGGTGGAAGGTGGGATGAAGTCGTCTGTTTAGCGCACGCGCCAAATCAGAAACAATAGGCAACTTAATCCCTGCTAGCGCCAAGCTCCAATTACCAGGGGCGGATCCAGATATTTGAGTGACCGATGCGAATAGCGGGGTCTGGGGGCGAAGCCCCAGAAAATTTTTGAGTGACCACGCCCTTCAAACTCTCGGAAAACGTGGGCAACGCCCTTTTTCAATTTTGTTTTAGCTGGAAGACCTTACTTTGAACATCATTTCAGGTACAAGGATATGCACATTTACCTCAAGTAAGATCTATTCAAGCCAGTGCTTTTCGAAGTGCTGTTTACATCTTGGCCCAGACAGGCCCAATTTCGTTGTTTGCTGATTTGGTGTTGCCAGGAAAGTTCCCCTCCACGGACTACTTTATTCAGTCAACCACAATTAGGTCCTCTAACACTTTGAAGAAGCGCTTAAGTGCACTGTACGCTGTACTTTCCTTTCAGGCGAGAGGAGGCGAGACAACAGAACGGTGAACAACAATAATAGTAGAGGGCAATCTATTGCTCAATAGTAACCTTTGGACTGCATCGGTCAACCGGTGCAAAACGCTGATTTTTCTCCACTCAGGGGTCTGGGGACCGATGCATTTTTGCGATCGTTTGTTGAGAAGAAAGGAGCTGTCAAAGCTGCTATGATTGACACCGATGCACTCATCAAAATGATTACACAAGGTTCTCCTGTTAGCTTTCGTTGCCTTGTCGAGACGCGCGTCACAAATCAATTGAATAGAGGATTAGAAAAATAATGGGATTTACCGTAGTTGTTTTGAGGACACTTATTCTTTTGATAAAAATGGGTCTAATGTTCTAATGGTCGGCCATGGCTTTCGTGTCTGAGTCTGAAGCTACGAGGTTACTTCTAGGAGCAGTTGCACCAGAAAGAAGGGGGCATTTCGAAAGACCTCAAATGCTTTGAGTCTAATAATATTAGACTCAAAGCATTTGAAAATTCTGCTGCACGGACTTCCAGATAATCGATCATGTTAAATTGACCGATGCATTTGCATTGGTTGCATCGGTCTGGATCCGCCCCTGCCAATTACGATGGTTATTGTCAGGAATCGTGGCCTGGGAAGTGGGATGAAATTGCTAGGAGGTGAGATGAAATTGTACATATAAACACACGCAGATTTCATCCCACCTGAAAACTCGCAGCCTGGAAGGCGGGATAGTTTTTCTCATATGAAGAGGCCCTAAACTAGGGGTGCTGAATCCAAATCTGTGGTCAGAAATTTTGTATAACGCAAGCTAAAGAAATTTTCAGAAATTCTAAAGAGGTTTTATCATCTGTCTTGAAGTCCGCCGCCTAAAGACGACAATAGCTTTGTTTCAAGCAGACCTTTGTAGCTATGCGTCACGTGACTGGGTTTTCATAGCAACCGTTGTTTGGATGGCAAGCCACACATAGCAACGCTTCCCGGTACATTGTTCACGTAATGGAAACGATTTTTATGAAAAGTTTTTGGCGACAAGTTTTGTGAACATCTTCATGCTTAAAAACTAATCAAAGGATTTCCAAGAAAGTATCAGAAGCATGAAATAATTTACGTAGTTTTACGTTGAGATTTTGTGCGAGTTATGAGGAGAAGAGATGCGATTGAGAAGAGGAGAAGTTGATCAAGCTTATGCCTACCTGGGGTCAATAAATCCTATATCATGAATTCTGATTAAGCTACATCTTTTTAAGAGAGGCCTTCTTTATCAAGAGGTTTTATCACTTGTCTTGAAGTTACGCATCCGCCGCCTAAAGAAAACAATAACTTTGTTCGACTGCTATTGGTGAAACAAGGTGGGCAGAATTCTGCCCACCCTTGTAGGCTTCACTACAGTGACCTCGTTCCCAGCTGGTAGCAATACAAGTCTCTTCCGCTTTGTCCTTCTCCTCCGCAGAGGTCATTATTTTGTATTTTGACACTGACGACACATTCAGTCAGTCTCTCCGCAGAGGTCATTGTTTCTGTCAACACATTTAAACACAAGATCAAAGAGAATTTCTTCAAAAAGATACAAAGAAAGGAAGATGACATATATGTGTACTATTGACACTGCACACCCTCTCTTTCGTGCGATTCGGTCTTTTCAGTCCATAACGGTACAAATTAGCTGTATTTTAACCACTTCAAAAATTTTCGATTCTTCTATGGAAACTTTTCTTTTATTGACACCCTTGGATGGACCATTATGGAAACAAGGTCGCACTGACCTTTTAATGCAATCCCTGCCATTTTATCTAGGGGTGTTTTTAGAGCAAATGTTTTTAACTTAGTATCACACGCCTGTAAATTAGACTTTTTCTTTTTAATAACCTTATGCATGTTCTTTTTTTGGTGAAATGATACATACATCAGACATACATACATACATACATACATACATACATACATACATACATACATACATACATACATACATACATACATACATACATACATACATACATACATACATACATACATACATACATACATACATACATACGAGTCTTGGGCAAGTCCATTGTTTTATGTGCCATTCTGGCTATTGTTATCACTTCCAAAGAAAATATTTCAACAATGCTTTTCATCATTTGCATCGGAGAGAAAGCTTCATTTATTGGAATCAAGTGTTAGTCATTGTGTGTTTAGTGTGGTAATGTTTGAAATATTTCATTGGCTTACTCTATCTCTGCATTTACTTGTAGGCATTTCAATAGATCTGAAAGAAGCAAAAAGTCAAGACAATTTAACCCTTTGTGAAGAACTTGCAAAACGTGGATATCAAGGTAAGTTGATTTCTTCTTTAATCATAATAGAATCACTTTGCACCTAGGTTCGCACCTAGAGGTTCGCAGGTTCGCACCTAGAGCCCCTGCCCCAGCAGAAGCCAAAACGGCCCTACTGTTTTGCATACCATATCTTGGCAGGTATAGTTTACAGATGAAAACCAGAATTTGTAGACTAATTAAGCAATGTTATCCGGGTATTCAGCTTCAGGTTATTTTTCGATCTTCAAAACGCATACAGTCTTTTTTTCCATTTAAAGACCGCTTCCCAACTCTCATTCGCTCCTCTGTTGTTTATCAATTTAAGTGTCCTGGCTGCCATGCCTTGTACTTTGGAAAAACAACCCGTCACCTGATTACACGCTGCAGGGAGCACTTGGGAATAAATAAAGCAGGTCAGAAAATTAAAGTTAGTCCCTCAGCCATCTGGGACCATATGAACAAATCAGGTCACGCCGCGTCGGTGGAAGATTTTTCAGTTTTGGACAGAGCTAACAATGATTTTGATTTGCTCACTCATGAAAGTTTATTAATTTTGCGTGATCGCCCGTCACTTAACTCTCAGCAATCTTCTATTCCCTTAGCTCTGTTTTAGGTATTGTCCTCTGGGCGTGCCTCATTATTTATTTTTCACGTAGGATTTGTAAAAATGCATTTTTGGTAGTTTATTGCCTTTATGGATATAAATATAGCCTCGTGCTTTTGGAAACTTGGTATTCTGATGATGAAGCAAGTTTGCTTCGAAACGTCAACAACAATTATGGCCTAGTCTTTTCTAATTTTCACATGGATTTGTCTAACATGATTTGTCTAACATGGATTTGTCTAACATGGATTTGTTGAAATATATTTAATGGATTTGTCGCTTGGAATGAAATAGACTAACATGATTATCGTCGCAATTCTTGCTCTTCGTTTCTTAATCAAGCTCCGTTTCCCTGCCAAACTACAACCATCTACTACAAACGATTTCCTCTAAAATATTAATCCAATGCCAGATATGTTAGAAATCATATACCGTTTTCGGAAAAAATTCTTTTTGCTGCTATCAGGGTAAACACCCCCTAAAATCCGAGAACCCCTGCTCAACAACCGACGAACTTGATCCTCATAACACTAGTAAAATGTGTCCTTCACCATTTACGGGGTGAGTGGCCGAATACCTTATACAGTCTTCATCAGGTGACTGAAGTTATGCTCGGTTGAGTGAGGTCAAACTCCGGATGGGTCACCTCGGAGGCCTGACCTCACAACTCACCTCGTCGTCCTTCGGACGTGACGTTAAACTAGGGGTGCCTTGCCAGGTTGCGGCATGCATAGTGGGCCTAAATTAGCTTTCAGTAGCTAGAAATCCTGACAAGCCCACTCAAAACAAATTGAAAAGAAACAACAAACAAGGCCCTAAAAATCTTGTGTTCATTATTATTTTTAAATTTAAATCACTTTAGACTCATTATTTGCAAAACTGCTGGCTATCTCAACTCCACCCTCAGAGCAATCTTCTCTTTCCTCTTCAGACCTCGCTTCATCTGCAAAGGATGACATATTAAGCATAGCTTGTTTAATATTTTCTGCCATTGTTAACTTTTTAAACTAGCCTCTCTCTCTCTTTATGTTTGGTTGCTTTTCTTTTATCATATTACCTTCTTTTCTCTGTCAACTTTATTTTTAATTCGCTTGAGCTAAACAGTTTTTATGTTTAATTGGCATGAAATAAGAAATTTTTCCTCCGTCTGCTATCCTCAGAACTGTCAATGTGGTTGGTGACCGTAGACGAGAAATCTTTAATTCATATGGAAGTGAGGCTATGGAAATAGATGTTGGATACCCCAATTTGAGCGACAGTTCATATCAATTTTAGTCCAACCGGGTACACAAAAGGGGCTATTAGCTTACATTGCGCTTTACACGCATTTTGAAGTTCCGGAATTTTGTTGACTAAATGTTTACTTACATTTTTACTTATATTTCAAATGCTCAGAAAAATGAAACGAAAATCAGTCAATTATTTGAGCTCCTGCCTCCAAACTAAGCTTTGATTCAAACCTCAAGTTTTCTCTATGTAATGAATTTTTAAACATTTGAATTTCCTTTTGGTCAATCTGGTAGTTAAATAATTTTTTATATTTTACTTAATGCTGTATCTCTCTTTGTTTTCCCAGGTTGCAGAATAATCTCCATCGGATCGACGTACAGCAAACCAAATAAATTGTTCATTCTGGTAAAATCTGATCGACATTTATTTGTAGAATATTCAGGTCAGTGCAAATATATTTCCTGTATTTCAGGTTCCAAATCTTTAATTCTACGAAAAAAGCCTGGTGTAAGATTCATTGACTTATTTCTTTAAACCGACTGACTTGAAAGAAACTTTAGCCACTTTTCTATGACTCTACCGTTGGACTTTTCAGAAATCTTGAATATTTGTCGAAATTACAGCCGGTTTTATATTTCAGCTCATTTATGATGTGACGTCATTAAATTTCTAATCACAAACCAGAAGAGTGAAAAAGTTTTGCTTGATACCATATTGTAGGCCTCCATAAGCTATGGTTTTCTTGAAAACTATTTGATCTTTTGTCGACGACTTTTGTTGTGATCTTTTGTTTATGAGAAATTACGATGATTTTAAGTTTTTTTCGAAAATTTTCTTGAATTCTTAAAAAAGAAGAAAAACACTGTAATTCTGAAAATATCGAACATTGAGCATTTCCGTTGAGCGTGATGTCAGAAAGCAAAGCACAGAACCTTTGTGATTCGTAACGTCGCTATCTTGTGGTCGCTAATTGGAATACACGATTTCGCTATGAAAAAGCGAAGAATGGTGTGAAAAAGTACTACACACCAATCATGACAGTATTATCATGTATTTCGTCATCAATCATACCAAACCCGGAACTGTCCAGTAATTCAGTTTTTGGTGGACCGGTATAGACATAGCGAAACACATGATTTCTTCCAAGTTTGCCCTGCAAGATCATGTTGTGCAGGCGTGAATACGATCAAGTTTTAATTGTAACGATATGAGTCGGTATTGACCTGTTAAGAGACACGGAGAGAGAAATATTAAAGTCAAAGGGCACAGGGACAAGAGAGACTTAAATAGTTAAGTGCAAGGCTCTCCTTCCTTTATGGATGCACAGGTTCAAACTTCTTTTTTTATCATTAAGCCCTTACATTTGTATGCTGAAACTATTACCGTACGTCATTCACAAGATTTTATTACACCGTATTTTATCTGGCTTTATTTATTTGCATCCACACCTTGGTGAGTAAAACGTTGGATGTATTTGTTTGCTTTTGAGGTTCACTCTTTAGTGGCAAGTTAGCACCAAGAGGACCAGATGCCGTTACCAACTTCATTCTTGCTTCTTTCCCGCTTTTAAGAGTTGAGCTTGAAATTTCACAAAAATGTTTATTCCATTTATTATTATTATTATCATTTTCTTTAAAGTTGGCAACTTACAATAGCTAAAATACAAAACTGCTAATTTAAGCCAACAAATTAATTACAATAATACAGAAAATAGAGAAATATATACACATAAAACTAGTAGTCAAAAGATTACAAAGTTCATAAAATCTATGTAACAAGAAGAATAAAACCGAGTTGCAAGAAATCTATATAACAAGAAATCCGAGTTGCGGTATATATTGTTTGCAAAGTCTGCAGTCACAGTCATCATTTTTCCAAAATTTTATTTTATTCTTAAATTGCTGTACGGAGCCTGTATCTTTGATTTCCTGTGGGAGAGAGCGCCATATATCCAAGGGAGACGATAGCTCCTGTAACAAAGGAATAACAGATCAGTCTCCTATTTATATTGTTTCTACTAATCCGTGACACTATCGTTCTTTTGAAATATAGAGGGTTTGGTTCTGTCTGGAGCAGTGCAAACGTTCTTCAACCGTAACAACGTCGTAGCGGATCAAACGTACAGTGTGGTCTAAGAGAACGAAGTTTGATTTTTTCTAAATACCGAAGTACAATCCACGGTTTCCTCTCGATTTTACTTCCTTCTGGAAGGTAAAACCTAAACGAGCAGATGTCTTCGCGAAATTCATCCTTACTTTTCCGCTATCTTTTCACAGTTTAACGTAAATTTTAAAGGAAAATTGATCTCAAGAGAGACGATATCTTTGCAGTAAGTAGTACAGTGGGTGGAATGAAATTTAAGTTTCGAATTTTTACTGCTGACGAATCAAGGGTAGAAATTGTTTACTCTCGAAATCACCTCCTACTTTACTGTGAAAACCAGAGGGAGCAGGTGCCTATACGAAATTTATTCTTACTTTCATGCTGTCTCTCCATAGCTAAACTGAATATTTCACGGAAATTTGATCCCAAGAGAGTCGTTGACTGTGCATTTCTGCAAGAAACTTGATAGAGGTTGGTTTTTTAATTTTGCTGTTTTTCGTTTCAGTAAATTCAAAGTTGTTGGCTGTGAGCTATGTGATTTCTGAAAGTCAATTACGTGAGGGAAATTTTAATTATCTTTGTAGATTTCTGTTTGCCATGTTACAGGAAGGACTTTGCACTTGATATTTGCTGAAAATGTTTTTTGAGACAAGTTTCAGTATACCTTGCACTGTATAAAGGCCAGCCTCCACTGAGTTAGATTCTATACGTAGTCCCAGTTATCGCAACGACAACAGCTGCAACACAATTTTTTTACACTCTTAGTGGAAGTGAACTGTTATCGCTCCAACTGGGACTCATGACCTATCGTCTTACATTAAGTGCAAAAAGTTTCGGCCTGACAAACTTTCGGACAAAGACCTTTCCGAAAATCTATTTGTACGAAATATGGTACTGTCCGAAAATTTGTCACGCCGAAATTTTTTTAACCGATATGCACATGTGTAGCGTGAATTCAATGACGACAAGAGGAACGGAGACAAGAAATATGAAAGCGAATCTCTATCATGGCATGAAGGATGATCGTAAACATGCAAAATTTTGAGAAGAAATTATGTTTCAAATCCAGCATTATTGTTATCAGTCGAAAAAGTAACAACAATAGCCTCACCTTCCTCTTTCAAATGGACGACATACGAGCATAGACAAGGAAACTAGTGAACTTTGCTGTTTTATTTTAGAAAATTTGACGTGCGAAGGGACTTCGGAACATGATAAGAGGCTAATCAGAACTTTATAAAGGTGTTTAGTTTCAGTAAATCATAAACCTGATGCGATTTTGCATTCATGCTTTAGAGGCTTGCCAAAACTTTGTCCGAAAATTGATTTGTGCGAAATATCAAAAATGTGCCCGAAAATAATTTCGCCGAAGTTTATTGTCCGAAATTTTATCTGCAGAAAATTTTTGCACTTAATGTTAATCAGTTTCCGGTATGGGCCGTAGGTTGCACATTTTGTGTCATGGAATTCAAATCTAATTAACAGCTAGCCTGATAAGGTTTTTATTTTGAACAATGGGCTAGTTATTAGGCCAATCCACAATGGGAATTCACTGCCTGTCACTCTTTGTGAAAATTATATTGTAGCGCTTCACAAGTCACCAACTGAAGACGTAACAGCACACTGGCTAATTCTAGATTATTCTAACTGGCTAAGGGGAAACTTTCGCAAGGAGTCTTTATTCCGCGAAATTTCCTGAACTGTGAAATTCGTGAATATTTGTTCCCGCATATAACATTGAGTTTGCAAAATTGGAAATTTTTTTCCTGCGAATTTTCCATTGTGGCCGACTCACCTATCGTTATTACCAAAATCTGGCGTTTTTTTCCGTTTCGCATAAACTTTCTCCGTGAAGTTTCATCCTGTGAAGGTATTCAAGTTGTTTTTGCTACTGCGAAGGTTTTTGTCGTACTTGCCCTCAATTTTATAATTAAGCTTCGCTTTCCAAGAATTGAATCAATTGCATCGATAATTTCAAGTTGTTATACTTCAAGCTGTTTACAAATGCTTGAAATTCTCATTCTAGGTTATTCAAAGTTCTCAAGTTTTCTAAAAGCTGATTCATATAATCTGATGGGAATGTCTTTCTCGCAGTTGCATGCTGATCATTTGTTTATTTGGGGAAATGCTCTCATCTACAGGTGCGTGCCTGAAAGCTTGCATTTTGTAAATGTCAAAATCATATTGATCATCATCATCATCATCTTTACCATCTTCATCATCATCATTATCATCATCATCATCATCATTATCATAATCATTATCATCATCATCATCATCATCATCATCATCATCATCATCATCATCATCATCATCATCATCATCATCATCATCATCATCATCATCATCATCATCATCATCATCATCATCATCATCATCATCATCATCATCATCTTCATCTTCATCTTCATCTTCATCTTCATCTTCATACCAATCATCATCGTCATCATTATCATCATCATCATCATCATCATCATCATCACCATCATCTTCATACCAATCATCATCATCATCATCATCATCATCATCATCATCATCATCATCATCATCATCATCATCTTCATACCAATCATCATCATCATCATCATCATCATCATCATCATCATCATCATCATCATCATCATCATCATCATCATCATCATCATCATCATCATCATCTTCATACCAATCATCATCATCATCATCATCATCATCATCATCATCATCATCATCATCATCATACCAATCATCATACCAATCATCATACCAATCATCATACCAATCATCATACCAATCATCATACCAATCATCATACCAATCATCATACCAATCATCATACCAATCATCATCATCATCATCATCATCATCTTCATCTTCATCTTCATCTTCATACCAATCATCATCGTCATCATTATCATCATCATCATCATCATCATCATCATCATCATCATCATCATCATCACCATCATCTTCATACCAATCATCATCATCATCATCATCATCATCATCATCATCATCATCATCATCATCATCATCATCATCATCATCATCATCTTCATACCAATCATCATCATCATCATCATCATCATCATCATCATCATCATCATCATCATCATCATCATCATCATCATCATCTTCATACCAATCATCATCATCATCATCATCATCATCATCATCATCATCATCATCATACCAATCATCATACCAATCATCATACCAATCATCATACCAATCATCATACAAATCATCATCATCATCATCATCATCATCATCATCATCATCATCATCATCATCATCATCATCATCATCATCTTCATCTTCATCTTCATACCAATCATCATCGTCATCATTATCATCATCATCATCATCATCATCATCATCATCATCACCATCATCTTCATACCAATCATTATCATCATCATCATCATCATCATCATCATCATCATCATCATCATCATCTTCATACCAATCATCATCATCATCATCATCATCATCATCATCATCATCATCATCATCATCATCATCATCTTCATACCAATCATCATCATCATCATCATCATCATCATCATCATCATCATCATCATCATCATCATCATCATCATCATCATCATCATCATCATACCAATCATCATACCAATCATCATACCAATCATCATACCAATCATCATACCAATCATCATACCAATCATCATACCAATTATCATACCAATCATCATACCAATCATCATACCAATCATCATACCAATCATCATACCAATCATCATACCAATCATCGTACCAATCATCATACCAATCATCGTACCAATCATCATACCAATCATCATACCAATCATCATACCAATCATCATACCAATCATCATATCAATCATCATCATTATCATCATCCATTCATTTCTGGTAGGCAGTAACAAATAAGGGTACCTAAAGTTGCAGTCAATTTATGCCAACTCTGTTATCGTTTACAGTTTTTAAGATAATACTCATCATAATTACGGAATAAAACATAGATCTAGGAAGCCACTTTTTGGCGCACATACTTTGGAGAGCCTACAGTTGCATTTATCACCTTTCCAGTGCTAATTTTTGTTTTGGAAATTGGCAGGTTGCTTCAATCGTTTCTCTCGTTTGGTGATATCCGCCACACTCTGTTTTTGAAGAAAACAACAGTATCGATTCCGAAAGTTATATTTAGTTTACTATTAAATTATTCTACCACTATGGCCGTAACTAGTTTATCGAAAAAATGCCAATTTCAAATGGTTAAGTCTTAACAGGTCACAAGAAATGAGAATGGAGATTCGCCTTGAAATCACTTTTTTTTCTTTGCAGTCCTAATGCCGGCCGCACCACCTTGATGTTATCGCATCTCAAAGATGATTTCATCACAATCCTGACTACTTCACACCAAGGAGACTTTGCTTTCATTACTAAAAAACGGAAGGTTAGTCTCTACTGTGTTTGTTCTCCATCAAAATGCGAAACTTTGTAAGTTAGCCGCACTAGGGAGAAGACTTTTCAACCCGCCAAAATCAAAGCACGTGCTAAAGCGTGCTGAAAGTCATCGCTGTGAAGTAAACACATTGGGCTTTTAGCACGTTTTGTTAGGTTTCTCAAAGAGATTCATTTTAGAAAATCGCTTACAGAATCTGAACGGAGTGACCGATTTTAGCAGGGAACAATTCTAAAAATAATGGAGCATGTTAGCTATTCAATCAGGTATTGCAAAATATCATTGCTTATATACTCAGAGAGTAGTTGCCTTTCAAACGCCGGGCATGTTTTACTCACCCGGTACTATGAGCTTATCGACGTTTCGTAAAAATGCAGGACGAAATATATCTTTACACATTACTATCGAATTTAATTCCATGTCCTTTTCCTGCAGGTTTTCTTTGGCAAAGTAGGAACGGACTCATTGAGACAGCTTAGGCTTCTGGAAGTTCATGAAGTTTTGACGATGTTCTTCGATTCCTCTGGTGATCTTTTTCAGGTAACTAGAGCTCAAAACTTTGAAATTTTGATTTGAAGATAACGTTTGCAATTTGCAGATACCTCTGTTAAGAACATGTACAGGTCAAAGAGCATTCTCTGATCGTAGGCAAAACTGTGGAGAAAATCGAGCAAGGGAACCGAAATGATACTGTCCTTGGCTACCGGGTGACCCAAAACAACTTCACGAGCTAGATCAATTATATTTTCTTGAACGTAAATGTTAGGAAGACAAACTTGGTATCAGCTTGTAGCTGAAAGGCTCCGCTATCTTTTGAGATGTTCCTTGGTCAGTTTATGATATGCATACTGTCTAAAAACAGTTTAAAAAATATGGAAATTGATTCATTTCTTGGACCATTCCCTCGCTTTCCACTCCATTTTTCGGGAAATGTGAATAAAGCTGAATTCCAAATCTGCTTCGGAGCATCAAATTTGAATGAGGAACACAGGTCAATCATATTGCAAACAAAAACTTTCCCCAGACAACTTCTAATTCTAATAAAATTGTTGATTAGAAAATGATGGCAATTATTCCACTCAAAATGAGGAATCCTGGATTCGAAATTTTCATTGAATCTGGTTTTTCGGATGGTAATCATTACTTAAAATGACCATGCAGCGTCTCAAAAGATAGCTAAGCCTTTCAATTAAACTGTGATAGAGTGCATTTGGGAATCGCTTTTGATTACAGAAAGCTAGTTAATACCTAGCTCTTGAAGATGTTTTTGTGTCACCCGATACATTTAAACAGATCCATATGACAAGAGGTGCGTTTTGTTTTTTCTATTTAGTTTTGTTATGCTTCATCCCACAAGTATGATGTACAAGTCAAATCTAAGTGACCAGGTGAGCCAGAAAAAAGTTCCTCCTTATGAAAATTCATAGCCCCAACAGTACTTCACATATTTGAATGATTCAAATTCCAGTTGAAGGCCGAAAGATTGAAGTAATGTTACGATTTTTCTTGTTGTATTACCGGCGCTAGAAGTATTGGAAAATTTCCCATTATGAAAATTTCATGGTTACAAAATGACTGAAAAGGGACTAAAACGTTGATCAAATTGTAAGGACTCTCCATTCACAAAACAATACGCAATGGGCGTTTCACCTGTCTCGAGAATTATACAACATCAGTTTTCAAACAAGTACTAAAGATTATCAGTCTCAGAGTAATTCATGGGCGGTGGATACCTCTCACCCTTGAAGAATTGCATTTTCTTTATTGATCTGTGCAAGGAGTCCTTTGTGATATGATCAATGTTTTAGGCCATTTTCAGTCATTTTGCAACCATGAAATTTTTGTAAAGTAGAATTTATCTTTATTTCTAGTGCTAGTAAGACAGCAAGAAAAATCACTAATATACTTAAGCCTTTAGACTTTTAACTAAAATTTAAATAATTCAGATCTGTGATACCCTGTTAGCGCTATAAATTTTCAAAAGTGGGATTTTTCTTGGCTCACCCTGTATGTTGTTTTCTGATCAATTTGCTCTGAAATACGTCAATTGTGTTTTCATGGCTCTTGGTGATGGTCCTCAATTCACAATTACAGAAGAATATGCTCTGTATAATTCAGAAAAGTTTCACTTTTTTTGAGCTATTTTTGCCCAATCTTGAGAGACCTTATTCCGAAATAAATGTACCTTTCTTATTCGGAATCTTCTTATTTTACCCCCAGCTATCATTGCGTAATAACAAGTGTAACAAGAGCAACTGTATTCAGAAAATCAAAATTCTGTTACGAGATGCCCTTCATCGAGAGAACCTGTACCTGAAGACCGCCACTCGCAGAGCTCGCTCCGCAACAGATCCTCAAAAGAAGTGCAACAATCAACTTCGCAACTCAAAACCAGGGAGAACAAAGATCGAGAGAATGTGTCCATTCGCAAAAATTACAGTACGCTCACAAGATTTTCAGCGTTTCGCAAGGATCTCTTTGAAGCTCTACTGCAGAAACAGACTTGCTACCAAATACGCTACAAAGCTCATTCAAGTTGATTCCAGTTTGTTTTGGACTGAGAATATCAAAGCAGGGAGTGATCCTTTTAAAAATTGCCTATGGGAAGATTCTTCGTATGACAATCATAGATTACCAGAAGAAATTTCATTAGGCCTTGGCGTTTGTTATCTCCTTGAGATCATTCTTTATTTTGATCATCCTGATTTTGCAGGTGAGTGGACCAAGGCTGCGTTCACATTAAAGACTTGTTTTTGCGTGCATGCTTTTGCTCTCGTAAATACGCTCTTGTTTGGTTTTCCCGTTCAGATTGATATGTCCCTTGGATCCTAAATAGCAGGACGTTTTTCTACTACTGAAATGGAAAGCTAAAAATCGCATCCATCTCGCATGCACGCGCATGTAAGTAATCTTCTTGCTAATCAACAGGCTTTTCCGCATATGCAAGCTGCTTTCCGCATGCGAATATTTTAGAGTCCGAACACTCGAAGGGATTAGTATGGCGGAAAAATGTGCACGAGCATTTAAGCGCTTACAAAAGATTGTGCAATGTGAATGCAGTCTTATGTTTCCGTTTTTTTTAAAGTACTGTGTCTATATACAGGGAGATTAATGAAAAGTTGGTGCCTATAGTGGGCTGTAGAGTAACAGGTTTGGGGCCGATATTCGAAAACGAAATATTGATCTACCGGGTGAGCCAGAAAAAGTTCCTATTTTTGACAGTTCATGGCATCAAGATCGCTTTGCGGATTTGAATAATTCAAATTCCAGTTAAAAGCGGAAATATCTAAGTATTTTTTAAATTTTTCTCGATGTCTCACGAGCACTAGAAATATAACAAAATTCAATTTTACAAAAATTTCATGATATGGCTGTAAGTAGCTGACTCATCTAAATAAACCATCATGGACGCACAATAAACTTGTATCCTGCAAGAAAAACACTATTAACTCATGTAATGATAAGAAAAGCAATAATATAAGGTAAACCTGTAACTGGAGAGAAAGCTATTAAACCTACAAGAAAATCAAGTAATCAGCTATCAACAACGTCATTACACCAAGTACGCGTTTCGTTGCAAGCTCTTCAGTTTGGTTCATGCGAAGAACAGACAAATGGCACGACAAATTTGCTTACGTCGCAAATGCTGTAATTTTAAGAGTAGTGATGTTATACTTGGATTATGGGAAATTGCCTAAAGTTCCCCGCTAGTGATTCATTTGAAAGAATATGGCAATGAAGTTTTTACATAATTTATGACACATTTGCACAGTTTGGACAACAATGCTGCAATAGCTAAGGGCAATGCAGAAAAGTGGTGAGGATTGCCTACCTATTTTAAAAGCATTTTACATGTGGCACAATTGATGGTAGAAGATTTAAATCAAACGTTATCGGTTTTTTATGTTGCATCTTGCTTACTGCCATCTTAATCATCGCTTCAGCCACAGATATATTTCAGTTTCCTGTACCTAATCGAGCTGAATTTCTACGCAACATGTAAATTCGGATTTGACATGTGACCCTAGACTGATGATATGGCCATAGTTATCCCTATTCAAAGGCGGTCTCGGTTTGGTGTAGTTGTCTCGTTTTGAATAGCGATTACAGGGACCCTTTGTAATCAGTCTAATGTGACCCTTCCATTTGCACCTTTAAAGGACTAGTCCTTTCGTTGCTATGATTAAGGCAAAAAAAAAACTTGCCAACTGCCGCCACGAATTATGTACATTTGTCCACATTTTGATGCTCGTGACGGCTGTAGGTTTGTAACACATTCTCTGAATTTAGGCCAAACATCTTTTCAATTTCGTCGCCATTTAATCATCAAAGCACGATGTAGATGCTAGCTGGGATTGAGAGGCAAGAAAGCAAAGGGCAACTTAATTTTCCTTGGCCGTGACACAGATTCTTTGCGCGCTATGAGTGAGCGCGTGGCCGAGTGGTTAAGGCGTGTGACTCGTAAACCAAAGGTCAGAACGGCCGTAGGTTCAAATCCCACGCTGGGCAGTTTGGTCGCTGTCCGTAACTTTAGCTCGGGTCGACCAGAGCCATGTGAGGGAAGTCTGGTAGCTGCGGCGGGTAGCTGCGGCGAACTGACGGTAAAACATCCGTGGCCCCTGCTGGAAATAAGTCTCTCAGACTTTCGCGGGCTAGCCACGTTAAATATAAATACCTACCTACCTATCTACCTACCTACCTACCTATCTACCTACCTGTTGTGTTTGGGGTTCTTCTATTGGCACGCTACTGTTTGACGGCCTACATGTTGCCAGACTCTAATACGACTACTTCTACACGTCCTCCTACGGCATACTAATTATTATAATTATGCGTATGATACGTCAACACTACATCCCTCCTTTCCTTTACATTAGACGTATGTCTACGAATTAAGATCAGTCAGCAAGTCAAGTAATTTGGTTCTTAACAAAACAGGGACTAAAAGTCCAACACATCAGCAAGCAAAATATTAAGCAAAATAAGTAAAGTAATTCACTTACAGTTTCAGTTCATTCACCTTCTGACATTGTACTCATCATGATAGTACTGAGGTCTTCGTCTGTCTCTCATTGGGTATCGAGCTTCAGGATTCTGTCCTGGTCTGACTGCATCATCATTTTTGTTTTCATCTTCTAAGTGTTCGTTTCCATCAGTTTGATAATCATCATCATAATCCTCTTCCCCATCTGAGTGCAAACGAGCATCGTCAACGAGTTTGAAGAACGATTGGTTGCGAGTTGTCGTAAAATTTTCTCTCTGTGCTGTAATCATGGTACCTTTTATTTTCGTTACACGCAATGGGTGAGGATCGAACCTTGTAGACAACTTATTCTTTCGCTTTTGCTTTACCAGCACACGATCGCCGATTTTCATGGTCATAGCTGTCGCTTTTCTGCGTTTATCAGCATATTCTTTCATCTTCTGTCTTGTATCTTTGTCTTCTTTTTCAATTTTCTTGTCGATTGCAGATTTATCAACTTTGACTTCGATTTGAGGTAACTTTGTACGAATGTTTCTTGCAAACATCACAGTTGCAGGGGCAACTTTTGTTGTCGAATGTGGCGTTGCTCGAAAATTGAGGAGAAATTTTTGTAGCTCACGTCTCCAGTTACGATTTTCGACATCAGCTGTTTCGATTGCTTTCATCAAGGGTTTCATGAACGTTTCGGCTTCGTTAATTTGAGGCCAGAGAGGAGTAATCCTTCGATGGTAGATACCATTCGCTCTCATAAATTTCTTGATTTCATAACTTTTGAAAGGGGGTCCATTATCTGAAACAACTTCCTTTGGTATGCCAAATAATGCAAAAATTTTGTCCAAACAAGGAATAAGAGCTGGTGCATCTGTTTTCTTCTGAATTTCGGCAATAGGGTATCTCGAACGTCCATCAAGTACAACGAGTAAAGATTCACCAGAAGGCAATGGGCCTAAAAAGTCAATATAAACTTTTTCGAAATTTTCTTCAGGTAACGAACTCATGCAAAGTGGTTGAGGAGGCTTTTCGCGACCTGATGCTTGGCATGGAATACATGAATCGATTTCCTTTTTCACGAGCGAATCTATTAATGGGAACCATACTTTTTCTCGAAGTAGGCTCTTGGTCTTTACAAGTCCTTGGTGTCCAATATGAGCAAGGCTAATTGCATCGGGACGTAATTTCCTTGGAATAACAATACGTGTATTTCGCAATAAGACGTCGTTTTGACTCGAAACAGTGAGTTCATCTTTCACATTTCGCAACATTTTGAGCTCATCTTTGTCGATGTGAGGATTTTCGATTTCGTTTATCTTATGCCATCGATTTTCGCGAATCATTCTTATGGCTTCTTGTAAGGTAGCATCTTCAAGTGTTGCCTTTTTGATATCTTCGAGCATGATGGCTTTTGGTGCAGCACTTTCAGCAATAAACTGTATGTACTGTTCTGAGTTTGCACTTTCTCTTGGAGGCTTCGATCGTTGCATCGGATGTCGGGACATGTAGTCGGATGGATTATCGTGTCCTGGACGATATTTAACTTCGAAATCATACGACTGTAAGCGTAATCTCCATCGTTCAAGTCGGGCTGGTGGTTTCGAATTCAGATTTCCAAAAATCATCTCCAGAGGTTTGTGATCGGTGTACAGCGTGAAATGAATACCATACAAATACAAACGGAAATGCTCACAGCCAAAAACAATAGCTAATGCTTCGCGCTCAGTTTGACTGTATCTTTGTTCTACTTCCGTTAGCGCTCGGCTGGCATATGCAATGACTCGACTGTCATCTTTACCTGGTGTGCATTGTAAAAGAATCGCACCAAGTCCTGTAGGGGACGCGTCAACAAGCAGCTCCGTTTGTTTCGATAAATCAAAATAGGACATGACTTTCTTTTCAGTCAACAAGTTTTGCAGTTTCTCAAAAGCTTCTTGATGACAAGGTTTCCATTCAAACGTGACATTTTTCTTAGTAAGCTGACGCAGAGGCGCAGTTACTGTTGCAAGATCTTTGATAAAACGTCCACAATAATTCACCATTCCTAAATAGCTTCGCAGCTCTGACACATTAGACGGGGGTGTCATCGCTTGGATTGCTGCAATTTTTCTGGGACATGCAGAAACTCCCTTTTCTGAGAAAACATGACCGTAAAATGTCAAGTTTCTTTTGTCAAACTCGCACTTTCGACCATTGAAACGAAGACACATTTCGTCAGCTCGTTCCAAAACAGCTTGCAAAATCTTGTCGTGTTCTTCTTGTGTTTTAGCAAAGACTAGTATGTCATCACTAACGTTTAAACAACCTTCAATATCCTGAAATGTTGTTTGGATAACATTTTGGAATATTTCACTGGCACTGTTTGTTCCAAAATTAAGACGGGTAAATCTCTTCAGACCTTTGTGTGTGACAAAAGTGGTGATGTCACGAGACTCTTCATCGAGCTCAAGTTGATGGTACCCAGAGCTCAAATCTAGCTTAGAAAAATATGACGATCCATTTAATTGCTGAATCAGATCATCAATCGTCGGGGACGGATGCCTTTCTCGCAAAATTGCCTTATTGGGTACTCGCATGTCTATGCACATACGAATTTCTTCTGGATTGTTTGGTTTTGGAAAACAAACAATAGGCGAGGCCCAGGTCGTAGGACCTTTTACATCTTCAATTATACCCATGTCTTCAAGTCGTTTTAGTTCTTTAGAGAGTTTAGCTCTCATAGCAAATGGAATTCTTCTAGGTTGTTGTATAACAGGAGGAACAGACTTATCAATGTGCAGATGAAGTTTGTAATTCTTCAATTTGCCAATCCCCCTGAATAAATGATCGTGCTTCGCTAGCAAATATTTCAATCGGGGAGGTCTCTTAGGTGTATCAGCAGGAGGCTTATCAACACTCGGTTCAGGGTCTTGCGAAACTGAATTGATTTTCAGTAAACCCAGGTCAATGGCAGTGGGACCACTTAGCAAACAACCAGATGTGTCATTTATGACATAAAAAGTGGCTAGCGAAATCTTATGCTTTGATTCGACTTGTGCCTCAAAACAACCTTGAACTTCTAAAGGTGTTTTACTGCCATAACCAAAAAGTTTATTTTTCGTCTTACTCAGCTTGACATCTTTTCGACCCTTCAATTTCTCAAATACCTCGCTATCAATAATGTTAACACTTGCACCTGAGTCAATGTTCATTCTAACTGAAAAATCATCAACTTTTACTGTGGTATAAAAACCATGCTTTTCAGTTACCGTGTTAATGCTGTTACTTTGATCTGACACAGAGGTTAACTTTATATCCGTACAAACCGTGTTGCTTTGTACTGTGTACACATACTCATCAGAATCAGAACTGGATGGTGACTCTGCAGCTTCAACTTGCTTGACTCGATGATGTTTTCCTTGAACTGGTTTTTGAGGCTTATTTTCACTCTCTTTGACAGGCTTTTCACCAGATTCATTTGTAGATAATTTCGACTTACAACATCGAGCAAAATGATTGTAACCTTGACACTTGTTGCAGGTTTTACCTTTGGCTGGACACGCAGCAGGGTGTGGCCAACTATATCCACATTTAAAGCATTTCTTGTTTCCAAATTTTTCCGGTCGAATTTTAACTTGCTGAACATCTTGAACCTTTGAATCTCTCTTGAAGTCATGTTCGATTCCTTTTGCATCACTCTCCGTAATTTCTTGAGTACGTCCAAACGCGAGAAGTTCAGACAGTGTCAACTTCGGGTTGCGGAAGGCGTGTCGACGGAGTTGCTTAGATATTGTACCAAGTTCAATTTGGGCTTTAATTTCTTTGTCGGGTTTCTCAAACTCACAATACTTGGACATCTGGACCAAACGAACATGATACTGATCCAGTGTTTCATCTACCCTTTGTTTTGTGTTCCGAAACTTATAAACTTCAAAGGATGTATTCTTCTGAGGAGTGAATTGTTTGTTCAGGGCATCACAAGCTTTCTTGTAGTCTTCGGCTGTTCCAGTTTCTACAAGGGTTTCAAATATATCAAGGGTGCTTTCACCCATGTAATGTAAAAGCAATGCTCTCTTACGTTTATCATCTTTGACATCTAAAGCCACCATTAAATTTTCAAAACGCACGAACCAACGTTGCCATCTTGCCGCCAGATTTTCTTGATTTTCCGCATCAAATGCTGGAAAAGGAGGCAAACCAGTCGCCATGATTTACAACTGCTTTTAAGCTTGTAATGTAGCGTTACCAACGCATTCTCGTCGCCATAATGTTGTGTTTGGGGTTCTTCTATTGGCACGCTACTGTTTGACGGCCTACATGTTGCCAGACTCTAATACGACTACTTCTACACGTCCTCCTACGGCATACTAATTATTATAATTATGCGTATGATACGTCAACACTACACTACCTACCTACCTACCTACCTACCTACCTACCTACCTACCTACCTACCTACCTACCTACCTACCTACCTACCTACCTACCTACCTACCTACCTACCTACTATCCTCTGGTCGCTTATTTGAATACTCAGTTTCGCAGAGAAAAGACGAAATATTATGGAGAAATAAACAGTGCACTATTTCTCAATATAATCTTGTATTTTATTGTCATAATTCAAACCAACCCCGGACTTGTCCTTTAAAAACGCCACTTAATTTATTATAGAAACTTGATGTGATGACTTAATATCGTTTCCTTTCAGATGTTTATTTTCATAACTTCAAGATAGACGATTTGAAACTATCCGTGTCAAGCTCAAAACCGAAAGACTTATTGATAGATGTCAATAGAACTGTCAACTATGTTACTGACAGAGTACATTTTAAGGTGAGCAAGTAATAAAAGCCGAAGAATGATCGAGCTGTCATTAATTACAGCTGGGAGAGGACCGGATTTCTAACGAAGAAGCAAAATCCTCTAATTTTGATGATGTAGAAGAATTCTAAATAGTCGATCGGTAGGACTACATAACAGTAGCTATAAAATTTCGTTGCAGTTTCTTTCTATTTCAAGAAAGGGTCAAAGAATTTTGTGCCAACTTTTTTAAGAAATGGAACCTAAGACCAACTACGATACGTTTAGGGGAAATAGAAGGCAGATGTCAAGGTTATAGTTTGAATCCTTCAATATTTCTTGAGGTGAACACAACAGATGAACACGGACAATGTATCGTCTGGGGGCATTACGGCAAGATATATTGCGTTTGTTGATGGATTGAATTGATTGAATGGATTGAATAATTATTGATTCCATTATGGAACTCAATGTATCTTGGTCAATGCGCCCCAACGTTTTCTTTCCCCTAATCGTCTATTATCAGAAGTGTAGGAACAGGAAACACCGTTCTCAGAAAATTTTTTTGCAAGATTTCTGGGCTGCAGGACTGTTTTAAAGCACATACGTCATGAACCTGATTGGTTCACACGGTAAAATTCTCTCTATTGTTTATTACAAAGCACAGGATCGAAGTAGAATTTCCAGTGCAATGAAAATTCGTGAAGCAGAAATGAAAGATCACAAAACGATGGAATTCCACTCAACACTTCTTTGTTGTATTAACCAATTGCTAACATGTCGTTTAAACAGAAGCTGAAGTTATGTTGCCGTCCACTTGTTATCTACAAAACAAAATTGAATTGCTGCAGTAACTTTAACAAACGATTGCCCTAAGATGGTGGCGAGGAATTTTTTACCAAGGGACAGTCCACTAAATCATTGTAAAACGAGGAAAAAATCCGTAGGAAATCTGGATGCAATTTTGCCATTCTCAGGAAGCAAACATTTTGTCGGCCACTGATTAAAAGTTTGAGAGCTTTCTATACTTGTTGAAAGAGCAGGTGCTGTCCACTGATGATCATAGTCTTTCTTATTTCTCCGTCATTCCTCTTATTTGCAGATAAATCTTTGCGATTCTGGCCTGGGAAGGACGCAAAAGCCACCTGGAACGGGGCAGGAAATCGTCTCAACAGAGATCAAGGTATTGTCTCAACTTGGTAATAATTAAAGGCATATGTGGGTGGATCACGTGATTAGATTTCAACATCCATCCTCATTTTTCTCACAATCGTAATGGGCCTAGCCACGTAGCTGGAGCTACGAACTGTGCAGAAAACCGCGAAGACTGCCTTGCCTTCTTTGAAGACACTCTGTATGTGGTTCAGTTAAATGCAGAAACGTACGGGAAGATAAATTACCCCATCATAGCTATTTGAGTTGTTGTCTCCTTGCGTCTTGTTCACTGTCATCTTGATCACAGCATTGGTTCGATTTTCCTGCAGCTAAATTAGACTTAATACACTTTGTCCCATATATCTGTTTAGTTGAATTACTTTGCCCACTTGTTAGATAATTGAATTGCTTGCTCAAATAGGATTGAGCGAAAATATTGAGATATCAATCTGTACCTAAATGAATTGAATTTCAAATAATGTCAATGCTACGCGCAAATTCGAGGACTTTCGTTCATTTTGCTTGTGTTCAAGAAATCAGTGTCTATCATAACAAAGTATCATAATGAACAAAACCATCGTATCCATTGAAAAAGTTGCAAGCTCAAAACAAAGGGGACGCCTCCTCAGTTTTAGATGCGAAATCTCAAATGACCCTTTGTCCTTCTTTGAACAATCTTGGCCCACTCCACCTATCTAACATGCAGATCAGAAATGATATTTATTTGAGATCAGTCCTCTGTTCTTAAGTTAAGAGCAATTAATTTTATAAAAACGTGTACTCACGGAATCGTTCAAAGAGCGGATCAAAATCCTTGGTCGAATTTTCCCACATTTCAGGTCCCTATGGTCTATTAGACTTGACTGGACTTTATTGTCTTGAAGTCTTCAAATTTTCCCATATTTTCGGTCCTGTTGTTCGGTATGGGGGCGTTGTGGGGTGACCAAGCTGCAAACCTTTCAAAAGTTGCGGAATCGCACGGCTAGTATCGTTACAAAGAGCAGTTTGATACCCCTTCTGTACGTTTGATACAAAGCTTAAATTGGCCTACTGTAAGCGATATCATTGGTAGCAAAACCGCAACTACAGTGTACATATCGCTAAACGGTCTCATCCCGGAGTACCTCTCCAGCTTGTTTGAAAAAAAGTCGACTAGAAATGTCAGGTGAGAAATACTGAAACTGATCTTTCGATACCTTTACGAGAAACGAACAATGGGCAAAGGGCTATATCTTTTCGTGGACCAAAGCTTTGGAATAACCTTGAACTTGATGTTAAACAGGCACCAACTCTTACCATCTTTAAGAGAAGAATCAAATCGTTGTTATCTGAAAATGTTTAAGCCACGGCCCCCTGAAAAGCAGTTCTCATGGACTGATGGGGCTGCCGTGCCTAAATAAGGAAAAATGAAATGAAATGAAATGTCTGTCGTGAAGTCCGTCTGACCGTTTCTCTTCCGTTCCTTCCTTATCTGCAATTCCACCATCCCATTGAACGGGAAGACAGGCTTTACGAAATGGACTTTGGGGCAGGCCTCATTAAGTGTTAAAAGGAGAACTGCAGAATCCAGAGACCCGTTTTTGTCGCCCTCGCCCTTCGAACATGAGTTTGATGGAAACGATCGAATTCTTACAAATCTTTCCGCTCACAATCGTTTCATCTTCCCTTACTTGGTTAGTTGTTTTTGATAAAAAGCGAAATTTTCCATTTATTATTGATCATCAATGACCTTGGTTTATTCTATCTAATTTTGTTTACTCTAGGTGGTTGGTGCTGGACTCAACTGCATTGCAAACAGTTACAAAGATTCAACTGATACTCAGGTAATTAATTTATCTATCATGGTTTGAGAAAAATAGCAGCAACATACATGATGCAGCCGTCTTCTTGTCGAGAGTATTGTCGAATAAGCGGTGGTCTCTTGTTGAGAATAAGACTGGCAGTCATGTGATAAAGTACAACTTTGCACAAAACAATGTGGAATATTTATATTTCGGTATTTTCAGGGCTCAAAAAAAACCAATGCAACCAGCAAGGGTAGATTTTGTAATACAATAGCATCAGTTGCTTTTGATTAATAGCGGAATTCAAAGTTCTTTGTCACTGCAGACAAAGAAAATTATCTCAACAAGTGATTCAAAACAAACAAACTTGCAAAAGCTGCCTAGACTTATGCCTCTTTGTCCCATGTTTCTCTGCGTTCTTTGACATGCTAATATCATTTGGTCAAAAGGGACTCGTGATATTAGTCTTAGAAAATGGGTCCAGTTTAGGTCCGTGTGGAGTGATTCTGTATTCACCAATCAAATTGCTAGAGTTTAGTTTTTAACCAATCAGGTGGCGCTATTTAGCCAGTTGTTGCTGCATACAAAAAGCGGTTGATGAGGCCTAGAATTCTAGCAACTGCGATGGATCTGTTTTGTTTCTACAAAGGAAGAATACTGCCTGAAATTCATAACTTTTGCAATTTTGTAGGTCAGAAACAACTGTCGTTGTACAAAAGTCTCCTTTCAATGTTCAAGCGCTTTAGACCAGACTTTGATGCAGTTTCGTTGAGTGTGCGAGAACTCTCGCTAATTCAGGCCATTTTGAGAATGTGGGCCTACTTTTTAAAAGTAATGTTATGAGTCCCTATTGAGCAAGCTCTATTTGCTAATCAAAGATGCAGGGAAACAGTGGACGAAAAGGCATCACTCTAAAATTTGCCCTGAACCAGTAAGGCAAATTATCGCTGTTTGCAACGAAAGGTGGTTAACGAGAGAACTCGTGCATTTACAACGAATGAGGAAGGATGAATTTGAGATCTATGGGGCCGATTTTGTTTATTTGATTCAGAACCTGAGAAGAAGGCATTGCTATTTTCGCGTATTGTGCAGCTTTGTTTGTTTTGAATTACTTGTTGCGAGAATTCCCTCTATCTGCAGTCATTATTCGCTTTGACTTCTGGTGTTAATCAAAAGCAATTGATGCAATGTGTTGCAAAATCTGTCCTTTTTGACTCATGCACAAATCTTTCAAAAACCAAGACAAACAGGTTTTACGCAAGGAAAGCTTTTTTGAAAGAGTGTGTTGGCTATCTTCTTCTTTCAAGCATCAGGCATAGACAATAGTGTCTCGAGATTTTGACACAAACAACTTTCTGAAAATCTTTCTATCTTAAGTCATTTTTATGTATCCTAGCAATGATGATATCTCCTTTCTCCACTTTGGTTGAATATCAAAATCCTGCTTATAGAAAAATTATTTCTTGGCCTTTCATCCCATTAGATTCAGAATCATCAGTGGGCGCTTTCTTTTGGGCAGCTTCTGATAACGGTAGAGTTGTTAGAAGCTAAAATCCCTTCGGTACAATTCTACCGAAAACGGTAGACTTTTCAGACTTCAGTTCATTTTTTAAGAAAGATTACTGTTTTAGCCATTCTGCTTTCGGTAGACTTCTGAGAGATTACTGACATATAAGAAATCTGGATAGCTCGCCTCATCTTGAAATGTTCAATTTGCTATTATTATCGTAATTGGCATCTAACTACAAGATGAAAAACGCTCTTTGCATCTTGGCAGCTTTATTTTTCAGTTGATTAATTTAATCTAATTTGTGTCATTTAACTCATATGATTATTTAATTCTTAAGCTATTTTATTATTTGATTTAGTCACCTGGGTTAATTTCATATTTTGCAATTCATGGTTTGATCTTGTGAAGTCCTATAGCTTTTTGATTTCAAAGCAGCCAAAAAACTTCTGCAAAAAATATTTGACTAGTTAAATGAAATAAAAAACTTTTATATTAACATTACTTCTTTTCAATTCTGTCAACGTTGGTAAGCTGAGGATGTTTGATCAAATTTATTCTATGACTGGAAACTTCAAAACATGATCGTTTTTGTGAGATGATGATTTGCAAGGTTTTGTATTTCTCTATTTTTTGCGTTAAATAATTGATCCAAACTACGCACTTAGTATGTCTTTAATGATAGCCCGTGATAAATCCGTTGACTGTTGAAATTTTTATCTACGTGTGGCTTGATATTACAGTAAATCCCCGCGTATATGAACCTACTTTTTTGAGAGCCAGGATGAAATTGGTTCTTATTTCAAAGGTACTAAGACTAATTTCAAGGTATCAAGGTTCTTATTTGAAGGGTGCCTCATGTAGTCCCCTTGAGAGTTTCACAAAGATGTTCAGCCCTGTCATTGGTTTTGGAAGCGTTCTTATGGACCTAATAAGTAATTGGGGAGTAGAATAAAGCTTCCAAAGCCAACTGGGACCACAATGACATTAAAAACAGCAACCAAAGATCAACTTTGCAACCCCTGCAATAAGAACATATGTTTCATCAAACTGAAACAGGTTCTTAATTGCAAGGTACATAATCTTGGAAAAATAGCCTCTAAGCTCTTATTTTGGTAGGTTCTTATATGCGGGGATTTACTGTAGTTTATCTGTTATAACAAATGGTGCTGGAACCTACGAAGAATTTATGGGTAATTTGAACAAATTTTCATAAATGTGTAGCTACTTAACAATTTTGTCATGTTCAACAGTTATCTTGTATTGGATTGAATTTATGCATCACATTCAAGTAATCTTAAATTTTCTACACATAAGAGTCCACTCTGTTCACAAATATACTTATATTAGATTAATTTCTTAGATCAAATAATTGAATTAAACCATCTTCGAAAAATAGACAGAATGGGCTAAGGTTTGTTTATACCCATTTCAAGTCATGTGATCAATCTCTTGATAAAACATCTTTTGAATTCTCTAACATATTTCATGCCATGCAAAGTTGTGCCATGAGTGCAAAAAGTAGCATAATACCAAAACTTCCCATGGGCATGATCACATGGCTTGAAATGGGTAAAACAAACCTTAGCCGATTAGGTTTATTGTACCGGGTGAGCCAGAGAAAAGTTTCTACTTTTGAAAATTCATAGCATCAAGAGTACTTGTAAGATTTAGATGATTCAAATTGCGAATTGATATGTTTTCCACTCTCTCCATACCTTCATCGGCTCGAATGGCAGTAGCCCAGGAGGGACTTCTATTGGTATGTGACAGGGGGACACAGGATATTTTGAAAAAGCCAAACATATACTAAATTTACGACATTTTAGGCCCCAAAAATATACTCAACCCAGAGGCTCAACCTCGGAAGGATGAAACTTAAACGTTTTACGAAGAACCAGAAGGACCTTATATGGATACTGATATTTTTTAATTAAATTCTTTCGCTATAAATATAGGTTGACTTGTTAAATTTATTCAGTTGCTCTGAAGATGCCTTAGTGGGCGAAACGTCAGCACT